>JZKD02S1815825.1:288378-337439 GCA_000966675.3 Picea glauca
GGAGACTAGGAGGTATAATTACAACTAATGGCCTAAAGCCGACATAAATAAAATAACATTACTAATATAATATGCCCCAATTATGGGGTAATGAGCCAATATTAGGGCTTAACAGAAACATAAAAAAAAGGATGTAGCTTTGAATGACTAGGCCAAGCTAACTGATAGGCCACCTATCCCACACGCTTGAGAATGGTATAAGAACCATAAAATTTGGGCATTAGCTTCTGACAATGCTTGGCCTTGAGGGAATTTTTCTTGTAAGGTTGCAGTCAAAGAAAACCTGATCCCCTTCTGCAAATTGACGTTCAGAGTGAACTTGATCTGCTTGTTGTTTCATGCAATTTTGTGCCATGACCAAATTCTCTTTGAGGGTATGGATAATATCCGCTCGAACTATAAGTGTTTGGTCAACCACCTGGACCTTCAAGACACCAGGTAAGTATGAGAGAACTGAAGGTGGCTTATGTCCATATACTGCTTCAAAAGGAGTCATGCATGTCGTTGTATGGTATGAAGTGTTGTACCACCATTCAGCTAGGGGTAACCATTGAACCCATTGATTTTTCTTTTCCAAGGAAAAACACCTCAAATGTTTCCAAACACTTGTTGACAACTTATGTTTGACCATTAGAGTGGGGATGATAAGTTGTGTTGAGATGCAATTGGGTTCCTTGTAGCTTGAATAGTTCTTGCCAAAAATTGCTTGTGAAAGTTAGGTCACGATCATAAACAATAGAGTGTGAAATGCCATGAAGCTTGAAGACCTGATCCATGAAACTTTGAGCCACCGTGGATGTTGTAAACAGGTGTTGAAGAGTGCAAAAATGAGCATACTTGGAAATCCGATCAACAACCACCATGATGATTGATTTATTTCCCAATTTGGGTAAGCCTGTAATAAAATCCATAGAGATATCCCTCCAAATAGCAGGTGGAATCAGAAGCGGTGGTAGTGTGCTCGGAGATTTGACTGTTTCTCCCTTATTGCGTTGACACACATCACATTTAGTGACAAAATTACAAATTTCATGTTTCATACCATCCCAGAAAAAAGAACGTTTTACCCTGTCATAGGTTTTGTTGAACCCAGAGTGTCCCGTTGTGGGTGTAGCATGAAGATTAGAAAGTACCGTGGATTTAAGCTTTGATTGTTTACTTAAATACAAACGGCCTTTGTATCGAAGCTCATTATGGAGCCAAGATTACCCTAGGGACGTTGGAGCATTGGACTACAATTGTTGGATCAGATGCAAACTTTTGGGATCTTGTAGCCATTCCTAGCGAACATCTTGGAGCCAATCTGGTACAGTGAAGGAAAGAGAAAAAAGGGATCCTTCGTCTTCATATTTTTGGGAAAGTGCATCCCCAACCACATTGTCTTTTCCTTTCTTGTAAATGATCTCATAATCATATCCAAAGAGCTTATTCACCCATTTTTGTTTCTCCGGGGAGGAAATGCGTTGTTCCAGAAAATACTTGAGGCTTTGATGGTCTGTCTTAATTTGTAAGCGTTGCCCCAATAGATAAGGGAACCACAGATCAACGAAATGCAGAATAGCCAACATTTCCCTTTCCTAGATTGATTTGCCAAGATTTATTTCAGATAGTTTCTTGCTGGTAAAGGCCAAAGGTTGACCCTCTTGCATAA
Organism: Picea glauca; assembly: GCA_000966675.3. NCBI lineage: Eukaryota > Viridiplantae > Streptophyta > Pinopsida > Pinales > Pinaceae > Picea > Picea glauca. Next base: position 290,030 of record JZKD02S1815825.1, read on the forward strand.
GGACACCACCAATTCCTTTACCTGAGGCATCACATTCCAACAAAAAGGTCTTTGTGAAATCAGGAAGGGCCAGAACTGGAGTGGTGCACATGGCCATATTCAAGGTTTGAAAAGATTGAGTAGTGACTGGAATCCAAGTGAAAGAGTTCTTTTTTATTAAAGCAGTGAGAGGTGCTGCAATCTTTCCATAATTCTTAACAAACTTGCGATAATAACTTGTTAAGCCCATAAATCCATGCAATCTTTTGAGAGTCTTTGGGTGAGGCAAGTCCTGCATAGCTTCAATCTTTTTAGGATACACCCTGATGCCATCCTTTCCAACCACATGACCCAAGTACTCTACTTCTGAGGCACCAAAATCACATTTAGAATGTTTCAGGAAAAGGTTGTGCGGAGAGAGTAGATGGAGAAATCGATCCACATGATCAAGATGGTATGTCCAGGTTTTTCTATATATGAGGATATCATCAAAGAAAACTAAGACAAAATGACATAGAAAAGGATGGAAGACATGATTCATGAGGATTTGGAAGGTGGAGGGGGCATTACACAAGCCAAAGGGAATGAACAAAAACTCATAGTGGACCTCATGAGTTATAAAGGAAGTCTTGGGAATGTCTGCCTCTTACATACATATCTGGTGGTAGCCCGAATGAAGATCAAGTTTAGTAAAGAATTGGGGGCCACTCAATGCATCCAGGAGGTCATCAACGACAGGAATGCGAAATTTGTCTTTAATGGTAAGTTTGTTGAGGGCACGAAAGTCAGGACACATTGGCCAAGAACCTTCTTTCTTCAAGACCATGACCACAAGAGAAGAGTAGGGGCTCATACTAGGGTGGATAACGCCTACATTAAGGAGTTACTGGACCATTTTATCAATTTCATTTTTGGGGCAAAAGGGGTGATGATACAGACGGATATTGGGAGGAAGGATTCTGGGTACAAGGGGAATGGAATGATCATGAACACCATGGGAAGGAGGGAGTCAGTGGGGAGTGTAAAAGACCACTTGATGTTTAGAAAGGATGGCTTGGAGTTCTTGCGGCGTCGAGGGTGTCTCTATTTCTTGTATGGCATGGAGTTGGGAAATAACACCTTAATGACCCTTTTAAGCATATTTTCCATGCGATGGGAACTAATGATCTCAGGTGAACCGAAGGTGATGCCTTGGAACTTATATTGGTGGCCCTCCTAGTCAAATTGCATGGTTAATTAATTAAAATCCATGAGAATGGGACCCAAAGTCATTAGTCAGTTTGCACCCAACACAATGTCACAACCGCCCATGTCGATAGAAACCATATGATATTTTAGGTGGTAGTCACCAATTTGGAGACGCACATTTTCACAACGCCCTCCACATTTCATGGAGCCACCATTGGAAATCATGATTTGGAAATTATTGACAACATAGATGTAGCAATGAGTTTCTTGGGAAATGTGGCGATGAATAAAATTATGGGTGCTTTCACTATCAACCATAATGATGACCTTCCAATGCTTGATGTAACTGATTAGCTTGAGGGTTTGGGGAGCGAAGAAGCTAGTGAGAGCATTGAGGGAAATGATCAGTTCTACTTCGGGAGGGTCTGAGGGAGGGGTTATGTCAGTGGATTCAGGTGATTCAAACACAAGGGGAGTTTCAACATCCTCTTCTGAAATATCCTCAGAGATGGCCATAAAAATATTTTGTTCCTTACACTTGTGGCCCGGTAAATATTTGTCATCACAATTATAAAAAAGGCCTTTGAGTTGGCATTCATCCATTTCATCCCTAGTCAATTTTTGGATCTTTAGTGGAGCGAAGGTAGTAGTGGGATTTACTGGTTTAGGGCGAGGAATAAAGGAGGTTTTTCGGTTTTGAGAAGATACAACCTGTTGTTCTTATTTATCTCTTTTAGTAGCCACCACCCAACTCTAAGGCTGAGACATGAAAACATGGGGCCGAATCTCATCCTTGAGGCCACTGATAAAAAACTCTCGGAAAAAGGCATCAGACATGCCCTCTGTCCGAAAAGCCAGGCGCTCAAAGGTAGCTATAAATTCTTCCACTGTTCCTGATTGTTTCAAATTTGTCAAATGGCCCAAATGGTTGGTGTCAGTGTCAAAGCATTCATAAAGCTCTGCCACAAAGTGTGTCCAAGAAATATACCCTTGACGGGAAGTTTTTCTCTATTTCCACCATTGCCAACATTCTTGATCTAGATGGAGAACACCATACCGGAGTTTGTCCAAGTCATATGGAATGTCATATAAAAATAAATAATGTTCCATTTGGTTTACCTAACTAGTGGGGTCTGAGCCATCAAATTTGGTCACATCCACTCGTGGAAGGCCTAGGTCACATTGAAAGTGATGATGCTGAAAGTTATGGGAATGAGAGGAATGTTCAACTTCAGTATGTGGAAGTGAGTCAGAGGAAGGGTTATCTGTAGGGATATGCAGCTTGGTGTAGAGTGTCAAAAAGAAAGATTCAAGATGGGTGGTCAAGTCTTGTTTGATTTCCTCCATTGAGGACTGCATGGTTGTATTGATGGTGGCAACATTGGCTCTGAGTTGTTTCATGTCTTGTTGGGTCTCGGTGAGACCAGATTGCAAGGTATTGAAGTGAGCTTCCAAGTCTTGGGCTATGGGTATGGGTCATGAGGACGAGGGAACCGAAAAGGGGAAGGTGGGTTCAAAACGTTTGCCAAAAAATGATATGTATGAATGTGATAAGGGAGAAGAGATGAATCCAATGGAATAGGTCTCAAATAATGATGAAAAAATTTCCAGACTTTTTTTTTTTTGTTTACACCGGCGGAGTTATACTCCGGTCTGAAGAATATTGCAGTGATGAAATGCCAAAATGCTTAACCAAAAAGAAATGTGTAGTTACTTGGAAACCCGAACACAGTTGTGCGGCAAAAGATCTTATCTGTTTTAATTTGTTTATGTTTATGTCCCCAAGGGTTAGGTATTCAAGGGTTCTACAGACAAGGGTTTTCCTTGTGCTATAGCTCTCTGATATATGTGCGGGGTCCAACAGTAGTACTCGGCCCAATATCTCAGGGCACTAACTAAGGAGGATAGATCGTACCCTTAGCCGTACTACCTGACTACCCAGGTACTATATATTATCTTCCCAAGTGTTGTTCTCAGTGACACTATAACAGTCAGGCGACCGATCAGTTTATCTAAAGAGGGCTTCAAGAAATCTAGGCCGATACGTACACAGGTTTTGTTTGATGCACTACCACTCGAAGGGGTACCAATAGGGGTTACAAGGGTGGCCAACAAATCTACGTCTAAGAACCACTTTCATTTCCTACGTGTATGAATCCCTCAACCGCGGGTTTATGCGCATAACGATGGAAATTTGTGGCTTAAAGACATCGGAATACGTCTCTACCCTGGAAAAAAAAAAATTACCCACAATTTCTGCCAAGGAAAGTGCTCTGATACCACTTGTAATATACCAGATATAAAAAGTATGCAGAACAGAAATAAAATGCTAGAAATGGAAGAATAACAACAATATAACCAAAACAATCACCACAATAACACTACAATGATATAAGAATAACAACAGAAATAACACTTTGATTCTAAGAGCAATGTTCATGAGCCTCTTCGAGGAGGAAACCTCGAGTCGAGCAGAGCTCTACTACAATAATCTCCAAGTTAGGGTTCTCATACCCTCAACTCCTATTTATACTAAATATGTCTATCAAAAGAAGTATCTAGAGGAAGATCCTTCTAGAAGAGGAAGCTTCTATTAGGTCTTCTTACATTTGACTTATTCTATTTTATTGCAAGGCCTTATTAATATTGACCTTTATTACATCTGAATATATTTTTCTACCTGTATGCGAGTTAGGAACCTAACAGCGAGCCATGGATATAGATTTCATTGGAGAAAGGGACAAGTTCGTGGTCATCTATCTGGATGACATTACAGTTTTCTCCAAGTCTGACAGAGAGCACTGTGAGCATTTGAGAAGGGTGTTCCTGAAATGCAAAAAGTTTGGTCTCTCCTTTCAGTCGGGCATTGAGAGATGTTGAGGTAAAAGATGACATGATGGAAAAGAAGGCCTACGCTTTGGTTAAATATATCAAGCATTTCAGAGTCTATGTCATGTAGTCAAAAATCACTACATATGTCCCTTCAACTGCTGTGAAGGGAATTTTCATTCAGACGGACATAGATGGAAGGAGGAACCGATGGATTGCCAAAATCCTCGAATTTTACCTGGAGATAAATCCCACCAAATTGATTAAAGGTCAAGGTTTAGCCAGATTGTTGGCCGAATCTAATTGCAAAGCCTTGGGGGTAAGCTTCATCAATGAATGCTCAAAAAATCAGCAGGTTGAACCATATGATGCAAATGCTAAGGCAGACCCTCCATTAGCAGGATGCCCTTGGTACAAGGATGTCATATATTTTCTACAAGAGTTGTGGCCCCCTAATGGAATGTAAAGGAACAAGGAAAGAGATATAAAGCTCAAAGCCATTAAATATTTCCTTTTTGGTAAACATTTATATTGGAAAGACCCCTTGGGGGAACTTCTGAGATATTTAGACCCACACGAAGCACAAAGGATTATGTCGAAATTTCATGATAGTTTGTGTGGGGAGAATCACTTCTGGAAAATGACGGCTCATAATATTCTCAGGGTTGGTTATTTCTAGCCCACTATGTTCACTGATGTTTGCACAAAAGTCAAAGCCTATGCTAAATGTCAGAAATTCTTAGGAAAGCAGTAGCTAAAGCCCCTACCATTGAAACCTGTTATTTCTTCAGGGCCCTTCTAACAGTGGGGCCTAGACTTCGTTGGGGAGATTCATCCTTCATCCAGCGGTCAACATAGATGGATCCTGACGGACACATATTATTTTACCAAGTGGATAGAAGTTATCCCCACAAGGAGCGCATCCCATGAGGTAATCATCAGCTTCCTGGAGGATATCATAGCAAGGTTTGGCTATCCGAGCAGAATAGTCATCGATAACACTACATCTTTTAAAGTTGAACCATTGATCTAATTCTGTGAGCAGTTCAAAATTTCGATGATACACTCTACCCCCTATTATCCGCAAGGCAATGGATTAGCAAAGTCCTCTAACAAAAGACTCATCAAAATCATCAAAATAATATTAGAGGACAATAAGAAAGCATGGGATTCAAAGCTCAAATTTTCTTTGTGGATTGATAGAGTGACAACTAAACGGTCGTTGGGCATCTCTCCTTTCCATCTTGTATATGGGACTGAAGAAATTTTTCCCTCTCAGCTCACCTTGACAATAGCAAAGTTCTTCCTAGACTTCCAGGAAGAGCTCGATGATATGATCAAGAGGATTCATCAGTTGGTAGAAGTAAAGCAGATGAGGGAGTAAGTGATGGATAGAGCACATGACCATCAGTGGAAAAATCAACCAAGCCTTTGAAAGGGAGAGAAAAAAAGAGAATTTTCGGCTGGGAGAGCTAGTACTCAAATGGGATGCGCCAAGAAAAGATAAGGGAAAGCTTGGTAAATTTGAGGCCCTTTGGATCGGACCCTTCAATATTTATGAGACATTTCCCAATAATACTTATAGGTTGCAGAATCTGGAGGGTGGTGAATGTTTTGCTGGCATTGTAAATGGGCACTTCTTGAAAAGGTTTTTTGTTTAAAAGTCGCAGTCAGCGTCCCACCATTGTAAATATCGTTCTTGTTTTATGTTTCTTCTTGTTTTAAATAGGATACTCCACAACCCAAAGAAAGGCACTGGAGTTGCACATTCTTGGCAGCTCGCAAGGAGCATGCCATCCCCCGTGGAGCCAAATGTTAGCGATTAAGCTTGTCATGTTTTGGTGGATGGTGATTTTGGCCTAGGTCTACAATTTTGCCTGTATTTTCCCCCCTTTTGTGCAGAACCGATCATAGATTTATCCTCCCGGTGTATATTTTCCTTTGTTGTTTTCTTTCATCCTTTGGTCGACTGGTTTTCCTCGTCAAATTTTGCCTGAGAGATATCGGCCCCAAGATTTTTTGTTCCCCCTATGGCGGATTACTTCTCTTTTTTCCTCTTTTACCGAGTCTTTGTTTTTTCCCAAGTCCTAGTCATGTCGTCCAAGTCTTCATTAGTGTAGGTCGCAACACAGAGAGAGGTCTTATATGGTATCAAGCGAGCACGGGAATCGGGATTTCAAATGCTGAGAGATTATGCATCAAGGATCGCGAAATCCCGATTCGTGAAGGGGAAGATCTAGGTCATCCATTTGTGAGAAGTAGAGGGTTGTTGATTTGACTTTGGCGATTTTGGGAATCTAGAGTTCGGGATTATCATCGCCAAGTGCACCCATAGCCCGAAACCCTGAAATGCGAAATATCGATTTCGTGATTTCGCTAATCGGAGGTTTCCCAGGAGCATCATCTCTTTCTCCCGAAACGTGAAATCGCGAAAGCTCCCAAAAATTGGGCCCACAGTCCTAGTGCCCAGTCATAAAGGAAGAAGGTCCAAGAAATGGGGCTAGCACTCATCGCATATTCAACATTTCGTATTGTCAAGGGAATGATCATGGCCATCCATTTTGAATCGATTCTAACCGCCGATCTCAGCGACCATTTCACGATTTCTGGCATCGCGATATTGAAGCCAAGATGGGGTGAAAACTCCCGAAATGAGAAACCTCGAAACATCATGTAGGAAAAGAATGAGGTCACGGCCCACAGTCACATGGGGCGGTTGAAAAGAGCCACACCAAATGGGTTGAGAGTGTATGTATTAACAATAGAGGAAGGCAACATGGTTTCAAGGTGCCAAGTTTAACTCAGCAAGTTAGGAGTGTCGCCTAAGAGCATTCATGGACATCTAGGCTCATCACGATCCCAATAAGGGAAGTTAATGAAGCCGAAGAAGGTGGTTGAAACCTCCTTTCAACCATAAATACGAAGCATGGAAGCATTGATCGTGGAGGCGGGTTGTCAGCCCAAGGTCACCTTGTCATGAAATTTTCCTGCAAAACCCATACTATCTTAGATTTGCGTCTGACAAAGGAAAGCCTGTGCAGTCTGACAGAAGGAGAAGAATCGCAAATCTTTGAATGCAGGGGTCCAATTGCATCCCTCATGGATGTTAGCAATTCTGAGTATATATATACTCATGTTTTATATTTTGTAAGTGTCGATGGTTGAGCTAAGCTCCCGATTTGTAAAGTTTTAGCAAAGCCTCTGGTTCTCCGGTTATTATATGTATTTGAGACTTTTTTTTTAATGAAATTTAGTTTCCTTTCATATTTGTGTAACTACTGCATTAAAACACTCGGGCATGGAGGATCCAGTCAAGGGTAGTTGTGTTTGTGTAATGGAGGTTTGACCATGGTGATGTTACAACTAGTTTTAACCAGTTTCTTGTGTTCTCTTTTTCCTCTAATGCTAAGAGATCAGGAATGGATGATCCAGTTGGATCATTGTGACTGTATTGTAATGTATGTTTGATTGCAGTACTTTCATAGTGGTTTCATTTTCTTGAAATTCTAAATTCAAGAGGATCTTGTATTTCAAGCTTTTCCTCCTTAGGCTACTAGAAGATCGGATATACACAGCATACCATTTCATTCTCCTCAAATTCTTCCCCCTACTCACCACCATACTGCAATTTACTGACTAAAGTTAGATCAAGACCTCACTTGCCTATGCCTGCCAACCCATTTTTCTGATTTAGAATGATATAATCTTGAGAATGTGTCCATTAGACCACCCTTAAATTTATTCATTGTGACATACAAACTGATGGGTACTGGGCTTACCTCTGCCGCAATACAAAGGTGACTTCTGCTGCTAACACCCACCATTAAAGGTAGAAAGGTTGGGGGGATCCAAAAAGCGCTAATAACCATTGATCTGGAAAAGGGGGAATGTCCGATGACGAATAGTGTGAGGATTAAGCATTGTCATGTCAACCTTTTTACTTTAGTTTAAAACAATATGTGCATCATAAACCTTTAGCAAAATAATTTTCTTTCGAATCTTTAGAGCCAGGTATCAGTTTGAAGCACTAAACACACCGTTGGAAATATTCTTCTGAACACTTTCCCATAAAAACACCTTCACATATGCTCTAAACCAAATTTACATGCAAAATCTCCTAGAGATCCAAACTATGTTTTGGTCATCATATTTACAAAACTAAATCACTGCTCGGATCAACAAACTTTTAGGCTATGACACCTAGTAATTCATAGGCTAACCTTTACCAGCAAACTTCCAAAATAAATAATTGCATAAACATATAACCTATAATTACAAGACCCCAACATTACCCATTTTGTTTGTTCAAGATAGATGATGGAGACAAATTGGAAGGTTATTGAAAAACAGTATAGGAAAAATATGGCTTAACTTCTCTTATATTGGTGCAATTAGATCGGCCTCAACTCTCTTATCATTTTTGTAAGCCTCTTCTCTTAACTGCTTGACTTCTTGTTTCTTTATACTATTGTTAACCAACCATGAGACTACCACTTCACCGGACCACCGAGGAAATAAACCATTTTTCATCGTCCACTGGGCCTCAACAAATTTAATAATGCACCTTTAAATGTTTACTCCACTCTGGTTTAATAGACCAACAAGCATGCATAATCCTCCTTCAAATATCCTCAGTTGATCGTGAGTCTGTTCTGGTTTAACCTACCATCATACATTTAGAATACTCGTCTGATTAAAGTTATTTCAACTAGCCACCATCCCACTGGAATATAAAGCCACCAGGAACTGTTAAAGATGGTATTTTTTAGGGATTTAAGGTTGGTCCGGTTACCCTTCGTTTTCGGTCATTGATATATTATGATGATCAATGATCAGATCTTGTTCTTCTGAAATCACCACATATTAATGAATGTTATCCTATGGATTGATTGTAGACTAGTATTCAAACACATTAAACTTTCAACCAATATTACAAAATGAGACACATTCAACTTACATTCAACCTTGCATATTCCTTTGTTTGTACTGCGATTTCAACCTTCTGGATCAGTCATCAAACCCACAATTCATTAGGGTTGACTACTCACACACAATCTCCTTTAATCATCATGCTCAATTTCATTCACATAATCAAGATGCTCACCCACAACACATAAACATATAATATAGAGAGGCATTCACACACAGTTCTGAAATACAATATTTTATTAAAAGACTTTATACATGATTTCTATAAAGTCAGAAATCCTCCTACCTCTTTGTTGTCCTAATTACACGCATTTGTAACTTCTCTGTCCCTGGCCACCTCTTCTAATAGGCCTGCAGGATTAAATATTTACATACAATAATAAGAACTACCAGATCTTCTCAGATCCACAATCACCTCCATAAAATTTGTAACTAATTCCTAATATCCTTCTAAACCTCAAAATCTTCTAAAGGAGGATTCAATTACATTACATGACACATGACATTTCTTCCAAACTAACTTATCTTATCTAAAACCTTCTACAACCTATTTTCGCTCTTAGGGGAATACAATAATTTCATTAAGGAAGCCCACTCCCTTTGGTAAATTCCAAGGCCCACCTAGAGTTCAAGTCCAGGTTTCGATTGGAGAATATTCTCTTGCATTAGATTCCCAAGGTACAAAATTTTCATGGACTCCTATCTGTTATCACTATAACAATTTTTAGATCAGGATCTAAAAATTTTGGAAATTTCGAGAAATGTTATACCACATTATAGGCGTGATAGTTTAGGGGGGCGGGCTATATCCAATGGCATATATACAAATATAGCAGAGGCGGGAAGGGAGTAGCTCAACGGACCTTCGATTTTGAAGAATTTTAGATCCACGGTTGAGGCCCACATTGGGCCGACAAATAGCATGGAACTTAATTTCATGAGGGCGGACTGGGGAAAACCATTGTAGTTTTGATGGGGAACGTGTGGCGCTCTTACACATGCATCAAGGAGGATAGCGGATTTCCCAAAACCACCTTTCCCATGGCCCCAATGTCACGTGGTTTAAAATGTCACATCAATAACTCATGGGAAGGATGGCAGTTAGTCAAATCACCCCACATTACTGGTCCAGGTACTTTCCCAGATGATGTATCAAAAGGACGTCGTCACATAACTAAATCGAAGCTCATCATTCAAAATGGATTGATGAAGCGAGGTACACCAATATACTATGTCTGTAATTTGTGATTAAAATGAAAAGACTATCAATCTCAAATATGAATTGTTTTATCCTACTCTGGGAAATTGCCATTTTATGCATAAGAAAAACAAGCTCGACCTGTGTTGATTTCTTGAGTCCTGTAAATTCAAAGGGTGGAAAAATCATGGTCTCTGCAAAGTATTAAAGGTATGGATAACACTCATCAGACGATATCTGGCGTGACTAGGTTCTCAACTAATGTGCCAAGTTTGTCAATAAGTAAGAAAGAAAGATGGGTCTTGCAGATACTAGCAACTAAAATTCATATCGAACCCGCAACTGAGACATAGTCAGGGGTCAAATTAAACCCCATTATGAGGGATCTTGTCATAAATGAACACGTGGAAAACACCTACAATCCATCTGCAAAGAGGAAAAGGAGAAAAAGGCGGAAGACAAAGAACAAAACCGAGATGATAGAGAGCGTCGAAGAAAATCTCGCTTGGTTGAGTACCCTGGAGGAGGAAATCGCCAAGCTAAGGTAAATCCTCAGATAAACTTAGGTACATTTCAGAAAGTTTTGGACAGATGCAGCCTAAGAAAAGGGAGTCCTGATATGACAGACTTGTTACTAACAGTCCCTTTAAAATAGGATAATTGTTATTCCTTTTTGTAACTTGTATCTATTTTAGAATTATCAGGAAGTCGGAACGTTTTAAATTCCACAAGAAAATCCTCTATATATGTTTGGTATCGAGGGTATAGAAAGGATGGAGAAAAGAGGAGCCTACCCTCTGTGTAGGAAAACTTTGTAAATCTATGGTGATGGAATGAATACATGAATGCAAAGGCATATTTTGGACTTTTTACAAAAAGATTCTAACTGGTGGTGTTATGAGTCTCCTTTTCTTTCATAGTGTGTGATTCCTATTATTTTGCATTTCATTTTTTCTTTCCTCTGTCTAAATTGAGAAATTAAAGGTCCAGAATTCATTATTCAATGCTCTTGGCTTGGCAATTTAGACTATGTTTATCTCTTCCAAACCATTTCAAAACTCATTACTATAATGCTCTGATATAGTTATGTGTTTCCTTTCTTCTGATACCACCTAAATTTTCAAGTATAAACTCAGAAGTCACTTCCTCATTTAGTCTTTTGCTCTTGATAGTTTTCATGATTTGGTAATGCATCCTACATTCCTGACCCCATAGCCCAAAGGTTATCTTCAGTTCTTCAACAATTTTATTAAAAAACCCCAAAACAAACCAAATCTAGCCACTGATTACCAAAGGAATACCCAGTGACATGAGAGAACGCTCTCTGAGTTGAGCAGGCTAGTGCCTCAGCTCTAAAGTTAGTTGAAACAGTTACCTCTTTCATTTGTTTATTCAGCCGGGCAAAATTTACAGAGTGCTAACATTCTGGCGTCGTTTCCGGGGATGAAATTGAAAACTTTTCCCTGGGAAGAACGACATGGTTGAGTTCTAAGGTCTGAGAGAAACAAACACTTAGGAACATATTGGTTGCATTCCTGCTCTGGCGACTCCACTGATAAAAGAATCCTGAATTTCCAAAAGGTGACTCCACTCTCAATACTTCAAGCGCAAGACAGAGACTTCACTGAAAGATGAGACCCCTTGACAGGGGCAAGGAAAAGCATCATGAAGGAAAACAGGTACTCAAAATGGGACCTCTTCCAAAGCATTTTACTTTTCATTTTAAGTTGTCTCTGCTCCTTCCTTGAACATGACAAACAAATTTTCCTTTACCTGGTGTATTTTAATGATGATCATGAAAGACTTGCAATTATATTTCCTCCTCTCTACGTTGCACATGCATACCCTCACCTTGTCGTTGGTTCTGATAAAAAATTTCCACCTGGGCCACGCAATGACAATGACCAAGTTGATGAAACCCATGAGACCCAGGCTGATGTTTCTTCCACAGTTCTTGGTCCAACATCCCCCAAGGCCCGACATAGATATATACCCTTAAAGCTACCCCAATCCCTTCATGATTTCCCTCCAAATTACTATGAGTATCTACCTTTGTTTGACAGAGAATCTGATATCATCTCAGCTGAAAAGCACATTCAAGGGTTTGATCATTTTATAGATTTATTTGAGATTGACCACGATGATGTGTGTATGCAATTTTTCTCTCAATCCTTGAAAGGAGACACCAAACACTGGTTTAAACATTTGCATCCAGAAACCATCAACTCATGGGTGGAATTGAAGAAGGTATTTTTAAAGTTTTTGGGCAAGGAGAAATCCTTAGAGATGCAACTTACTGAGTTTTATGCCTTGAAAGGACACAACAGTGAAGCTATTTATGTATTCATTAGAAATTTTTCTAGCATCTATTATAATTTTTCCGAAGAAATTTAACCCTCTGAAGTTGTTGCCATGATCCATTATGCAACTACTCTTCATCTAGATTTTTCTTTACTCCTGATGGAAAGAAGACCTAAGTCCTTACAACAAATGTTTAGTGATTCTTAGGACATTCAACACAACATCTAAGCATGTAAATAGATCCAGAATGAGGGGTTGAATTCTCAAGAACATGAAAGTAAATATGAACAGAAAATAGTTGATTGGAATCTTGATCATAGAATTGATGATATCATAGGTCCTCTCAAACCTTCCAATGCTAATGATTTTGAAAAGAATTATATTCCACTTGTTGAAAGAAGAGGTTTTGATTTAGCTTCTGATCCATCCCATGATAAGAAGGGGGCTTATGATTTTATGTATTCATTTGTAGACAGTCAAGAAGATGAATTTGAAAATCCGTTTGTTGAAGAACATGTTGACGTTCCAAGGTTGTTCTTGTTAGATGACATTGCATATGTTGTTGATTTACCTGTATATTATGAATATGATGATGATTGTGATAATGACTCCTTGGAACAACCAACTGCACATTCTCTATCAGAAATGTTTTTTTTTTAGCACTATAGTGAAATGATTCAACCTACATATCACAGTTGCAGAGGAAAGAGTAGCGGATCAGCTGAAGGAGATTCTATGCCTTTATGTTTTGTTTCATTTAAGTTGTTGAAAGAGAACTCTAAAATCATCATTGAGGAAAATGAATCTGTGCTTATGCAAAACCACACTAAATCAATGGAGCATAATGACAAGATATCACAACACTCTTTTCATGTGCTTGAAGACCCTATTACTTGTGCTAAAATGCAACCATTTGTTGGGGATAAAATTGAAGATAGTTTCAAATCAGGTGGGACAACCCTACCATTATGTTTTGCTTCTTTCGAATTATTGAAGAAAAATATTTGTAGTATCTCAGGTCAGGAATCCTCCAGGCATGAGAGAAGTGGTGATGATAATTCTATGAACAATCACATAAAAGGTCATGTCATCTCAGATTTGCAGTCTTGTTGGCAACCCTACATAATTTTCAACTTTTTAAAGCATCAAATAATAATTTATGTAGCTCCCTACCTAGGGTCATACGACTATTGTTCTTCATAAGCAGTTTTTGAAACTATGATTGTGATCTTTCATTTGTTCCTAGTGTTTTCGTTTTCATGCTTCGTTCATGACTGAAATCATGAAAACGAAGCATCAAAACCTATGATTGGATTATCGCTTTATTTAAAGTTTATGAAAGGTAGATGGCTCCACAGTTTTTTTTAATAAAGATTTTGTTTCCTACTATCAAGCTCATCTTCTTTATTGACTCTTCAAATATGAAGTATGCTTATGGATTCTTATGTGATTCACCAAGGGTCCATTTAATTTAAACTTTGACATATTTTTGCGGCTTTTGGTCATGCGTATCCTTGTTACTACATTTTGATTTATAATTTTTTCCTCTCCTAAACGTTAGAAACCAAACCCACTTGTTGCGCAATCATAAAAATTAATGAACTTGGTTGTGGCCTACACCCTGTGGGAGGTGGCAGTCCAACAGCGATGATCCCATCACCTCGAGATAAATCTCATTTTTTGCATGTACTCCTGGCATTGATTTCACATAACGCCTTTCATTTGGTATTGAAGAACCTATGTTCATACGCGCTAGGGTATTAGTGAGTTTTGTTTCTGAAATGTCGTTCTGGTCTTCTCCTAGAAACCCTCCCTACTTACTGTGTTTTATTGTCTGCCTTTTGTATTCCCATGGCCTCGGTCATCAGGATTGAACCCAATGGCTCTCAGACCCTGCTCTTATGTGTTGATGCAAGGGAGGATCTCTTGGGTCAAGGTTGGCTTGTTTTTTATTGAGAAATTCCAGGGATTCAACTTGTGAACCGCTCAGGAATTTGCCCTTTCTTTTGACGGATGACGAGCCAAGGTAGGAGACATTCAGGTCAAGGTTACAGAGGAGTTTTTAGGTCAAGCAATAGGTCTTCCTTTGACTGGGAAGAAGTGGTTCAAAAACACCAAGGTCGAGGAGGTTCCATGGAGCCTTTTCTTCACGTCTCGAAAAATCAATTGTTGTGACAAAGGTATGCCCGTGTCCATGTCGAAAACCCGGTGTCATGGCTTGCTAGCAGTATTGAAGCAATTCTTGATGTGTGAAGGCCATTTTGGTTTTGTTTTTCTATATCATATACGTTTGCTTATGAATTTCATTGTCTTTCAATTAAACATGCCCTATTACCTGTGGAGAAGCTTGTATAAAATGGCAAAGAGATATAAAAGACAACAATTGGATTCAAGCTTGTTTCACCACGGCTTAATAAAGATATTGTTGGTACATCAATTAAAATTACAAAATCATGATTGGAACACCTTCCTAGCCCGAAATGGCTTCGTTAACTCTGATGTTGTAGAGGTTGACAAACCCGTCATAGAGGAAGCCTTAGTCCCTTTATCTACACAGGCATGTGTTACGGCCGCCCTCAGTAAGCCTATAATCAACCCAAAAGTTGTTGAGCAGAGCCATGAAAAACACTCATGACCTAACGCCTCTGCTAAGAAAGCAAACAGACCTATGGGAAAGCCATCTAAAGGTGATATCGATTTAGGTTTTAAAAATAAAAAGGCACGTAGGCTGATTTCAAGGAAACTACGAAATAAATCAAACACGCATGTGAGCTTGATCAAAATGATCGAGATCCATGAAAGATCAAACTCGGAGATCGAGAGATTCTTGGCCGAAGAAGACCCTCCTTCCTTCGAAGTAGATCCCGACCAGGCTTACAATTTCGTGGATAATTTGCCACCCTGCTTGAAACATAGTCAAGGATTTATGGGTATCAAGTTTGATAACAAACCTAAAGGCAACAGTGAACACAGTCCGGCACACAACCGTGGGTATTCTCAAACGGTCGTCACAAGTTCACAATGTGAAACTTGTCTGTTCTGGATTGACAAGTATTACACAGACATACCCATTTTACAGTCACAGATCAAAACCCTTACCGATCTGGTCAACCCCCTGACAGATGAAAATCGTAGGCTCAAGTCCATTGTTCAGAGACAAGGAAAACGCCCGAAAACAATAGGGAACATCATAGTAAAAAATGTCGAAAGTGTCACAGCAGTGATCAATTCTGAGATCATGTGAATCGATTTGATTTTCCAGTTAAAAGTAAAGATTTGTTTTTGTCTTAAAATAGTGTTACGTTCTTGTTCATAGAATAAATTAGATTTTGTTGCTAAAATAAGACTAGCTACAGAATCAGCAGATTTTGTAGCCAGTCTATTCTTATTCGAAATTTGGAAAACATTAGTTAAATGTATATCTGAATTTCTTTATTTCATCTTTTTCTTTCAGGATATTTGGGATTTTATGGTGACTAAATGATCTGGAGCTTTTGTGAGCTTTTTTTTTTTTGTTTGTTAATTTGTGCAAGACCTGTTGGCTACGTGATTAACCTGTGGCTTGAGAAACCGCAACTCAGGGGCATCTAAGCCGTCAAAATCACTCGGGGATCGCACCCGGCCTGAGCCACACCAACCCTTAACATGGTTGGATTTTTTGTCCCCGCAGGTTTCGAACCGGTGACTTTAACAACACTGAGTGGCTTAACAACACACTCTGTCACCGACTGTCCTACACCTCGGGGACAGAGCTTTTATGAGCTTATTAGCCATATCCATGGCTCATTTTTGTGTAAACAGGAACAAACTCTTTTTCATTTTTAGAGATTTAGTGTGATCTGGGGTGGTTATATTCCCCCTATTTTTGTAATCAGTAGATGATTGTGGAGATTTAATATTATCTCATAAGATAAAACAGTTAGCTTTTTTGAACCCTTTATAAACTCATATTTTTGTAATCAAAACATCTACGCCTGGGGTTGAAGTATGGACAATTAATTCACAGACTTGAATGGAATAGAAATACATATTACAGCTTTAGCTTCTTGTGTATGAGGTCTTAGTTCAAGTTATGTTTATCTTAATATGATAATAGGTGTTGATAGATTTTGTCTTCATGCTTTATTATGAGTTGGGATAATTTATTAATAAATGTTGTCCATATATGATGCTTCAAATATTATATAGGGTGATCATCTATTCAACTCAAATTATGAGATTTATCTTTAATTTTCTGTTGAACGTTTAAATGCAAAGTTTTTACAATAAGATTTATCTCACTGTAATTGCTTGTAAATCATAAGATCACCGCAACAATTTGTATTATACATTTTTTTATTGAAACTCAGTTTCCAGCACATTGTTTCTCATTTATTCGAAGCAATCTTAAGGTTCGTTGCAGGTTTACCTCTCAGACAAGGTGGCTGGATATTCTTTATTATACAAACGTTGGATGCATTAATAGGTTAGTTCTTTTATTTTTTGTCGTTTGTTTGTCTTCAAAACTCTAATATATGGTTTGGCTTTGACCGTGCACATGCTCTTGTTTCATAGCATATTTTTCTATTTAATCTTAGATTAATAAAGAAAAAAAAAATAGCTTATGTGATTTCTTTATTTGCTTTCGTTAAAGCATCCATCTTTACATAGTTTTTCGTGAGTTTAGATTAAAACTCGCCATTTGTATATCATGCACATAAACAAGATAGACAGACCTGTCGTGTAAATATTATCTATAATAGTTATATGTACATGTATATATATTGAGTGGTTATTTAATAGTTAGCTCTTTTATTTCTTTTATTTGTTTCTTCTAGGACTTTTAGATTGGCTAACGAAGCCATTAAACCTGCCATAACGAGTTATACCAAACGGCTTGGGTTATTTAGACAACCCTAGACCAAACTCGTTCTTCCAATTGACGGACGATCATTTTCGTCCGTCAACAAATGGCGCTAGAAGGAGAGCCTGAACACGATTGATGGCACATGGAGGTCACAAGACTCCTCCCCCACACACCCGCTCCCCTATCGTAACAAGAATTCATTCTGACGACAACGTTACTTCTCAAAAAACAACCACCTCAAACAAAAATCCACAGATTACCATTGAGCCAGTAACACCAAACCCTCCAGGGTCAAACGTACAAGAAATTTTTCGCCAATCACTTCTAAGGACACGCGATGATTTGGCCCGTATCAGACAACCAAGTCGACCACTGAATCAACCACTAGATATATTTGATATCAGAGATAAACTCGAAGGCATTGGTCTTATCCTAAATCCTGTGGATCCAGATCACATCCCCACTCATGTATTTGTAGGATCTGGTATCCCACCATCACCACCGCCTTCATCTCCCTCCTCTTCAAGAGAAGAGTCATTAGACGAAGGCAGTTCTTCATCTCATCCTTCGACACCACCCACACCCATGGAAAATCCAAAAAATCCTTCCAGACCTTGGCTCGATCAAGATGTTGTGGACATACTTGGACCCCACCATCCTTTGCCTAAACATCCGAAGAAATGGCTCCCTAAATTCGATCCAGATTCTAAGCAAATCGTTGAGGATCACATAAAAAAATTCATGCTAGCCATTAGACTCGAAAATGTAGAACACGAAGATGTAGTATGTAGACTTTTTCCATACACATTCGAAGGCAATGCCTGTACATGATATTTTTCCCAACAATCCAACATCATTGTATCTTAGGATAGATTTGAATCTTGCTTCCTTGAGAAATTCAGAGACGACAAATCTCCTGAAGTCTTAGTCATGGAACTCTCCAATTTAAAGATGAACCCCAAGGAAAAAATAAAAGAATTTAATCAAAGGTTTCTAACATTAAAGAATCGAATCCCAATTGATTCAATGCCTGCTAAAAATCTTATCGTCACATACTACACCAAAGCCCTACACCAAAACATAGAAATCTGGGTAAAAAGGTCTAAGAAGACAACATTATTGGAAGCCTTTGAGGAGGCAAGCCAAATTTAGAAATATATTCTAAGCCTAAAGGATAATATCTATAATGAGGCAGAGATTACCCCATCTTCAAAGAAGAAAATGGAAATTCTTCCTAGACCTCCCCAATCCAAAACTCAATCAGAGAGTTCAGATCTGGAAAGATTACAAAAGGTAGTTCAAAAATTGTCAAATCAAGTCGTAGATTTAAGGAGATCAGCTGAAGAAGCCTCTTCAAGCAAAGGACCTTACAAAACCCCTTTTAGAAAACCTTTTCCCACAAACAGTCCCAACTTAAATTCGGAAGGCCTTAATCTAAAAAGACTACACTATGCGATACAAACAATCCTTGAATCTCATGATAACTTAGTTCCCCCTGAAATTTCTGAAGATGTAGTTCAACAAGAAATAGTGGAAGAGGATGAATCCTCTCCCAACATCTTTGAGCATTTTTCGGATAGTATCTTTCAAGCCAATTTTAAAATGGTTCATCCTTACAATACCAGAAGCAAAACACAAAACAAACCCTCTTCTGAAATTGGAACTAATGCACCTCAAAAACAGTTTAAGCAGACTGAAACTAAACAGAATTCATCAACCCCAAGTTTAGAATATGATTTAATTGAAGACCTTAAGAAACTTAGAGCTAATATTTATGTTTCTGAATTGTTGAAATTTCCTTTTCTTCTGCAAAAGATGCTTCAGAACATTGCAGAAAACAGTAAAAACAACAATCTAAACAGCAAAAAATGTGTAGAAAACAGCCCTAAAACACCTCAAAAGGTCCCCGTTAAAACCACACTAGAACCCTCGGAGAAAAGAGACCTTGCTATAAAAAGTGTAAAAAATGTAGATAGAATAATTCCAGGGACTCCGACTAAAAACCAGCAAATTTTTGTTGTTAACACTTGTAGAAATGTCCCACCTTTTATGTTGACCTTTGAAATTTTCAATAGGAATGTACATAATTGTATGGTAGATTCTGGTGCATCATCAAATGTAATGCCTTGGTCTGTCTACCAAAAAATCAATGCTGAATTCCAACCTTCAAGTCTGAAAATTATTCATCTTGATCGGACCAGTATTAAGGTGATATGTGAATTAAAAAATGTCATTATCAGATTATCCTCTAATCCTAAAGTTCACCAGATTATTGATATTATTGTCATGGACATCCCTGAAATATATGGCCTATTTTTAAGTAGGGATTGGTCTGAACAGCTGCATGGTTACTTTGCAATAGACTGGTCTCATTTGTGGCTGCTAGAGAATGGTAAGCCTAACAGAATCAAGATCAATTGTGAGCGTTATCTTAATCTTACCGTGACTGATTTAAATTATGCCAATGAACCATTTATTGTTTCTTCTAAATCACCCAAAATGCAGGGAATGAACACCTTTTTCGGTAACTTCATGGCAGAAACTTCTACCATTATTGACCTGGGACAGAAAACAGAACTCATGACATGCACATAGTCGGCAACTCTCCCTAATATGTCACATACGACTGATGAGACTCACATATGGTCTCTCTACTTCGATGGATCCAAATCTAAAGAAGGAGCTGGTAACAAAACTTTGATCGCTTGTCGATTAGAATTTGAATGCACAAACAACACATCTAAATACGAGGCACTTCTGCAAGGACTCAGAAAGGCACTAGATTTGAAAATATAGAATTTAATGGTATTCGACGATTCATAAATTGTGGTCAGGAAGGTAAGGAATTCCATTCATTGCCTATCTCCACACCTGAAAAGTTATCAAGCTGAGGTATGGAATCTAATGCACAAATTCTCTGCATTTAACATTAATTTCATTCCAAGATTAAATAATTTTGAGGCTGACATGTTGGCTAATGTTGCTTCCAAACTTTTTCCCGCAGAAGGCCTTTCTCCGAACACGTTTTCCATTGAGTTGTTGTTCAGACCATTAGTCCCAGAAAACATCACTAATTGGAGAGTGTTCGATGATGATCAACAGATCATCAGTTTCATGCACATGAAAGATACTTTCCAAGGTGCGGTTATCGATGAAGGCACCCATGACGAAGACCTCCACAATTTTACAGTAATATCAGACCCAAGGTCTCGGGAAACAACATCAGATCTGGTAAATTCTATCCCAAAATCTGTGGTAAGATTAGAAAAGTTTTATGATTTGCATGATAAATTCAGAAAATCGGTAAATTGTAAAACCAATAGTTCTTCCTTGACCCATGAAAAAGTAAATCTAGGAACTAAAGATAATCCACAATACATCAATTTGGGAATGGGATGTTCTGAGAAAGAGAAATCATCCTTTGTTAAATTGTTTAAAGAATTTAAGGATGTATGTGCTTGGACGTATGATGATCTAAAAACATTCAATCCTAACATTATACAACACATCATCCCCATGAAACCCTTGACTCAACCTTTTCAACAGAAGTTAAGAAAGATGCACCCAAAACTAGAACCAACGGTCAAGAAGAAACTAAACAAACTATTGAATGAAAAGATCATCTTCCTGGTAAGGCATACACAGTGGGTTTATAACCTTGTCCCTGTGAGGAAGAAAAGTGGTGAAATTCAACTATGTGTCGATTTCTGAAACTTAAACCGAGCATCTGATAAAGACAGCTACCATGTTCCTCCGATGGAACAAATTCTCTAGTAGGTATCCGGTTCTGAAATATTTTCGCTACTAGACAGTTTTTGAGGGTACAACCAAGTCCTCGTGTCTCCTCCAAACCAGCTGAAAACCACTTTCCATACTCCATGGGGAACCTATGCTTATAGAAAGATGCCCTTTGGGATTATAAATGCCGGTGCCACTTTCTAGAGAGAGATGGATATCACTTTTCATGGTCTAATCAATCAATATATAGTGGTCTATCTCGATGATGTCTTGGTTTTCTCCAAGAATAAGGGGGATCACTTAGCCCATCTGAGATCTATTTTACAACGATGTCGTAAGTATGGCATCTCTCTGAACCCAAAAAAATCTATCTTTGCAGTGGAACAAGGCAAGATGATCGGTTTCATAGTATTCAATGAAGGGATGATCATTGACCCTGAGAGGACTCAAGTCATTTTAAAACTCCCTCCCCCCTCTTCCAAAAAATCTATGCAATCCTTTCTAGGTAAGATAAAAAATTTCAAAAGGTTTGTTCTGAGTTTCTCGGAAATGGTGAGGCCTTTTCAAAACTTAATAAAAAAGGATGTGCAATACCATTGGGGACTTCAAGAAAATCAAGATTTTGACTCAATAAAAAAATCCATACTGGAGGCTCCATCCTTAATGAGCCCTGACTTTTCGCGAGACTTCACTCTTTACACGTTTGCCTCCGATCGATCTTATGCCATTGTGCTAACCCAAAAGAATGTTGAAAACAATGAGGTTCCCATTGCCTTTATGAGCTTAGCCTTTAAGGGAGAAGAGCTTAATTATCCAGATGTAGATCAGCAGGCTTATGCTATTTTTAAATAAGTAAAACATTTTCGATCGTATCTACTGAAATCTAGAACTAAAGTCATTGTTCCTTACCCTTGCTGTCATAAATTTATTAGTACAGAAAGAACTAGGTGAAAAATGGACAAACTGGGTGACATCCTTACAAGAGTATGACCTTGAGATCACCCCGACGCAAATTGTTAGAGGCCAAGGTCTATGTAAATTAGTTGTTGATTCAGTTGAAGAACAGCGAAGTCAAACTGATATGTTAATTGAATATCAACAACAGCAAAGTCAAATATGTTGTGTACAAAATCCTACAAATCCTTGGTATGATGACATTAAGTTTTATCTAATACACGGTTCAACTCCTCGTCACCTTGATCCAAAAAAGAGGAGAGCGTTGAGATTAAAGTCTGCACCTTACCAACTTGTGAATGGTGTATTATTTATCAAAAATTTTGATGAAATCCTTATGCATTGTCTAGCAAGAGATGAAGCAGAAAAAGTCTTATCTCAGTTGCATGCAGGAGAAGCTAGTGGGCATTTCGGTGGAGACACTACTGCCCACAAAGTATTAAGGGCAGGGTATTATTGGCCCACGCTTTTCAAATATGCCCATACATTATGCCGCAAATGCGCAACCTGTCAAAAGGCTTCTGGACGAGTACAGAAGGCAACATTCCTGTTGCAACCTGTCTCGGTGGATTTCCCTTTTCAGCAATGGGGTCTCGACATCATTGGCCCAATAAACCCCACCTCCTCGCAGCAGCATAAATACATCATCACAACGATAGATTATTTCACCAAATGGTCTGAGGCTGCGCCATTAAAAGTGGTAAACACCAGTCAGGTAATATTTTTCCTTAATTCAAACATCATCACTCGATTCGGTATTCCTGAATGTCTAGTGTTTGATAATGCTTCTTATTTCTCATCCATAGATATGAGTGCCTTTGATTTAGAAAAAGGGATAAAGATAAAATATTATGCCAACTATTACCCCCAAGGAAATGGTTTGGCAGAATCGACAAACAAAAACCTAATCAAGATTATCAAGAGAACAGTCTTCGAAAACCACAAAACTGGAATAATGCACTATTCAATGCACTCTGGGCTAATAGGTTAACTCTGAAAACTATTGTTGGTAATTCCCCCTTTTTCTCATTTACGAAAGGGAAGCAATTCTTTTTCCACATGTTCTTCTTCCCTCTCTGCAACTATCACAGAAGGTTCAAGAAGAAGACTGTCCTCCTCTGGAAAGTCGGATTAATGCTTTGCTGAAGTTAGAAGAGGTAAGGACTCAAGAAAAACAAAAACTGGATCAGCATCAACATATTGTCAAAAGCTGGTTTGATTCAAGTTCTGCCTCGGATAGGAATTTTGAGGTAGGTGATCTTATCCTCAAGTGGGATAAACCTCATGAGGGGAAAGGGGAACATACTAAGTTCCAAAACCTGTGGTTGGGACCATTCTTAATCGCCGAAAAACTAGGTCACGATTCTTTCCACCTGCAGAATTTAGAGGGAGATCTAGACACCTTTTCGGTGAATGGCCAAGCTCTCAAGAGGTATTTCACCTGACAAGTCCTAGATACACCTGTTGTACATAACCGTTTCTGTTTTGGTTTGCTTTGGTTTTCTTTTTCATTTTTCTTTCTTTCATTAAATTTTGTGTTGGCTTTCTGAGTTAAACATGCATGTATTACAGTCTAGTTCAAAAGGAACAACAGTATGCTTCATATTTAAACAGCTGTCAAGGACTGTCAGAGCATCAATTGTTGTATTTTCTTGAGAAAAACGTAGACCAGTTAAAGGTGGGTTTTGTTGAGAATTGATTTTTGGTTTCAATTTGCATTTGAGAGAAAACATGGCTATCATTAAAATCTCTTTACGTTGTCCCTGCTTTTAAATAAAGCAACTCAATGATGCCTTCCTATCCTCGAAAAACTAGTTTCGTCAGTGGACTATTTTCAGACCATGATGAAGGTTAGCAAGCAAAAATTAAAGCAGACAGAAAATAACAAAATGTGCCAAGGACTGAAATTTTCAGCATCACCCCGCTCTTCTGGATATCTATAAATTATATGAAAAACTTTCCCGAGAGTTGTGGGAAGTGTTTGCAAACCCACCAGGATATTGAACAGGTCTGCTAACAGTAGGTAAATGCATTCATGGTGCCAAGAAAACTTCGCCAAGATACTGAACAGGCCCGCTGGGCAGCGAAGCAATGTCAGGTTAGAGAAAATTCTCAGGTAAAAATAAAGTATTTTTTATCATAAGCATCCTTCATTCTGATTTGAATTTTCTTGGACAGGATAGAGGCGTCAGAGTGGGTTAATTGATATCCCTACCGAGGCTATGGATGCATGCTGGAAGCAGTGGTCTTGTCGACAACATTGGAGCCAATAATTTAAACATCGTGGCTTTCATTTGTTAAGTCTGTCACCAGATTTCATTTTTTTAATGAAAGATATTTTAAGTTGGACCACGTAATGATTTTCAAAGACGCTCAAATGTCTTTCAGTAATTCTTTGATTTGAAATCATTCAAATATTTCTAACATGAACTCGACAATGATACAGAGATAACTGCTTCTCCCAGCGAGTCGCCATTGTTGGCAGCCCTACAAAATTTTCAACTTTTTAAAGCATCAAATAATAATTTATGTAGCTGCCTACCTAGGGTCATAAGACTGTTGAGACCCGAAATTGACATACCCATTACCCTATTATACTCTTCATCTATACCTTTTTGGCCTACCTAAGCTTGGGTGAATGACAAGAACGCTACCATTAGCCAGTGATAAGGTCATAAGGTAAAGTATGGTTAATTCATGCATTTTCTGGTTTATTGAGTTAGGGAATTAAATATTTCATGTACTAATGCTTCAATTTTCCATGTATAATCTTTGACCTCTAGATAAATCTAGCCTTCATGTACCAGCTCAGCTATCCGGTACTTGCGCACCAAGACTGCCACTGTCTGAATCCGGTACCAAATGCATCCGATACTAAAATTTCATCTGTTGTGATCCAGTACCAACGGTCGTGGACTGTCGTGATCCGATACCACCATTTGCGCATTGTTATGATCCGGTACCATCTACCTGTCATGATCCAGTACCAATATAGAGAGCCAAATGTACCAAGTTTAGCTCTAGATCACCCAAGACAATTAGTGGATGTTTATTTGCTTTAGCAAGGCTATGTTAGAATAGTTTCTCATCCTCATGCACTTCGTTTCATGAGGATGAAGCTAAAATATGTAACCGAATAATTAAATTTAAACATTTGACTGATTTGCAAATCATGTCACCTCCTTGTGTTTCACGACTAAGACTGTTAAATAGTCGTGGCAAGGATAGTGGAAGTGTAGGAGAGTTATCATATTACCAACATATGAAGCACCGTGTGATATTGTAGAACATATTTTGAGTGAAGACTAATAGAAGAACACCATTTATCTCCATGTCTTGATTATATATGATTGAATATGAGTTGAGTTGTTAACAAAAGTTTGATGTTATGTTTTGAGATTTGAGTGAGAGTAATGTGTGGGTTGAAGAAAAGCTTATTGTAGACTTCAGTAGCTGACATGTTGAAGTGGTAAGGGCCCACCGCCCAACAAAGGTCAACATCTTCGTAGATTAGCATTAGCATTTGTTTCCAGTAGTGTAAATGTTAATTTAGCTGAAGCTTTAACTCTGTTAGATGATAGCAGTACAATTTAGACTAGGATTTCCATTATATGATTTCTTAGAGATCTTTACTTGCTCTGTTTTTGCATATGCTCTGTTTTTATGAATTTGGTTTTTAGACATGAATGTTGGCAACAGTGGTCAAACATATTTGAAGGAGAACTAGTGAAGTTCACAATAGCACATTGTGAACCACAACATACTCAGTATATTGACTATTGAACTACCCATGCTATGTCTTGATGGTTGATGTGTGATTTCCCTTTCAGAAGTTTGGATTGCATAGTTAGTTTTCTGGGTCAGATAGCAGAGTTGATTTTTCAAACCAACTCCATCTCATACTTGCATGTGCCATAATGGAGTAGATAGAATCTCTGTGAAAGACAACCAAAGTACATTGCAGTTTTCTATTTTGATTTGTTTCCAGCATGCATAATCCAACCTAGTTTTATACTCGTGACATTAGAAATTAACTTTCTTACTGATGTCTTGTAACTCTGTTGATTACGAATCCCAGATTGATAATTAATGAGTGCATTATACTAAACATATAAGCAACACAACATTTTGGCGTCGTTGTCGAGGAGTTGCAAACAATAGGAAATGGTTTTTAGCTTAGATTATTTGTATAAATTTTTAAAAACTTTTAAAGGTTGCTTGAGGGAGGAGGATAAAATGTTTAAGACGTGAGTGAAGAGCCACGCGGCCACTATAGTGGGGTTCTCCGAATCTAGTTTGCCTTCTTACCTTCTAGATTTTCAATTCAGTTAAAGAACCAAAATTCCATTTTATGCATAGATATAGAGATAACAAGGGTAGATTTGTAATCTCCAAAGATTCAAAAACAACCCCCCCACTAATCCAACTGACACTGGTGCAGGAAAAATTCCACCAACAGAAAATTCAAGGGGAGCCAGCGAGGCTCTAGAAGGAGAACCAAAAATGGAAGAATCAGTATTGGGATAGCCAGAACGTGAGTCTGCTAAACATTTAGGAGACACAGAAAATCCAGTTTCTGAACCATCCATCAGTAGAACGGCAGAAGAAGAAGGAAATGCAGCCACAGAGAATGAGACTTTTGGGTTTCCAATCTTGGATATTTCCAAAAACATCAACATGAAGAATATCCCACTATCATCGTTACCCACTTTCAGAGGTATGTCAACTGAAGATCCAGATTTATTTTTATTCGATTTTGATATATTATGTAGAAGCTATAACTACTCAGACAATGCCCAAAAACTTAAGCTCTTTCCTGCTACAATGAAAGATTCATCCTTAAGATGGTTCATGAGCTCAGAAGAAAATACAATTCTCTCTTGGGATCAAATGAAAGACACATTTTTATGGAAATACCAAGACTATTGTAAGGATAATGTTAAAATGACATTTTTAAAATGCAGCAAACAGAAGATGAAAGCCCTGAAGACTACTTAGAAAGGTTCTTATACAACTATCAGAATTCAAAACTATTCACCACAGACCCAGCTGTAGTAAGAACTGTATTCTTTAAAGGTCTCAGAGATGATTGCATAGAAGTTTTAAACTTGTTGAGTTCAGGAGATGTACACCAAAATCCTTTTTCAGAAATTGCAGATTATTGTAGGAGATACTCAAGAGGACAAGATAAAATAGGCAAAGGACCAAGAGATCCTTTTAGCAAAAATACAAAACAAAGCTCAGGGACTGTCACCAGAACTGAGTTAGGAAACTTATTGGAGAACTTTAAAATAGACATCTTGAGCACAATAAGTAACCAATTAGATACTTTGAAACTGAAAAAGAAACAAGAAGAAGAGGTTGCTTTAGCAATATTTTGTCATGGATTCCGAAAGAAGCACAGTGAGAAAGAATGCCCATTAAATGTCATAGAAATATGTGGTCTGTGTACACTAGAACACCCCACATCTGAGTGTCCAACCTTGCTTGAGCTACAAGCCATGTATAGGGGAGGAGGAGTCTCACAAGAACAACCATACCCTTCCAGAAGACCTTGGAGAGCCCAAAACCCTAATACATTTTATGACCTTAATGCACAATATCAACAACAACAATGGGGTCCTTCCCTAGTGACCTATCCACAATGGACACCTCAGCAAACTTAACCTTGGAAACAAGGTTGGAAGGGACCTATGTATGGAAATCCCTCTTACCCTACATATCCACAGTACCCTGCAAACATTTCCCAATTACTACCTGGATTCAACCCACCACAAATGCAAGCTTTACTCCCACCTCCTATACAGCATCAATTTACAACCCCCTTGAACCCTAATCAGTAGCAAGTATCTATAAATGACAATCAACAACCACAAAACCAAGCTATCCACAATCCTCTGAGACCAACAATAGTCCCTACCCATCCAATCCCTAACCCCAATAATCGACCCACCCAGCCTGTGCAGAATACAGAAGTTCAAACCTTTCCCACCTATGAAATTCAACTACGATCGGGGAAAGTTGTAAACCAATCAGATCTTATAGTAATAATTCAGGAAGAAAATGATAATCATCTGAGGAATAAAACACTCAAACCACCCCTGCAGAAGAAGAGGCCTCTCCTCCTATCCCAATCATTTCTCAGTATGTATGAGTACCACAACAAATTAATCTCCCACCTTACCCCGAAAGACTATTAGTGAAGAAACCCGACCCACCCTTGCACAGAGATATAGAATTTGAATTACGAAATGTGTGCATAAAAATACCTCTGCTGCAAGCCATTAAGGATATCCCTATATACGCCAAAATCATAAGGGATATTTGCATTAAGAAACCAGGAAGGAAGAAGAAGGAACCTCCCCTTGTTCAGGTAGTGGGACAATTATCTGAATTTATTACTGAAATGCCATACAAATATAATGACCCTGGAAATCCAGTAGTCACTGTTGAAATTAATGGCATTTCTCTACCAAACACACTCATTGATTTGGGTGCAACTATTAATGTAATGCCTTTTGAAACTATGAAAAATCTCCAAATCAACCAGTTAAGACCAACCCAAACCATGATCGAGTTGGCAGATAAGTTAGTCATTAGCCCTGCAGGAAGTCTAGATGATGTCACAGTCACTCTAGCTTCTTGGGAATATCCAGTAGAATTTTTAGTCATCTATTCTAAATAATCCTCCAAACCAGGACACCATGTGGTTCTTGGCCACCCTTGGCTGGCCACAGCAGATGCCTTTATCAGCTGTTGGTCTGGTGAGATGACTATATCCAATGGCACACATAGACAAAAACTTGTCCTCTTCCCTCCTGCCCAACTGGTACAGGAAATACCTATTTGGTTAGAAAACCCTTATGAGAGGAATATTGCATCAGACCTCTGTTAACACTTGAACAAGTAAGATGAATACAAGAACAATCAGATGAACAAGTCTTAAGCTTATTTTTGGCTGAAACAAATTGCATTGAATACCCAAGGTCTTTTGCAGAATTGTCACATATTTTTAGTTTCAAATTTCAACAAACTTGGCACCCTGATATCACTCAATTATATACTTTATCACTAGCCTCCTCAGATAAGGAAGAAACTACTAAACTTGTTGAGATTAGCCCAGGAAAACCTTTGTATATCAAATCTAGTTTGGAACCAAAACAAAAGACACAAGTGATTGAAATGCTCCAAAGACAATTTGATGCCTTTGCATGGGATTATGCAGACATGAAAGGAATTCACCCTGACACATGCACACATCATATCTACACTAATGACCCAATCAGACCAGTCAGACACCTCAACAAAGGATGAATCTAGCCCTTAAAGATATTGTAAAAGAGGAATTGCAAAAACTCCTTCTAGCCAATCTCATATACCCCATTTCAGATAGTCAATGGGTATCTCCACTTGTCATAGTTCCCAAGAAAAATGGTAAGTGGAGGATATGTGTAGACTTCCGGGAGTTAAACAAATCCACCCATAGGGATTATTTTCCCTTACCATTTATTGATCAGGTGTTGGATACCCTGTTCGGAAAGAAGTATTTTTCGTTATTGGATGGGTTTAGTGATTACAACCAGTTACAAATAGCACCCGAAGACTAGGAGAAGACCACTTTCACCTTCCCTTGGGGAACATATTCTTATAGGGTGCTCCCTTTCAGAATTTGCAATGCCCCAGCCACTTTTCAAAGAGTTGTCCTAGCCATTTTCTCTTACTTGACCAATGATTGTGTGGAAGTCTACATGGATGACTTTATAGTCCATGGACAAGACTTCCAGGAAGCATTGACCAGTCTAGAAAAAGTCTTGATTAGGTGTAAGGAAACTAATCTTTCCTTAACTAATGAAAAATCAAAAATGATGCTCACTGAAGGTATTGTTTTGGGACATCACATTTCCGGTTCTGGAATGAGAGTTGATCCAGAAAATATTTATATCATCACACAAATCAGAATACTTTCCTCACAAAAGGAAGTCCATATCTTTTTAGGACTTGTTGGCTACTATATAAGATTCATTCTGAATTTTACAAGCCTAGCTACCGCTTTATTCAAATTATTATCTAAAGAAGCCAAATTTAAGTGGGATGATGAATGCCAAATATATTTCGAAATTCTAAAACAGAAATTGTCAACTACCCCTGTATTAAGAGGACCAAATTGGTCCCTTCCTTTTCATATATGTATCGATGCCTCAGACACAACCCTTGGGGCAGTCCTTGGACAAAGAGAAAATCAAATGCCCTATGCTATTTGCTTCATCAGTAAAAATCTGTCTCCAGCTGAAGTTAATTATACGGTCACAGAAAAAGAATTGATAGTTGTAGTCCATGCTATCAATAAATTTAGAAACTATGTTACAAGATATCAAGCTTTTGTACACACTGATCATTCAGCCATCAAATTTGTAATGAAAAAACCTGTAACAAATCCTAGAGTTACACGATGGCTCTTATTATTACAAGAGTTTAATATCAACATTATTGATAGACCTAGTAAAGATAATCTTGTGTCTGATTTCTTATATAGAATGATTCATCTGGGAGATAATGCACTAGTAGAAGATAACTTTCCTGATGAAAATTCATTTTCTATTTCTACATTCACTCTGTGGTATGCAGATGTCGCTAACTATCTTGTGACATGGAAGATGCCTCAGAAATTGTCTCCTAGAGAAAAACAGAAAGTAATTCAACTAAGTGAAAATTACATGTGGCACGATGATTGCCTCTACAAAACAGGACCAGATTTGGTGATCAGGAGATGTGTAAGGGAAGATGAGATTCATGATATTCTGCAAGCTTTCCATGATGGTCCTTGTGGAGGAAACTTCACAGACAAGAGGACCGCTTACAAAGTTCTGCAATCTAGTTACTATTGGCCCCATATTTTCAGAGATGCTAAAACCTATGTATCCAATTGTGATGAATGCCAACGAATGGGTAAGCCTACTGCACGAGACCAAATTCCACTTCAAGCCCATGTAGTTATTGAACCATTCAAGAAATGGGCATTAGATTTTGTAGGGCCCATTAACCCTGCATCTAAAAAGAAAAAGTATATACTTGTATGCACTGACTATGTGACTAAATGGGTTGAAGCAAAAGCTTTACCAGCTGCAAGTGAACAATCAATGGTAGATTTCCTTTTTAATGATATCTTTACTAGATTTGGTGTACCTCGAGAAATTGTGACTGATCAAGGAACTCAAATTACCTCTCATCTACTCAAATTTGTTACAGAACAGTACCAAATCAAACACAAGAAATATACACCCTATCATCCACAAGAAAATCGATAAGTAGAATCTACCAACAAATTTATTGAGCCCATTCTTACCAAAACAGTACAGCTGCACCATAGGGATTGGGCTCACAGATTATTAGAAGCCTTATGGGCTTATAGAATCACTTGGAGGAATACAACAGGACATACACCCTATGAGTTAGTGTATGGGAAGTAGGTGCTTCTTCCCATAGAATTCCATATCAAAACCTTCAGGACTGCAGTACAAGTTGGCATGAACTTGGATGAAGCCCAACAACAAAGACTCTTGCAGCTTAATGCGTTGGATGAAACTAGGAAGGAAGCACTTCAAAGAACTACCCTCATTCAAGAACAGAGAACAAAACAGCATGAAAAGTATCTCAAAAAGAAAAAAATTCAACAAGGAGATTGGGCCCTATTGTATGACAGCAGATTCAAGAACTTCAAAGGTAAGTTAACTACCTGTTGGATGGGACCTTACAAAATTGACACTGTCTACAATAATGGTTCAATCAAGATAAAGACAATTGATGAACAACAGACACCACTACTTGTGAATGGTCATCGGTTGCGAGTTTACAACAAACCCTTGTCAAAAGAAGAATTATTGACTCGTATACTACAAAATTCAGATATGCAGATGATCAGTAAGGAAGGAGACCCTCCTACTGATCCACATTGATTGATTGGTTTATTTGAAATTTTTGTACATAGGTGTGGATTGAATTTTGTTAATAATTTGAAGGTAACAAGAGATTTTTACCCCCTTTTTGTTTTACTTTCACAATTTTTTTTCTTTTTTTTTTGTAAATAAAATTCTATAATTTATTTGATCCTTCACGAACTTGCTAAACATCAGTTTGTAGGCATCAACAATATTTTGTTCTGCTTTGGTACCAGAAATCTTGTTCTTATCTAGTACCATCAGTCTGGTACCAATAGTTCGGTACCAGTCTGGTACCAGAAGTATGTCCTTCTACAGTACTATCAAGACACATTACCTAATTGACAAAGCAAACTACACATATTTCAAAATCTTATGTCAATTAATTTGAAGTACAAAGCCATGCAAACAACCACTTAAGCTGGAACCAAGAAGCCAGATGCAGTATCAAATGGCAACCCTTGTGAAGCAATAATTTCTTTTGGTTCTATTGGAAACTAAAGGGAAGTATTTTAATTTCTTTTGGTTCTGTTGGCAACTAAAGGGAAGTATTTTAATTTCTTTTGGTTCTGTTGCTAGTTAAAAAGAAGTATTTTAATTTCTTTTGGTTCTGTTGCTAGTTAAAAAGAAGTATTTTAATTTATTTTGGTTCTGCTACTTAAAAAAAAAAAAAAAAGAGGGACACAATCTTTACCTATGATTTCTCAAAGAACCATAATCCACTTCAAAGACTAGGAGTTGCCTTTACCCAGTATTTCAGCATGATTTAAAGGAAAAATATATATTAGCCTATAAGTAACTATCTCACCCTAACCAGACTTCAATAGTATTCATTGGATTATCTTATTAAAGAGTAACATATGAGTATATGAACACTCTCTACCATGGGCACACTAGAAAAACTTTTATGGAAGAGGATGTACCAGTACCCTAAGGAAACTTTAGGTCATTCTCTTATCGACAAATTCAGACAAAATTATACATCTGGATCACTCTAAAGAAATAATGTGCATAAAAAGTTTATTTTTCCTTCAGACAAATCTTTAACAGACATTCAAAAGAAGAGTATATGCCTTCCAACCCAATACCATCCCAGCCTGTAAAAAAAAATTCAGACGAGCCTCCCCTGTCACCGTGAAAAGCACTCTTTAATAAAAACCAAAATAGGTGACTATGGACAAGAAGCTTCTGATGGAAAAAGGGTTTAAGAGACTAACCCACCGGGATACTGAACATGTCTACTAGCAGCGGGTGTCAGTCTGTGGTATGACTAGGCAAACCCATCAGGGTACTGAACAGGCCTGTTGGCAATGGGGCATTCTGCCTGGGGAAGGCACCTCTCACTAATTATCACAACTACCCCAGCAAAGTACTAAACAAGCTTGCTGGCAATGGGTTCTGGTTGAAAAATGTCTCATTTGTACTTGTCTGATTGAAAAATTCACTTTTTGTCATCCAAAACAAAAAGAGTAAAGGTCATTATTGGCTTTCATGAGATACAAACTCCAGATTAATCAACAACATAATTACTCCAAGTAAATGTCCATTTGAGAATCACCCTAAGTCAACTTATCGGTCTGACATCTAAAGCCTACAATATCTAAGAAGGAAACTTCTTAAGAGTGGAGCCCTAACTAGGGAGTCTAATCTACTTATACTGTGAAATTTATCTATAACATCCAATGATAGTAAATCTCTGAAGCAAGTTAGGTGGGATCTATTCTTCTGGAAAACATACAAATATTCCATGTTTCACTACTGAATGCTATGTTTGTCAATAATCCATCAAAATAAGGGCAATTTCACTTTTTAGGTATTAAATCATATGCTAGGAGATAAATGTACTTCTGGAATTTTATTGGTTTCTTTTTTCTCTTATCATCTTTTCTCCATTATGATATAAAATGTTGAATCTTCTTTCATACAGATATACAACATCTTCGGCATGGGGGAAGGTCAAAGAGCCCCCTCAGAACTCTTTTTCAGACTCACATGATCACCCTGCAGAACCAAATACAAAAGAAGATAAGCACAGAATAAAAGAAGTACAAGATATTCCCGTACCAAGTTTTCAAGAAAATTCAGTCTAAAAGGATGAATTCTGACAATTTACAAGCAGTCACACATGCTATGGGAATTGATCATACAAAGGTAAAAGCAAAGGTAACATGGTATTTATTTTCCTATGCTCATAAAACTACAATAAGTATGAAAATATATACTAGATCTTATGACCTTAGTATTAAAACCATGCACCTATCCCTCATACCCATATGCCTAAACCTAATCAATCCTCTCATAGTGCTTGAACATGGTTAAGGGAAACATCACATCAAAATATGAAGCATGTCTAGTAATGATAAGCCACAAATATATTTCGTCTTTAAGAAATTCACGAACCTATCTTATATCATGAACCATGATCCAACATCAAATTCACCACCCGAAAGTCCAATCACCTATCCCAAAATGATGCCTTGAACACCCAACGTCTTGTCCTCATCATTATAGTAACGGATAGAAATGAAATGGCTTACCTGGGTGGCGAAGCCATCCAGATAAGCCTCACCTGGTCATAATTTTTCCTTACAGCATCCTTACTTAAACTTACCATTTGCATTATCAACACCATCACCATATTCCCCTTGTTGTGAGATTTCTCCAATCTCGAGCCTACTCCTCTCTGGTACCAAACCCTTACCCTCATCAATTGACTAAACCCTTGTGCTATAGCCCGATCCTTTTCTCACAACTTATAACGATGGTCATTAGTAGACACGAACCGGTCTTCCAAATTTATAGAGAAACCGAGGAGTTCCAATTATGTCAAGAAAAATATGCTAGATCGGGATGGATGCCATTTATGGAAAAATTCACAGGCTGGCACGAGAAGATATCTCATGAATTTATTCAAGCTTACAATGGAGAGATTGCACATATAGGAAATCTACAACTGACAATCAATGAAGCAACCTTAAGGGAGGTCACATGATTACCTAACAGAGGAGACAAATACTTCAAAGGTGTAGGAATCAACAAGGAAATGTGCCAACGATTCTTGAAAGAAGACCATCAACACCCTGACTGGAAAAAGGGGATCCCTAGGAACTATATCAAGGAAGAGTATCATCCAATGATTACTAGTCTTCAACAATTCGTCACTTGTGAAGGCAGGTATGTTGTGACCTTCATATATCATCTTAGGCTTCTATTACACTTTGAAGTAGGCCTGAAATTGATTTCCCATATTTTCTATGGATGAGTTTGAATAAAATGGTAAGAGGTGTTAAATCCATATCCAAAACTGAGAATACTAGCATTTACCATCAAGGTCTCATTAAAATGCTAGTTTTACATGAGCTTAGGAAACAAAGGCTTAGTTGGAAAACTCTTATCACTCAACACCCTCCCACAGAAAACAAACATGTGGATGAAACCCAGCATACTCCAAAGAAAAATAAGGAACCTCAAAAGAAAGAGGGCAAGAAGGATAAGACAACTCCACCATCATCTAGGGCAGCAAGCCAACACAAAAAAGAAAGGCCCTCTTCCACAGTCAACAATACTTTTAAAAGCTATGAATCAAAAGGTAAAAACAAATTAGTAGAGAAGACTTCAATAGTGGTAGTTGGGAAAAAGGGACATCAGACAAAAATGATGAAGAAAGGGAAGCATATCTCAGAAACTAAAAGTAAACAGTCTGTGGCACAATCCCCTATCACCATTTCACAATTAGAAAAGAAGAAAAGGAATCCTGTGAGCATCCCTGATCTGGTACCTCCTTGTAAAAGAACCATGAGGAGCATGGCAAAGAAAGGAAAAATAATCGTCAGTCCTCATACACAGGAAGATCCAATCGACCTTACCTCCCCTTCTGAAGATTTAACAGTCCAAGATGACATCCCTAGTTTGACCGATGAACAAGCCACTATTACTTTATGGGGGATGAGGGAGGAAGTCAAGGAAAGGGAATGCATCCAGCCAGTAATGATGGAGTAAAAAAAGACCTTGACAAAAGAACAAATGAAGAAAAATATTGGGGAACTGCAAAAACAAAATCAGGAACTCCAATAAGAAGTGAAAGAATACCAACTATTGGACAGGTATATCAAAAAGGAAAATGAGCAATTGAAAGAAACCAGCCAACAACTTCAAGACGATCATGAAGAGACTTCTAACAAACTCAAGAAGGTACTACGACTCCTACAATACGTTAGGGTCATAAAAAGGGAGCTGAAAGAAGAGGCCTCAGCCATCAACATCATTGATCCACCAAAGTAAAGAACATAGTCTCAAGTTTTGAAAAAATTTGTGTTTGTTTTCAGTTGCATGAGGACATGTAATGACTTTGGCATGGGGGAATGTTGAGACCCAAAATTGACATACCCATTACCCTATTATACTCTTCATCTATACCTTTTTGGCCTATCTAAGCTTGGGTGAATGACAAGAATGCTACCATTAGCCAGTGATAAGGTCATAAGGTAAAGTATGGTTAATTCATGCATTTTGTGGTTTATTGAGTTAGGGAATTAAATATTTCATGTACTAATGCTTCAATTTTCCATGTATAATCTTTGACCTCTAGATAAATCCATCTTTCCTGTACCAGCTCAGTTATCTGGTACTTGCGCACCAAGACTGCCACTATCCAAATCCGGTACCAAACGCATCCGGTAATAAAATCTCATCTATTGTGATCTGGTACCAACGGCCATGGACTGTCATGATCTGGTACCACCATTTGTGCATTGTTATGATCCGGTACCATCTACCTGTCATGATCCAGTACCAATATAGAGAGCCGAATTTACCAAGTTTAGCTCCAGATCGCCCAGGACGATTAGTGGATGTTTATTTTCTTTAGCAAGGTTATGTTAGAATAGTTTTTTGATTGCCTCATCCTCATGCACTTCATGTCATGAGGATGAAGCTAAAAGATGTAACCGAATAATTAAATTTAAACATTTGACTGATTTGAAAATCATGTCACCTCCTTGTGTTTCATGACTAAGACTGTTAAATACCCATGGAAAGGATGGTGGAAGTGTAGGAGAGTTAGCATATTACCAACATATGAAGCAGTGCGTGATATTGCAGAACATATTCTGAGTGAAGACTAATAGAAGAACGTCATTTATCTCCATGTCTTGATTATCTATGATTGAATATGAGTTGAGTTGTTAACAAAAGTTTGATGTTATGTTTTGGGATTTGAGTGAGAGTAATGTGTGGGTTGAAGACAAGCTTACTGTAGACTTCAGTAGCTGACCTGTTGAAGTGGCAAGGGCCCACCACCCAACAAAGGTCAGCATCTTCATAGATTAGCATTAGCATTTGTTTCCAGTAGTGTAAATGTTAATTTAGTTGAAGCTTTAACTCTGTTAGATGATAGCAGTACAGTTTAGAATAGGATTTCCATTATATGATTGCTTAGAGATATTTACTTGCTCTGTTTTTGCATATGCTCTATTTTTATGAATTTGGTTTTTAGACATGAATGTTGGCAGCAGTGGTCAAACATATTTGAATGAGAACTAGTGAAGTTCACAATAGCACATTGTGAACCACAGCATACTCAGTATATTGATTATTCAACTACCCATGCTATGTCTTGATGGTTGATGTGTGATTTCCCTTTCAGAAGTTTGGATTGCATAGTTAGTTTTTTGGGTCAGATAGCAGAGTTGATCTGTCAAACCAACTCCATCTCATACTTGCATGTGCCATAATGGAGTAGATAGCCTCTCTGTGAAAGACAACCAAAGTACATTGCAGTTTTCTATTTTGATTTGTTTCCAGCATGCATAATCCAACCTAGTTCTATACTCGTGACATTAGAAATTATATTTCTTACTGGTGTCTTGTAACTTTGTTGATTACGAATCCCTGATTGATAATTAATGAGTGCATTTTACTAAACATATAAGCAGCACAACAACGACTATTGTTCTTCATAAGAAGTTTTTGAAACTACGATTGTGATGTTTCAGTTTTTCCTAGTGTTTTCGTTTTCATGCTTCGCTCATGACTGAAAGCATGAAAACGAAGCATCAAAACCTATGATTGGATTACCGCTTTATTTAAAGTTTATGAAAGGTAGATGGCTCCACAGTTTTTGTTAATAAAGATTTTGTTTCCTGCTATCAAGTTCATCTTCTTTATTGACTCTTTAAATATGAAGTATGCTTATGGATTCTTATGTGATTCACCAAGGGTCCATTTAATTTAAACTTTGACATATTTTTGTGGCTTTTGGTCATGCGTATCCTTGTCACTACATTTTGGTTTATAAATTTTTCCTCTCCTAAACTTTAGAAACCAAACCCACCTTGTTGCGCAATCATAAAAATTAACTTGTTCATGGCCTGTACCCTGTGGGAGGTGGTAGTCTGACAGCAATGAGCCCATCACCTCGAGCTAAATCTCGATTTTCGCATGTACTCCTGGAATTCATTTCACATAACGCCTTTCATTTGGTATTGAAGAACCTATGTTCATATGTGCTAGGGTATTATTGAGTTTTGTTTCTGAAATGTCGTTCTGGTCTTCTCCTAGAAACCCTCCCTACTTATTGTGTTTTATTGTCTGCCTTTTGTATTCCCATGGCTCCGGTCGTCAGGATTGAACCCAATAGCTCTCAGAACCTGCTCCTGTGTGATGATGCAAGGGAGGATCTCTTGGGTTAAGGCTGGCTTGTTTTTATTGAGAACTTCCAGGGATTCAACTTGCGAACCGCTCAAGAATTTTCCCTTTCTTTTGATGGATGTCGAGCCAAGGTAGGAGACACTCAGGTCAAGGTTACAAAGGATTTTTTAGGTCAAGAAACAGGTCTTCCTTTGACCGGGCAGAAGTGGTTCAAAAACACCAAGGTTGAGGAGGTTCCATGGATCCTTTTCTTCACGTCTTGAAAAATCAATTGTTGTGACAAAGGTATGCCCCTGTCCATGTTGAAAACCCAGTGGCATGGCTTACTAGCAGTCTTGAAGCAATTTGTGACGTGTGAAGGCCATTTTGGTTTTGTTTTCTATATCATATACGTTTGCTTATGAATTTCATTGGCTTTCAATTAAACATGCCCTATTACCTGTGGAGAAGCTTGTATAAAATGGCAAAGAGATATAAAAGACAACAATTGGATTCAAGCTTGTTTCACCACATCTTAATAAAGATATTGTTGGTACATCAATTAAAATTACAAAATCATGATTGGAACACCTTCCTAGCCCAAAATGGCTTCGTTAACTCTGATGTTGTAGAGGTTGACAAACCCGTGATAGAGGAAGCCATCGTCCCTTCATCTACACAGGCCTGTGTTACGGTCGCCCTCAGTAAGCCTATACTCGACCCAAAAGTTGTTGAGCAGAGCCATGAACAACGCTCACGACCTAACGCCTCTGCTAAGAAAGAAAACAGACCTGTGGGCAGGCCATCTAAAGGTGATATTGATTTAGGTTTTAAAAATAAAAGGGCAAGTAGGTTTATTTCAATTAAACTACGAAATAAATCAAACACTCATGTGAGCTCGATCAAAATGATCGAGATCCATGAAAGCTCAAACTCGGAGATCGAGAGATTCTTGGTCGAAGAAGATCCTCCTTCCTTCGAAGCAGATCCCGACCAGGCTTACAATTTCATGGATAATTTTCTACCCTGCTTGAAACACAATCAAGGATTTTTGGGTATCAAGTTTGATAACAAACCTAAAGGCAACAGTGAACACAGTCCAACACACAACCCTGGGTATTCTCAAACGGTCGTCACAGGTTCACAATGTGAAACTTGTCTGTTCTGGATTAACAAGTATTACATAGACATACCCATTTTATAGTCACAGATCAAAACCTTACCGATCCGGTCAACCCCCTGACAGATGAAAATCATAGGCTCAAGTCCATTGTTCAGAGACAAGGAAAACGCCCGAAAACAACAGGGAACATCATAGTTAAAAATGTCAAAAGTGTCACAGCAGTGATCAATTCTAAGATCATGTGAATCGATTTGATTTTCCAGTTAAAGGTAAAGATTTGTTTTTGTCTTAAAATAGTGTTACGTTCTTGTTCATAGAATAAATTAGATTTTGTTGCTAAAATAAGACTAGCTACAGAATCAACAAATTTTGTAGCTAGTCTATTCTTATTCGAAATTTGGAAAATATTGGTTAAATGTATATCTGAATTTCTTTATTTCATCTTTTTCTTTCAAGATATTTGGGAGTTTATGGTGACTAAATGATCTGGAGATTTTGTGAGCTTATTAGCCATATCCATGGCTCATTTTTGTGTAAAAAGGAACAAACTCTTTTTCATTTTTAGAGATTCAGTGTGATTTGGGGTGGTTATATTCCCCCTATTTTTGTAATCAATAGATGATTGTGGAGATTTAATATTATCTCATAAGATAAAACAGTTAGCTTTTCTGAACCCTTTATAAACTCATATTTTTGTAATCAAAACATCTTGGCCTAGGGCTGAAGTATGGACAATTAATTCACAGACTTGAATGGAACGGAAATACATATTACAGCTTTAGCTTCTTGTGTATGAGGTCTTAGTTCAAGTTCTATTTATCTTAATATGATAATAGGTGTTGATAGCTTTTGTCTTCATGCTTTATTATGAGTTGGGATAGTTAATTAATAAATGTTGTCCATATATGATGCTTCAGATAT
Source organism: Picea glauca (assembly GCA_000966675.3). NCBI lineage: Eukaryota > Viridiplantae > Streptophyta > Pinopsida > Pinales > Pinaceae > Picea > Picea glauca. Next base: position 330,598 of record JZKD02S1815825.1, read on the forward strand.
TATATAGGGTGATCATCTATTCAACTCAAATTATGAGATTTATCTTTAATTTTCTGTTGAACGTTTAAATGCAAAGTTCTTACAATAAGATTTATCTCACTGTAATTGCTTGTAAATCATAAGATCACCACAACTATTTGTATTGTACGTTCTGTTATTGAAACTCAGTTTCCAGCACATTGTTTCGCATTTATTTGAAGCAATCTTAAGGTTCGTTGCAGGTTTACCTCTCAGACAAGGTGGTTGGATATTCTCTATTATACAGACGTTGGATGCATTAATAGGTTAGTTCTTTTATTTTTTGTTGTTTGTTTGTCTTTGAAACTCTAATATATGGTCTGGATTTGACCGTCCACATGCTCCTATTTCATAGCATATTTTTCTATTTAATCTTAGATTAATAAACAAAAAACAAAAAATTGCTTATGTGCTTTATTTATCTGCTTTCATTAAAGCAGCCATCTTTACATAGATTTTTGTGAGTTTAGATTAAAACTCACCATTTGTATATCATGCACATAAACAAGATAGACAGACCTGTTGTGTAAATATTATCTATAATAGTTATATGTACATGTATATATATTGAGTGGTTATTTAATAGTTAGCTCTTTTATTTCTTTTATTTGTTTCTTCTAGGACTTTTAGATTGGTTAACGGAGCCATTAAACCCATCAGAACGATTTATACCAAATGGCTTGGGTTATTTAGACAACCTCGGACTAGACTCGTTCTTCCAATTGATAGACGGTCATTTTCGCCCGTCAACAAGTCTTTGTTCAGCTATCAGCCTGAAAAGGAAGAAGAAGTTGCTCAAGAAATTATTGTTCAAGGTCATTTCCTTTCTCCCGAAATCAATATAGATTTTCAACATTAAAAAGTGCTTCAAAGTGTTTTCTCTTCCCTTGATAATGACATGGTGGTTCAATTTCTAAACAGCGTAGACATAGATGAGGATTCTGAAAATGCATCCATGAGAACTCCAGACTGTGAAATAGTTCATGATATTGACTTTCCACTTTTACAAGAAATTTATGAATAGGGATCTATTTCCATTCAGTCATTTGAAAGGCAAAGTGACAGTCCTCAAGCAAATTTCCAGAAGTTTAAGGAAACCAAATCAGAATTGTTTGATGAACAAAATGATGCACATAATATAGTTGTCACATTTGAAGATATTCAAGAAAGCATGGATATTTATGTCGATATGCATGGAAAAGTAGACAAACCTATTGCTACCATTTTATTTGAAAATGTTCTCAGAACAGAAGAAGCAAATAAAGAGAAGTAAACGCTTATGAAAACAGATTGCCTTTATGTTTTTGCTCATCAAGAAGAAATGACTTTTCATGGTTTCCAAGATCCTGTAGCCATCCTATTACAGTCATTGAAGGAGGAGTTTTTTTTATTCATAAATTGAAGTTTTGGATTCAACTTGTGTTTTCAGCTGCCATTTTTTACATTTGTCTGCCTGCTTAAGAAAGATGTGATCGGAGAAAAATCGGGAGGCCAATTGCTTGACTGGTTGCATTCGCACTTCAGCATCACTTGATTGAGTATTTCATATCATAAGTTTTAGAATAGATAGGAGTGTGAAAATAAGATTTTCGGTCAAGAATTTTTCAGTTTGAGATTTCTAGTACTAGATACAGTCAGTTTTCAATAATATACTCAAACATCCAACATCCAGTCGAAAGCAGTGTGCAGAGCTTGGTTTTCAGCCGATGCTAGTGACATAGTAGGAGAAGGGTACACACATGTTTTTAGAGTGGCCCAAATAGATCAGGCACCGGGTCTACGAGTTCTTTGCTACCCCACAGGGAGGATAGCATCCCCAGTTGGAGCCAATGTTATCACTGTAACAATTTTTAGATCAGGATCTAAAAATTTCAGAAATTTAGCGAAATTCTATACCACAGTAGAGGCGTGATAGTTTATGGGGGTGGGCTATATCCAATGGCATATAGACAAATATAGCGGAGGCGGGAAGGGAGTATCTCGGTGGACTGTCGATTTTGAAGAATCCCATATTCACGGTTGAGGCCCACATCGGGCCGACAAATAGCACAGAACTTAATTTCACGAGGGCGGACCGAGGAAAACCATTGTGGTTTTGATGGGGAACGCGTGGCTCTCTTACACATGCATCGGGGCAAACAGGGGATTGCCCAAAACCACCTTTCCCATGGCCCCAATGTCACATGGTTTAAAATTTCACATCAATAACTCGTGGGAAGGATGGCAGTTAGTCAAATCACCCCACGTCACTGGTCCAGGTGCTTTCCCAGATGACATATCAAAAGGATGTCGTCACTTAACTAACTCGAACCTCATCATTCAAAATGGATTGATGAAGAGTGGCACACCAACGTACTATGTCAGTAATTCGTGATTAAAATGAAAAGACTATCAATCTCATATATGAATCGTTTTATCCTACTCTGGGAAATTTCCATCTTATGCATAAGAAAAACAAGCTCGACCTGTCTTGATTTCTTAAGTCCTGTAAATTCAAAGGGTGGAAAAATCACGGTCTCTGCAAAGTTTGAAAGGTATGGATAACACTCATCAGAAGGTATCTGGCGCAACTAGGTTCTCAACTAATGTGCCAAGATTGTCAATAAGTAAGAAAGAAAGATGTGTCTTGCAGATACTAGCAACTAAATTTCATACCGAACCCACAACTGAGACAGAGTTGGGGGTCATATTAAACCATGTTGTGAGGGATCTCATCATAAATGACCATGCGGAAAACACCTACAATCCGACCACAAAGAGGAAAAGGAGCAAAAGGCGGAAGACAGAGACCAAAACCGAGATGATAGAGAGCGTTGAAGAAAATCTCGCTTGGTTGAGTACCATGGAGGAGGAAATCGCCAAGATGAGGTAAATCCTCAGACAAATTTAGGTACATTTCAGAAATTTTTGGACAGATGGTGGCATAAGAAAAGGGAGTCCTAATATGACAGACCTATTACTAACGGTCCCTTTAAAATAGGATAATTGTTATTCCTTTTTGTAACTTGTCTCTATTTTAGAATTATGAGGAAGTCAGAACGTTTTAAATTCCATGAGAAAATCCTCTATATATGTTTGGTCTTGAGGGTATAGAAAGGATGGAGAAAAGAGGAGCCTGCCCTCTGTGCAGGAAAACTTTGTAAATCTCTAGGGCTGGAATGAATACATGAATGCAAAGGCAAATTTCGGACTTTTTACGAAAAGATTCTAACTGGTGGTGTTATGAGTCTCCTTTTCTTTCATAGTGTGTGATTCATGTTATTTTGCATTTCATTTTTTCATTCCTCTATCTAAATTGAGAAATTAAAGGTCCAGAATTCATTATTCAATGCTCTCGACTTGGCAATTTAGACTATGTTTATCTCTTCCAAACCATTTCAAAATTCATTACTATAATGCTCTGATATAGTTGTGTGTTTCCTTTCTTCTGATACCACCTAAATTTTCAAGTATAAACTCAGAAGTCACTTCCTCATTTAGCCTTTTCCTCTTGATAGTTTTCATGATTTGACAATGCATCCTACATTCCTGACCCCATAGCCCAAAGGTTATCTTCAGTTCTTCAACACTTTTATTAAAAACCCCCAAAACAAACCAAATCTAGCCACCGATTACCAAATGAATACCCATTGACACTAGAGAGCCCTCTCTAAATTGAGCAAGCTAGTGCCTCAGCTCTAAAGCTGGTTGAAACAGTTACCTCTATCGTTTGTCTATTCAGTTGGACAGAATTTACAGAGTGCTAACACTATCCATGAATCTTTGTCTAATGCATTCCTCCTAGATCCCATATCTTGCATTGTTGTTGTCCACTTTCTTGTTGCTTTGATGCTTCATACCATCCTCTATAATGTATGTCTTTATTTATATCTACAACACATGTGTTGAAAAGAACATCCTCATCATCAATCCACCATGCAATAACTCCACTATTCCTATATAGTTGTAAGACATATATCTCCTTTTTTGTTCCCATCGTCCATGTGCCCACTGTTTTAAGTCGAATCCTACCATCTTAAAAAATGATTAATATGGAAACATACAACCAATTATTCATACCTTTAGACTTACTCCTTTCTCCACATACATGTGGATTTTCCTCCAAGATTTTGATCATGGATAAATGACCACAATGTTCCTCCGGTGCATAATTTCCTTCCTACTTTTTGTCTTTCGTATCCTCTTCCACATGTTAATGCTTCCAACTCTTCATCAAATATCCCATCATTTTTACATTCTTGTAGAGGCTTCTCTCTTCTCATTGTTAGCAAATTAGCTTTATATTCACTCATCGGAGATGGTTATTTCACTCTTATCTTGGCATGTTCTTCATCATATCATTATTGTTTCATAATCCATTGAAGAACTCCATGTGTTTCACCATCTGAAATTTCTTCAAGCCAATTTATGTTTTGGATTTGTTCATCCTGCTATTCGGATTTCTCAATTTCTCCTTTGTCCTTCCTTTTCACTCTTTCTCAAGAGCTTATGCTGCTCTTTTCCTTCACTTCTTTAACTTCACTAACTGTAGGGATAGCCACAAGTTTCTCCTTCCATCTTTGTTTCTACCTGCAAATCATGCAAAACACATATCTTGTCCCGAGTTTCCACTCAAGATCTTGTCCTTCTCCAGAGCTATCCTTTCCAAAAAAATTATCCAAACTCTTATATCAAAATGTAGACTGTAATTCCACTTCTCACACACAACATAAACTATACTCTCACAAAAATTTATCAACAATTTTTTTTCCACATTCACAAGTAGGTAGTAAACCTACTATGATACCAATTATCGTGCAATCATATTATCCTTCACCCTATTATCCCTTTCCTAAGTTCCTCTTCTCTTAACAACTTGACTTTTTTTTTTATATACTATTGTTAATTCAACACCAGACTACCACTTCATCGGACCACCTAAGAAATAAAATCATTGTCACCAGCCCTCAGCAAATTTAAAAATTCACCTTTTGATGTTTACTTTGGTCTAGTTTAACCGGGCATCGAGCACCTAAAATCCTCCCTCAAACATTCTCAGTAGTTTATCATGAGTCTGGTCCAGTTTAACCAACCACTGAACATCGGAAATACTCTTCCAAATAATCTTTTGATTGAAGGTCTATCAACCGACCATTTTCCCATTGGAATATAAATCCATCGGAAACATTCAAGGCTAGTATTTTCAAGGAATTTAAGGCAGGCTTGGTTACACTTTGTTTTTTTATCATTGATCTCCTACGATGATCAATGACCAAATATTATTCTTCTGAAATCACCACCTCTTGATGAATGTTCTCCTTTGGACTGATTGTAGAATAGTATTCAAATGCATTCATCTTTCATCCATTCTAACATAATGAAACATATTCAAATTACATTCAACCTTACCGATTCCTACATTTGTACTACAATTTCAACCTTCTAGATCAGTCATCAAACCCACAATTCATTAGGATCAATTGTTCACAAATAGTCTCCTTTAATCACCATGCTCAATTTCATTCATAGAATCAAGATGCTCACCCATAGAGAATAAACGCATAATATAGAGAGACATTCACACACTGTTCAGAAATATATTATTTCATTAAAAGACTCTGTACATGATTTCTATAAACTCAAAAATCCTCCTACCTCTCTACTAGCCTAATTACATACATTTGGCACTTATTTGGCCCCGACCACCTCTTCTACTATGCCCACGGTCTTACATATTTACACACAATAATAAAAACTACAATATCTTCTCAGATCCACAATCTCCTCCATAAAATCTATAACTAATTCCTAATATCCCTTCTAAACCTCAAAATATGCTAAAGGCAAATTCGATTACATTACATGGCATTTCTGCCAAACAAACTCATCTTATCTAAAATTTTGTAGAACATATTTGCACACTTAGGGAAATACAATAATGAGGGAATCCACTCGCTTTGGTAAAATGCAAGACCCCTTTAAAGCTCACGTCCAGGTTTCAATTGGAGAAGGTGCTCCTTCAACATAAATGCTTTCTAATCTTAAATTCATGACAAAAGGTCAAATAATGTGGTAGGAGTGACAATGTAGGAATTAATGAAGTGGATAAGTGAAGTGTTGAACTACGTAATGAGTGGTGGGTTATGTTGTCAAAGTAATTGGTTCAATCATGACATAATGACATACCAAATGGTAATGGAGGATATTACCTCATGAAATTCTAAATGATGATGAAGGATATTCATTTTTAGAGAGATGATTTTTGGATTCATACTAATATTTAATTTTTCTTTTTCAAACTTAGAAATAAACTTTAACAATTAAATTACCTAATATAAAATGTTATAAGTAAAATGTTTAACCTTTTGCTTTACAAATAAATTTTGCTTTACAAATAAAACACAATACAATTTAATTATTAATGTAAAACAATAAATATTACAAATAAATTTATGTGCTTAAAATCATTATATAAGAAAATAAATTTATGTGCTTAAAATCATTATATAAGAAAAATGAGATGCTTACTTTGAATCCAAGAGAATCTTTTTGAATTCATAAAATTTAACTATTAAAGTATTTATTATAAAATACTGATAAGTAAATTTTCTATTTTGGTTTTATAATTAAGATATCATATAACAAATATTTTATCTTCAAATTTCATTATTAGTGTAGAACAACAAATAAGATTTCATGTTCAAAATAATTATATAAGAAAAATAAAATGCTTAAGTTGAATACACATGTTAAAAATATTTTATTAATAGTAATAAATTGACATAGAAATCAAATTTCATCGCTAATATATATTATTGGTGAACAACAAATATAACAAGTAATAT
>JZKD02S1815825.1:339901-356200 GCA_000966675.3 Picea glauca
GGTGATCATTAACGTGATCAGTTTTATGTAATTGTTTGAAAGATGTTATATATCTATGTAAGCTCGTAGAGGCATGGTGTGTGGAAGAGTGTGAGAAATTGTTGAAAGCATGTTTTTGGTTATTGTAGTTCTCCCTTTAACAATAAGATAATCGATTATCATTGCCCCGTGGATGTTTCTCTTTTAAATGATTTTACCACATAAATCATTGTGTTCATTTGTGTCACTGTTGTTTTGTCTCTTGTTATTTTCCATTGAATATTGTTGAGTTTATGCTTCTGCTGCCCAACAAGTGGTATTAGAGCTCGGAGTTGAAGGATGTGAGGGCGAAGGAGAAAGAGAACTAGAGGTCACACACAGAGGAAACAAAAGGTCGGTTGCTGGATCAAATTCAAGCAAACCGTAAGACAAAGGACGATCACACTATGCTTGAGTGAAAAAAGGGATATATTATTTGGCCTATCACTCCTTGAGCCTTGTTGGAGGCACGATAATCAGTCTCAAACGTATCACTCCCTGGGTTCTTTGAAAGGCACGATATTCGTGGATCATCGCTCCCTACGATGTGCAGGAGGGGTAATAATAACGATAATCTGGAGATCATCGTTGTTGAGACTCTTGAGGGGGGAGATAACATGTGATCATCGTTGATCATTCTTTACAAGATGAGCAATAAATGTAGAAACTAAAATTGAATTTTGTCTATTGTGGAATGTCCTGTCTCTTAGTGTTTGTGCTAATGGAAAAAATACAGAGTTCGAAGTTTGAGGTGGATAATTCAACGGGGAAAATAACTTTGTGCTATGAAAGCTCAAGATGTGAGATATGATTGTGCAACAAGGATTGAAAAAGGCATTGGAGGGAAGGTCGAACAAACCCATGGATATTTGAACGAGGACTGGGAAGATCTGGATGCAAGAGTTGTCAGTACCATTTGTTTGTGTTTGGCAGATGAAGTTTTTTTTAATATCGTTGGAGAGGAGACAACGACAGGATTATGGAGAAGAATGTAATGCCTTTACATGAAAAATTCCTTGATAAACAGAGTCTATTTGAAGAGGCATTGTATAGCTTACATATGAAAGAAGGTACAGAAATTGTCGACCATTTAAATTTTTTTAATACTCTGATTTGTCAATTAACCAATGTGGATGTAAAATATGATTATGAGGACAAGGAAATCACACTATTGTGTTCATTACCTGAATATTGAGATCATTTAGTCACATCTATGTGGTTTATCACAACATACACCATTGAATATGATATTGTTGTGGGATCCATGTTGATTGAGGAGAAGATCCAGTCAAGAAACCTCAACATCAAAAGCAATGATGGCTAGAGGTTGATCTAAAGAAAGAGGGAATAATCCAGGAGGTACATCAAGATCTAATTCAAAAGGAAATAAGGGTAAGCTAAAATGTTCGTACTATGGAAAATCATGGCATATCAAGAAGGATTGTTGGAAAAGACAACAAGCATCCAAAGAGGACTCCACAAAGGAAACAATTTCAGATATAAGCAATGAGGTATTATATATTTGTAATGTTTCACAACATGATCAACGTTGGTTGTTAGACTCTAGTGCATCCAATCATATGTGTTTTCATAGAAATTGGTTCTCAAATTACCAATCTATTGATGACGGTGTTGTTTTTATGGGAAATGATATTTCTTGTAAAATTGTTGGGATTGGTAGTATCAGGGTTTAAATGTATGATGGTATTGTAATAATGTTAACATATGTGAGGCATGTACCCGAACTTAGAAATAACCTAATATCTTTGGGAGTTCTAGATTTTGGATGCTATAAATGTATAGTTCAAGGTGAAGTACTAAAGGTTTTCAAAGGAAACTTAGTAATTATGAAGGATAAAAGGATCGGGAATCTTTATCAGCTAGAAGGAAGGACTAAAATAAATCAATTAACAGTAGTATCTAAAGGTGCAAGTGAATCTACTTGTTTATGGCATCAGTGCTTGGGTCATATGAGCGAAAAAGGACTTAAGGTACTGGTAGACCATAAGATACTTCCAAGCTTAAAATATCTTAATTTGAATTTCTGCAAGCATTGTATTTATGGAAAACACTATAGACAGAAGTTTAAAATAGGAAGACATATTAGTAAAGGTATCCTTGATTATATCCATTCTGATGTTTGGGGACCATCTCCTAAAGTTTATTTTGGAGGATCGTCATATTTTGTAACATTTATAAATGATTACTCTAGAAAGGTGTGGATCTATATATTAAAGAGAAAAGTTAATTTATTTAACGATTTTAAGAAATTTAGAGCTTTGGTTGAAAAGAGTACTTGCAGTTCAATCAAATGTTTGAGAACATATAATGGAAGTGAGTTCACATCTAAGGAATTTGAAAATTATTGCAACGAAGTTGGGATTGAAATACATGAAACCACGGTGCATACTCCTCAACAAAATGGTGTTGTTGAACGCTTGAATAGGACTCTTCTAGAAAGAGAAAGGAACATGCTCAGTAATGCCAAATTGTAATAGGAATTGTGGGAAGAAGAAGTTATTACAACATGCTATCTAGTAAATCAGTCACCATCAACTACAATAAACAGTAAGATTCGAGAAGAGGTATGGATAGGTCACCCTTGTGATTATTCAAATCTTAAAAAAAATTGTTGTGAGGCCTATGCTCTTATTCTTAAGGATTGTGTTCTAAGTTAAATCCCAAATAAAAAAGGCTTGTCTTTGTTGGGTATGGTGATGGATTTAAGGGATATATATTGTGGGATCATACTTCCCACAAAATCAACATTAATAGAGATGTCATATTTAATGAATTGTTACTCATAAAATCAAATGTAGATGTTGGTGAAACATGCAGAAGTACCACAAAATCAACAAATTCAATTGGAGACTCGATCATCTACAGGAGAGGAGGAGCATGAATATTTTCATAAGAAGATCTTGCATAAGAAGATGTTGATACAAAAAAATTCCAGGAAATTGAGGAAATACCACAACAATCTCTACGGAGATCTACACGGGTGAGAAATGTTCCTAAGAGGTATGACAATTATGCTACATATTTTTCTTTGATTTCTAATGATGAACAACCTAGTTGTTATCAGGAAGCAATAGAGGTATCTGATAGTGCTAAATGGAAAGTATCAATGAAAGAATAAATGGATGCCTTGGAAAATAATAAAACATGGGACCTGGTAGAACTCCTGAAGGAAAGAAAGGTTGTTGGTTGCAAGTGGGTCTACAAATTGAAAAAGGGTGTTGATGATAAAGTTGAGAGGTATAAAGAAAGATTGTTGGTAAGGGTATTCTAAAAAAGAAGGTATTGATTTCCTTGAAATCGTTTCACCAGTTCTTAACCTTGTTTCAATTCGGGTTGTGTTAGCACTAGTTTCTTTACTTGATCTTGAGTTAGACAAACTAGATGTTAAAACATCATTTTACATGGATATTTAGATGATGAAATATATATGGAACAACTGGAAGTGTTTGTTTAGATCACAATAAAATGTTTGTTTGCAAACTCAAGAATTCATTGTATGGCTTGAAGTAGTCTCCCATGGAATGGTACAAGAAGTGAGTATGATCATTTTGTTTACTTTAAAAAGTTGGAAAATCGCATATTCTTTATGTTTGTGTTATATGCTGATGATATGCTTGTAGCAAGCAAAATCATGGTTGAAATCAACAAGTTAAAGGCTCAGTAGGATAGGACATTTGATATGAAGGATCTAGGAGTAAAAAAAAATATTGGGCATGGAGATACACAGAGACGAGAAAAATGGTAAGTTGTGGTTATCACAATAAAATTATGTGGAGAAAATACTTATAAGGTCCGAAATGAATAATGTGAAACTGGTAAAATCCCTTTGGCTTCTCATTTCAAGCTTTCTCCGGATTTATGTCCTAGTAATGATGATGGAAAGGAGTATATGTCTTGTTTATTGTAAGCTAATGTGGTAGAAAGTTTGATGTATGTGATGGTAAGTACCAGGCTAGATATTTCACAAGTAATTGGTGTTGTCAGTAGATACATGGAAAATCCAAGTAAAGAACATTGGGCAGCAGTGAAATAGGTGCTTCGATATCTTAGGGCCACAAGTAATTATTGTATCACCTATAATGGGTGCAGTGATTTAGTTTGTGGTTATGTCGATTCGAATTTTGTAGGTGACTTGGACAAAAGAGGATCCACTTCAGGATATGTCTTTACTCTTGCAGGAGGACCTGTTAGTTGGATGTCAAAGCTTCAAAACATTGTTTCTTTATCCACTACAGAGGCAGAATATATAGTTGCTTCACATGCTTGCAAGGAGGGAATTTGGTTAAAAGGTTTTTTGGGTGAGTTTGGAAGGATGCAGGACAAGGTAAAATTATTCTGCGATAGTCAAAGTGTTATTCATTTGGCTAAAAATCCAGCTTATCACCATAAGAGAAATCATATTCCTATTAAATACCATTTTGCAAGGCAGGTTATTGATGAAGGTGGAGTGGCTCTAGAAAAGGTCCATACATAAGAAAATTGTGCAGACATGTTCACAAAACCAGTATTGTTAGAGAAGCTATGGTGGTTCTTGGCTTCTCTTTGCTTGCAGGAAAGGTGATGAATGAATTTGGGCAAGATATAGATCAGCTAAATTCTTGTGAAGGTGGAGATTGTTGAAACATGCCAACTAATTTCCCATGGATTGGATTGGATATGGGAAGAGTTTTTGGCTCATATTATTCTACCTTTAGTTGAAACAAATTAGCTAAAAATAAAATATGGATAGGTGCTCATTAATGTGATCAGTTTTATGTAATTGTTTGAAAGATGTTATATATCTATGTAAGCTTGTAGATGCATGGTGTGTGGAAGAGCATGAGAAATGGTTGTAAGCTTGTTTTTGGATTTTGTAATTCTCCCTTGAACAATAAGATAATTGATTACCATTGCCCTGTGGATGTTTCCCTTTTAAAGGCTTTACCACGTAAATCATTCTGTTGATTTCTGTAATTGTTGTTTTGTCTCTTGTTATTTTCCATTGAATTTTGTTGAATTTATGCTTCTACTTCCAAACATTAACTCAATATAAAGTGGTTGATATTATTTTTTGTTGTTGTTAAATTAATATAAAAGAGTTAATACTTCTTATAAATTGTTTAAAAAAATAATTTTAAATAAAAACAAAAACAAAACAAAAAAATTAAAATCTAATGTTTTAATGTGTTTTTAATTTTATTATGTTTATTTTAAGTTTGTTTGATGTTTATTTTATTTTATTATTGTTATCTACACATATATAAAAGATGCACTCACGTTGGGAAATGATTTTTATCAACAACTATATAGATTTACTTAGTGAAAAAGTATAACTAAACTTTTTTTTTAAGGATTCTTCATAGGTAGCTTCTCTTCGTGTAGGCATGATGATGATGATAATAGAAAAATGAAGGATATAGCGGAGGGAAGAAACACCAAGAAACCAATTGATTTTATTTTAAAGAAAAGTCATTTACACCTGATTCACTCCCTTTTGATTCTCATTCGTCGATGTAACACCCCAGGTTTCGAACCCCCATTTTAAATAATGTATTGTTACAATGTTGAGAGGCCTGAGTGCCCAAACAATTATTAAAGGGCCAGTATGCCCCAGAAATGTAATTTTTTTATCATTATTAATGATAAACACATCGATGGATGCTAGACAGACAAGGACTAGAGTTATAGGAGGCTATGATTCCACAAGAGAGGGAGCTTGAGGAACTAAGTGCTTATTCCTATTTTTGAATTACCCTTTTGTATAAGGGAGGCGATCGATTACGTGAGATTCTTAGAGAAGGCCAGGAGGTTCTTGTTTCCCCACGAGGTTACTAAAACCTGCCTTTGATCTGATGGGGGAGTTCAACTAATGAATTGTTTGTTGATTTCCCGTTCACTCACTCATTTTTTCCCTCACGCACTCCCATGCACCCCCTCACCCATTCATCGACCCATCCTCACCTGCATCTTGGCTTGGAAAAGGAAATGGAGTTTCTGAAGAATTAGCCATGGGATAGTTGGTTGTAGTGGTCACTGGTGTGATCCAGCCGTGACCTGGGGCCTACATGTCTGAAATGCATTGGCATGTGCCCTGTTTTGCTCACAATTGCAAGTCCTGAGAGTCCCAAAATTGAGATTTTGGACCAGATGTGTTGGAGGCCCTGAAAATAAAGGAGAAGGACTACCTGAGGGACTGCGTGGCAAAGAAGGGTGGAGGTCCGGTCTCTTGGGGCGGTACAGGCTGGGTAGAAGAGAGTTGGGTACTTGGATTGTTGTGGGTGTCGGGAAACCTATGAGAGCTTGAGAGATGACTAGTTTGGGAACCCAATTACACTATGGAACTGTCCTTATGGATTCATAGCCCTGGCTCGGGGGTGACATTATTGTTGAGATTTGGATCAATGGTGTCTACAGTTGGGTGGAACGTCCTTGGTCTACAGCCAATCGGTGACATCTTTCATAAAGATAAGTGCTCTTTGTCATGATATTATTATCTATGTACGAATGTATTCCACTGTGTAATGTAATTATCATTTACATGTATATGAATGTATTTCCGTTGTGTATATTTGATTATCGTTTAACATAATCTTTAGATTATGCATGATTGCTAGATATTGTTTTGCATGTTTTTAAATCTGTTATCTTATGTATCCTTAATATATAAAGAAGGTATCAGCATGAGAAAGAAGTCTGAGGGTAGGCTTGCAGGTAGCGTCCCCCGACCTGTGGGTGGCTAGGGATGTTACAAATTGGTATCAGAGCTCCTGGTTGAAGCACTGGGACGGTATGGGTTGTGTCTATTGGTGAGATTCTCGTGGTCGAGATCGAAATCTGACCATGAAATTGAAAATCTCAGGAGGAATGGCATTGTAGAAGCTACGCAGGAGACAGAACGTCATAGATCTTTTGTAAGGGTTCGAAGGATCGTGACCGTCCTTTTGAATTTGGGAATGATCGCCACTGTAGGTTCAGGAGAGATCCGAGATCATTGGATCGGAGGACAGGTGAACAAGGGTCATCCGATGAAAAGAAAGTAAGGGCTAAGGTTGCAACCATCAGATCCCATTGGAGAAAGAGATCAATGGCCAGTAGGCATTGCAGGGAACCGAGTTGCACGGGAGATAATTTTCCAAGGCATTCTCGTAATACAAACCATGGTTTCGTCAAGGGGTTATGTGTCAGCGTCAGAAGAATTGAGGGTTAATCCAAACCGTCGATGCCCAACCCCGCAAATTGAACATGCATGCAGTGATGTGACTTGTTAGCGCTCAAGTGACGAACCTCCGAAGAGTCGAAATATCTTGGGAACTGTCGATTTGTAGGAGGACACGCATCCATCGATCGCGTGCACCAAATAAAACGCTCTAGAAAAAATGAGCGAGGAGGGGGTTGAAGTTTGAGACTTTTGAAACCTGAAGACCCGAAAGGATCTCAACCGTTGATTTGTCGAGAGCCACGCGTCGCCAGATCCAGGACTTCGGATAAAAGCCAGTAGGGCCAGATAGATTTTGAAATTTGAGATCTCCAAAGTCCGAAGCCCAGAAGTAAAACGTAGTCATCGGATTGAGGAGCACGTGTGGAGAAGATCCATGAACTTTGGGTGAATACCCAAAGTGAATCTTGGTCATTTGATCTAGGAGGAAACATGGCGGCAGATTGGCTAGTTCGGGAGAATTGGAAGTGTGCTAGTTTGAAAACTCCCGAAACCTCGAAGCCTGAAGAGTCGAAGTGGTGGGGCACGATGATGTCACCTAGAGGTGATGTGGACCCTAGAATCCTTGAAGTGACGTGGCTTGCGGATGTCACCTAAGATGGCGTGGACACATGGGATGTGTGCCACGTGTTGCTAAGATTTGAGATTTTGAAATATTGAAAAGTTGATTAGAATGCGACACATGTCACCCACCTGATTGGGCCATGTGTCCACTTCCAGCATTTCGCTACGTGGCGATAGATCATGCAATCTGGAAACTGGGAACTCTAGAAGGGAAAGATCTGACAGGTTGCATTGGGTCGAAAACTCCCAAAGGCACGAAGGCCTGAGTATATATCGATCGTCGATTCTAGAAGACACATGTCGAAGGATCGTTGACTTCGGGTGGAAGCACTCCAAGATAAAGTGCAAGAGGGGAGTATGAAACTTCTTAGGCCCAAAGAGCCGAAGTGATTCATAGTCATTGATATGTGGGAGGACACACGTCGACAAATCATGAACTTTGGGTAAAATCGTTCTGGGAGGAGGCAAGCGAGG
Organism: Picea glauca; assembly: GCA_000966675.3. Lineage (NCBI taxonomy): Eukaryota > Viridiplantae > Streptophyta > Pinopsida > Pinales > Pinaceae > Picea > Picea glauca. The sequence goes on from JZKD02S1815825.1 coordinate 348,174, forward strand.
GAAGTTGAGACTTTCGAAGCACAGAGTCTCGAAGTGGATCTCGATCATTGATCGTGAAAGAGGATGAGGATTGTTGATCTAGTCCTGGCTGAAAGTCCCGAAGTCTCGAAGCTCTAGACAAGTTCTTTTTTAGCTAAGCATAGGGTCATGGCCTTGGTCATATGCAGATTGAGAGCTGAGGAAAGGAGGGCTAAGGGAAGAACTAATTGTCCTCAAGACAGAAAAGTTCCAAGGAAGGATTTAACCATGGTTTCTAGTCATGGTCACCTGGGAGGTGGTTTGAAGGAAGCGCCTACACAGGGTGAAACTCTATGTCATCCAAGGATAAAAAGACACTGTTATTTTCAAAGAATGGGGATATGATCTCCATAAACAAAAAAAAATAAAGAGACATGTAGCATGGTTTGGAAATTTTGTATATCATATGCATAATTCTAACAAAATGGTTGCTTGCACATCTTGCAGAATTAAGAGGCTTAAGCACCTCAGCTCAAGATGTGTATTGAGGAAATGGAAGAAGGCGAGGGAGCCTCCAGTCATGAAAAGAAGGTTGAAAGCCAGAATACCATAGTTGGTAATGCAAAGACAGATTCCAATGGATGTAAGGGAAAAGAAGAACAGGAAACGTTAATAGAAATGGTAAGAAATCTGAAGATGGAAGTGCAGAGCTACAAAGTAGACAACGAGAGACTAATGAGAGAGAAAAGTTGGATAAATGCTCGAGTGTTGCAGATCTTGAATCAGTTGGAGAGGCAAATGAAGAAGGGATCAAACTCAAGACAAGAGGAAGAATGCAGGTGTCATGAAAGGAGAAATGATCATGGAAGAGCTAGTTATTCCAGAAGTGCTAGCAGAGCTCATGGACACCACTCACCTCCTTACTCAGAAAGAAATTTTTGTGCAACGGATGATCCTGTAAGAAGTCCAAAGGTGTCTCCTATCAGACACTAGAGAAGGAAACAAGAGGTAGATTGTTTGCAAGGAGAACTGAGGAAGCTCAAGCCACCTTCCTTTGAGGGTGAAAGAGAAAGGGAAGATGACTCTAAAGCGTGGTTGTTTGGTCTCATGAGATATTTCCAGTTGCATAACTATTAATCCAACCTAGAAGCTGGGATTTCCACCTACCACTTACATGGAAAAGTAGCAATATGGTGGGACCAACTGAAGAAAGTGGAGAATGTTAATGAAAGTAGGATCACTTGGAAGTGGTTCAAGAAGTATTTCCAGAAGGAGTACCTCTCAGAGCATTTCTATGACAAGAAAATGCAGGAGTTCTTTGAAATCAAGTTGGGAAGCATGACTATGGCAGAATATGAGAAGAAGTTCTTGGGATTCTTAAAGTATGTCAAGTTCATTGGTGATGAGAAACTGAAAATACGGAGATTTCTAAGTGGATTGCCAACCTTTTATAAGGAAAAGATCAAGTATGATGAACCCAAGACCTTGATTGAGGCCATCAGGAAGGCTAAATACTTGTATGAGAAAGTCCAGGGAAGAGAATCCCTATAGAAATTTTGGAAGAAAAAGAAGAATGAGAATTCCAATCAGAGGATGAAAGGATTCAAACCTCCCTTCAATAGCAATGAGCCTAATAGAAATCAGCAAGATCAGTATGCTAAGGGAGATTTCAAGAAGGAAGATTCCTTGGGAAAAAGGGGAAGACCACCAATCCAATGCTGGGGATGCAAGGAAGATCACCTGTACAAGGATTTCCCACACAGAAAGGACAGAGTGAAGACTGTGCACAAAATCCAAGAGGCTACAACAGTTGGAGATATGGGAAGAATCTATGTAGCTTTAAATGATCGACAAGCAGAGTACCAATCCAATATGATCGAGGTGGAAGGTAAGATCACAAATCAGTGTGTTGTTATTTTGATTGATTCAGGAGCAAGTCATTGTTACATTGATCCTAAGATAGTGGATAGATTACATTTGGAGAAAAGTAAACTTGGAAAAGCAAGTTTGGTTCAGTTAACCACCGGAACCAAACGAAGAATCCATGATATGGTCAGAGGTTGTTCCATAAGTCTTAATGGCGTGAATACTAGTACTGATCTAAATATCATAACATTGGGGTCTTATGATGTTCTGATTGGGATGGATTGGTTGGACAAGCATCATGTTGTCCTAGATTGTCATAACAAGACATTTACATGTCTTGATGGAGATGGAAAACAGAGCACTGTGAAAGGAGTTCCAAGACCCATCTCTATAAGGGAGATTTTAGCCTTACAGTTGAAAAGATGTTTTAGAAAAGGATGTCGATTGTATGCAACTCATGTGGAGGAGCTAGTTGATACAAAGGGGCCAAGACTTGAAGATTTCTCGGTGCTACAGGAATTTGAAGATGTATTCCAAGAAATACTCGGATTGCCACCAAGAAGGGAGATAGATTTCTCAATTGATTTAGTGCCAGGAGCTGCCTCGGTGTCAAAAACACCTTACAGAATGAGCACAGTGGAGTTAAAAGAATCACAAATGCAACTGAAGGAATTGTTGAAGAAAGGGTACATACGTCCAAGTGTTTCACCTTGGGGAGCGCTAGTACTTTTTGTCAAAAATAAGGATGGAACCTTGAGGCTGTGTATTGACTTACGACAAATGAACAAGTACACTATAAAGAACAAGTATCCTCTACCCCGAATTGATGACCTCTTTGACCAGCTAAGAGGAGCAAGGATATTTTCAAAGATTGACCTCAGGGCATGATACCATCGAATAAGAATCAAGGAAGAAGGCATCCATAAGACAGCCTTTAGGACCAGGTATGGGCATTATGAATTTATAGTGGTGCCATTTGGACTAACCAATGCACCAGTTGTCTTCATGTGATTAATTAATGCCATATTCAGAAATTATTTGGACAAGTTTTTCATAGTATTCCTGGATGACATACGTATCTATTCTAAGTCTGAAGAGGAGCATGAACATCACTTAAGATTTGTATTTCATGTACTGAGAGAACATCAGTTGTATGCCAAGTTGAGTAAGTGTTTTTTCTATCAAAAGCAGATCCATTACTTGGGACACATTATTTCGAAGCAGGGCATAGAAATAGATCCAAAGAAGATCGAAGCCATTAGAGGGTGGCCAACACCCAGAAATGTGTCAGACGTCAGATCTTATATGGGATTAGTTGGCTACTGCAGAAGGTTCATAGTAGGGTTCTCTAAGGTTGCTCGTCCCATCACTTATTTGCAAAAGAAGGGAACTAAATTTGAATGGACACTCAAGTGTGAAAATAATTTTAACCTTTTGAAGGAATTACATACTAGTGCGCCCGTGTTAAAGATTGTTGACCCAAATGAAAGTTTTGTGGTATGTACATATGATTGTAAGGAAGGACTTGGGGGAGTCCTCACACAAAATGGACATGTCATTGGATATGAGTCTAGAAAGCTTAAAGAACATGAGAGGAACTATGTCACGCATGACTTGGAACTTAATGTCATTGTTCACACCTTGAGGATGTGGAGGCATTATCTCATGGGAAAGAAATTCGAATTAAGGACAGACCACATTGGTCTGAAGTATCTTTTTGAACAACCAATCTTGAATGCCACGCAAACAAGATGGTTGGAATTTTTAAGTGAATATGACTTCGACATCAAGCATATCAAGGGAAAGGAGAATAAATTTGTTGATGCACTTAGTAGGAGAGTGCATCTCATGCATGTTACTATTGTTAGTATGCATCAGTCAGACTTGAAGAGCAGAATTTTAGGTGGTCTTGTTACAGATCAGCATTACCTACAGGTAAAGGAAAACTTACAGCAAGGAAATGTACAACAGAAAATAAAGAAGTATGAGATAAAGGAAGATGGATTACTCATGCGTAAGAATAGAATCTATGTTCCTAGTTTCGAAGAACTGAGGAATTTGGTACTGAAGGAAATGCATGATATTCCTTATGCTCGCCATCCAGGTTACCAGAAAACAATTACAGCAGTAAGGAGCCATTTCTTTTGGCTAGGAATGAAGAAGGATGTAGTTGATTACATCGCTCGATTTATGGGATGTCAGAAGGTGAAGGCTGAGCATAGACATCCAGTGAGTTTGTTGCATCCATTGCAAATTCCAGAGAAGAAATGGAAAGTGATCACCATGGATTTCATCACAGGATTACCCAGAACGAATAAGAAACATGATTCAATCATGGTGGTGGTTGAAAAATTAACAAAGGCTTCTCATTTTGTGCCTGTGAAGACAACACATATAACGACTAATATTGCAGAAATTTTCATGAAGGAAATTGCTAGGTTGCATGGGATACCTAGGAAAATTGTCTCGAACAGAGATACAAATTTTACCTCCAACTTCTAGAGGAGATTGTTTAAAGGGTTTGGCACAAATTTAACTTTAGCACAACATATCATCCCCGAACAGATGGACAAACAAAGAGAGTCAATCGAATAATTGAAGACATGTTGAGAATGTATGTGATGGATAAGCCATCTAAGTGGGAAGATTACTTACACTTGGTTGAGTTTGCATATAACAATGGGTATCAAGATTCATTGAGAATGAGCCCATTTGAAGCCTTGTATGGTAGAAAATGCAATACTCCAATAAGTTGGGACAACCCAACAGATAGAGTGGTACTTGGACCAGAGTTGCTCAAGAACATGGAAGACCGGGGGTCAAGATTAAGAAGAATTTAAAGGCAGCTCAGGATAGACAAAAAGTTTATGCAGACAAGAACAGTACAGAGAATTGAAAGTAGGGGAGCATGTACTTTTGAAAGTGAAGCCCAAGAAAATCTCTTTGAAATTGGGTAGTTGTACAAAGCTAACAGCTAAATTCTGTGGTCCATTTGAAATATTGGGCAGAATAGGGCAAGTTGCATACATGTTTGCATTGTCTGCTTCCATGAATGTGCATAATATATTTCATATATCTTTACTAAAGAAATATGTACATGATCCTAACCATCTTATTGATTGGCATTTGATTCAGGTAGAGACAGAGGGAGACTTTCAAGTTCAGCCAGTGCGAGTATTGGACAGAAAAGTCAAAATGCTCCGGAATCGAGTTATAGAATTGGTAAAAGTTCAGTGGACCTGCTATGGTCCTAAAGATTCTACCTGGGAGAATGAAGATGCCATGCGGGCAGAGTACCCACAGCTTTTTGAATAAATTTGAGATTTTAAACTCTATTTTGTATATGCATTGAGGACAGTGCCAAAATAAGGGGGAGGGGATGTAACACCACGGGTTTCGAACCCCCATTTTAAATAATGTATTATTACAATGTTGAGAGGCTTGAGTGCCCAAACAATTATTAAAGGACTAGTATGCCCCAGAAATGTAATTTTTTTATCATTATTAATGATAAACACATCGTTGGTTGCTAGGCGGACAAAGACTAGAGTTATAAGGGGCTATGATTCCACAAGAGAGGGAGCTTGAGGGACTAAGTGTTTATTCCTATTTTTTAATTACCCTTTTATCTAAGGGAGGGGATCAGTTACGTGAGCTTGTTGGGGAAGGCCAGGAGGTTCGTGTTTCCCCACGAGATTACTTAAACCCGCCTCTGGTCTAATGGGGGGGTTCGACTGATGACTTGTTCACTGATTTCCCATTCACTTGCTCATTTTTTCCCTCACGCACTCCCAGGCATGCACTCTCATGCACCCCCTGACCCATTCATCGACCCGTCCTCACTTGCGTCTTGGATTGGCAAAGGAAACAGAGCTGATGAAGAATTAGCCATGGGATAGTTGGTTGTAGTGGTCGTTGGTGTGATCCAGCCGTGACCTGGGGCCTGCATGTTTGAACTGCATTGGCATATGCCCTATTTTTCTCACAACTGTGAGTCCTGAGAGTCCCAGCATTGAGATTCTGGACTAGCTATGTTGGAGGCCCTGAAAATAAAAGAGAAGGACTACCTGAGGGACTGCGTGGCAGAGAAGGGTGGAGGTACGGTCTCTTGGGGCGATACAAGATGGGTAGAAGAGAGTTGGGTACTTGGATTGTTGTGGGTGTCGGGAAACCTGTGAGAGCTTGAGAGATGACTGGTTTGGGAACCCAATTATACTCTGGAACCGTCCTTGTGGATTCATAGCCCTGGATCGGGGGTGACACTGCTATTGAGATTTGGAATAGTGGTGTCTATGGTTGGGTGTAACATTCTTGGTCTGTAGCCAGTCGATGACATCTTTCATAAATATAAATGCTCTCTGTCATGATATTATTATCTGTGTATGAATATATTCCGCTGTGTAATTTAATTATCATTTACATGTATATGATTGTATTTCCATTGTGTATATTTGATTATCATTTAACATAATCTTTAGATTATGCATGCTTGCTAGATATTGTTGTGCATGTCATTAAATCTGTTATCTTATGCATCCTTAATATATAAAGAAGGTATCAGCATGAGAAAGAAGTATGAGGGTGGGCTTGCAGGTAGCGTCCCCCGACCTGTGGGTGGTTGGGGATGTTACAGCCGGAACCATGTACCATTCATTTTTAAAAACAAGTAAAAACATTTGTATTGTTCACACAAAAACATTTAGCATAAGACTTTGTTCTAAAGAACCCCTATTGTTTTAAGAAAGTTCAACAATGACTTCAAAATAACTCTATCCCTCAACAAAACCATCCTATGGATGGGGCTTGCTTTTCAAGAGAAGTGCCAACAAGATCAATATGAAGATTTTGTATGGCAGGGATATAAGCACTTTGTTACTTAGTAGAAGGAATCTCATTTCCCACGGATATGACGATTATATTTGTAGTTGGAACATAAGGAGACATGTTTTTCTTCACCTAATCCTGCGCTGCAAAAAGTTTGTAACTTTGTAATCGATGTAGCAACAAGTTTGTAAGGATAAAATTGAGATCCAATAATGGCTTCCAAAGATTACATAAATATTCCCCAAACTCTCGAAGAACAAGTTTACCAACTCTTAGAAGAACATATACCTTCACTCTTATCTGCAAGATACAAACGATAATGACATCATTCTACCTCTATTATGTCTAAATATGGTCATCACGCTTGGTTTAGTCAATAATTATTACTATAGTTTCCCACCTGCTCCGTCAGATATTATGTGCCTCACTGTCCTACAATCAGAGAATCCTATTGTATTTGAATCTGTCATTCAATCAAAGATATCAGTCCAGCTAACATTTACCTGTAGAGTTCTTACAACTTTACATGTTAAATTATTAATAAAAAGTTAAATATATATACGTTAGGAGTGACGACCTCTTACGTTCATAGTGGAAGGTTCTCGTTACATCAACTTATGGGACCTCCCTCACTATCATCGTGTGGGAAGACGAAATCTAAAGATATCGACAACGGCCTCATACCCTATCGACGTTCATCAGCCATCAATCAAATTAAGTGGCTGCACTATTTGATGATGGCTAATTATCTTTGATATCCATCGCTTGATTTAAAATTTGCATTGCTTTCACGAACCTTATTATTATATCTGCGGAAGGCCAGGTATATAGCGATGAGTTCGCGTTGATCTTCTATTAGTTTGAGCGTTGACCAAATAAATTTAACCATATTCTTAAGTTTCACTTTATCAAATTAAATAATTTATTTTTATATTATTTAAAAAAGTATTTATCTATCAATTGATTGGTCGATCAATTGAATGTGTTATTGCAAAAAAGTCGGCAATATTTATAAAGGTGAGGGCTGTTCATAAATGAATACATAGTAAAAAACATTCGTAACTAAAAAATTTCATAAACAGCTGACAACGAACCTGACACCTGACAGCATCTTCCTGACACCCGTCAAAGTGTGCTTTCATATCGGCAGGTATGCCGATAGGCTGATCTAGTTTTGGACAAATCACAAACTCAAGGGGTAATGTAGAAAATCGCTTTGACTGATATGTTTGTCGCTGAAGTTCCATTCGCTAATGGATTTAGCAAAGGTGCCATGAACTTCTTTTCATGGTTGGCTTCTCGTGTTTATCTTCTTGGAATCTGAACAACAAAGCATTGCAAGTACTAAATTCTTACGTCCCCACTCTTTATTCCCACTT
>JZKD02S1815825.1:451645-466972 GCA_000966675.3 Picea glauca
AAAAGGGATTGAGATTTTGGGTAGAAGGTTAAAAGTTAAATCTTAAGGGTCATGATCTGCGTATAAGTTTAGAGCCCTAGCTTATTAGTCCGTAGGGTAGAATACCCCACAACAGGGAGGGAGCCTGAAGCACTAACAAGCCATACAAGGGACTGTGGTCCAAAACCATGAGCCGAATATCCAATCTCCAATCTCCAATCAACACTCCTAGGCCTGGGGAGTCTCAACAAAACAATATCACATTCCTCCCGAACGCCGAAATGGCAGAGCGTCGAATGACAACAAAAATCAACGGTCCATAGGACCCATTGAAATCCATGATGGGGAATGTATTCAGGAATTCAGGCTTCGACGATCTCTTTTCCACTCCAACGTGCTATTCTTCCAGAGCACCGAATGACAAAAAAGATCAACGGTCCATGTGACCCATTAAAATCCATGACAGGGAATGAGTTCGGGACTTCAGGATGCAACGATCTCTTTTCTGCTCCAACGTGCTATTCTTCTAGAGTGTCGAATATCAAATCCAATGATCAAACGAATCCTATTCCACCACTAGATCGATGGTCTATACCTGCTTCATAGCTTCGGGTCTTTTCAAAACACCTCTCCACAGATCTCCTAGAGTGACGAATCGGCGAATACGCACAAGTAACAAATCAAAGAACCTCACACTCCAATAGATGGACGGTTCATATTTATTTCAGATTTCAGGAGTTGAGGAATTCACACACAACACAACCACTCGTATCTCTTGAACACCGAAATGCCGAAATATCTCTCCTTCCTCCATGTGTCCCCTTCCTGATCGACGACTGGGATGAGTTCCGCTTTTCAGGACTTCAGGAGATTGTCGAATATTCACCCTAGTGCCTCTTCTCTACCGAAGGGATGGTCTTCCAAAATTGATGATCCATTGACATGTGTCCATGGCGATCAACTCTCCATATGAGTTTTATATTTTAGGACTTCGGGATTCTTCCTCCTTCACACTCCTCGAATGAAATCTTCTGAACTAGAGAAGTCTGAAGGACTTCAAGACTTAACACTCACGCAAATCCTCACAATCTAATAGTTGTAAAATGTTATTGCTCCTTTCGACTGGATATTCTCCATTTGTTCTTCAAACACACCAAAGTCCCTCCTCCAAAGGAATTTTACCGCTATTTTTATAACCCTAAATTTCACCATACATGCATACCTAACATCAAGCCATCTTATTTTCTATTTTTGCCAAGCCATCACTGAGCAACTCTTCTTAAGAACCACATTTTTAAAGATGTATGCATCTTGCACCATTACTTCCCTCATACACACACTTTATGCACCATTACAACTCACGTACGTATGCTATCTGCACCATTACAACCCGCGTATACTCACAAAAGTTGTAAAAATTAAAAAGTTGCAAGGAATTTGTTGAGATTACAGGCTATTGGGTGGTTTCGTTTCCCAACTATCCCATTGCCTATAGCCCGTCACCCAACCGAATAACCATCCTTTTTTCATATTAAAGAATGTTTTGGGTTCTCATTCCAAAGCTAAGCATAAGAATAGTGAAACTTTGCCCATTTCACTTTCCCCCCTTGCCCCAAGAATTTGCAGCCACATTGTGAGTCTTGAGCCAGAATTCCCTATTCTTTCCCTTTTTCCTCATTCATAAGCCTATGCTATTTCCCTAGAGAGAATTGTGAGAGGAAAAAGATACATGGAAGAAGTTGGAGCTTGGTGAAGAGGAGCCTAGACCAGGTACGAGGAGCAGTCATCGATCTCATTTGTAAGTGACTTTGTGAGATTAATATAAAGAAGTACTTTTTTTGTCCCGCCATATGATGTGTTCAATCTTTATGTTTGATTTACATTTTATTATGACATCTAACCCACTAATTCATATATAAGATGCATGTTTGTAGTTTCTTGTTTGTATTTTGGTGAATGCAGGTCGACCTTGGGAGGAGATTTGCAGTCGAGGAATAACCAAACGAAAAAGGATCGACATCGGATGCGAAGTTTAAGGTAGAGTTACCAGATCCTTATACTTTATATTTTATGCATGAATATGAGGTATTGTCGGGGTAGTTTTTAAAAGTAGGAGACTTTAGACAGTTAGCTTTGCCTGCACTTTGAACCCTAGTGTATTCCATAGGGGGGTTTTCCCGCTATAGCAGAATTGGCGACCATACTGGGGAAGCCTCTAGGGTTTTTAGGGGATATCGTTTTGGGTGTTTTAAATGATTTTGATTACATTTTTTGAGTTTTTGTAAGTTGTTTTGTCTTTAAGGGATTTTGGTCTGCCATACCGGTACTCCCTGCCTTATCATCCTTGACTGTTAGTTTTATTTTTGAGAAGTTACAGAGGTGTATGTGGCTTGCAATGGGCCTGCACACGTACATACATGCCCTACCTTTGGACAACCCGCGTACATATGCAGGCTTCTTAAGTGTCAGTAGCGTGCCTGTGTCAAGAAAGTATTTTTTCAAGAAGAGGCAGTCAACCTCTTCCCTGATTGAAGTCATACTTCCCAGGGGTTTTCTTGATCTAGTCATGGTATCCATTGTTACAGTCTTTAGCCTGGATTGAACGTCAGTTAGCTTATTTCTTTATCAAGATTTCTTGTGTTTTCTTAGTAAGGGTTTGAGATGAGATAGTGAGTCTTTTCTAATCAGTCTGTTTAATATTGTCAGTGACTCCCTGTGATCCGCAGTAGACCTGAAGTCAGATTTTGGTCTTGTCTTGTCTTCACTTTTTCCCTTTAACTTTCTTTAGAAGAAAATAAAAAGAATTTATTTCAAGTTTCTTATTTTGAAGCATAAAAAAATAAATAAATCATTTTCTCTGTTTGGTAAGTAGTTAGGTTAGTTGTCTTTGTTTATCAGGAGAAAGAGTGATTTCTTAAGTTATTTATTGAATGCTTAGAACACTTAAGTAGCTCGTAGTCGAGGGAAATCTTGTTTTGGGTTTTTCTTTTTAAAGATCTTAGAAAAAGTAGTTACGAAAAGTTGGCTAAAGAGTGTAAATTTGCAAATCTTTATTTGTCAAAAAGAAGTAGTTTTCTTTCAATTTTATTTAATGCTCGTCTCTTTCATCTCTTAAAATACACCACTAGTTTCATCTTCATTTCCTTGAATTTAAGACAAACCTCTTAAAATTAACGCTTAATTAGAATTTATTAGACTTTACATTTGTAGGGTCCATCATTTAGTCTAGGCTAGAGCCTTGATTTAGGTTGGAGATGAAACTCTTCAAGGCTATAAAAAAAACATACGAGTCTTTTCTAGGGAGTGTAAAAAGTCTAGTAAACGTGGAAGTTATCCAGGACCCCCCTCTAACACAAGGGATAAACACGAGGTCACGTGCGGAAAGGTAGCAGAGATAACTCCTCCAAAGCTAGACCAAGCATAGTGGGGAACACATATAGAGGAATTGTCTTGGGATTCCTTTGATCGCATTTGCTACAGAGATTCATGGGTCTTGAATCCATTCGAGATCCTCATTCATCTTACGGAACACTTTCTTTCAATACCCTCAATAGGTTTCAGGCTTGATACCCTACTCATTGCAGTCCACCCAACTGTCGACTGTACCCACCTGGTGACTGGTAGCATGCTGGAAACCTAGTTACCTTTATTTTAGTGACTTACACATGTTACTGTGGGGGTATACCATGGTACCTAGGACAAACATCAGGCCACATTTTGCAGATTATACCCGGAGGGTGATTTTGTATTAAATTTTCACTTGCACCGGTAAGTTGCTCTTACGTTGGTTGGTGTAACTGTTCTTCCAACTAGCTAGTGGTTTGATTGCTTTATCTCATAGGAACTCTTTCTAGTGAGTGTTGGTTTTCAACGTTAGTAAAATCCCTAGTGTGTCATTGATCTTCTCAGAAAGTGGAAGATCAAGAGCTCTGCCGATCGCGAAGGCTTCATGGCCCGACACCGGTTGAATTGGATCCACCCCCACCAGCGAAGGCAAAGACTTGACCAACAATGGTCATTTGAGGCGATCGGGCTGCAGGAAACTATACTCGAGCCATCTCTAAGAGAATAAATATTACATCCATAGGAGCCTACCATTTTTTACCTTGGAGCGGAAGCTCTGGGATATTATAACCCTCCGATCACTGACTTGTTGGCACTAGTTTTGATACAGGTTGTCCCCCCAAGGATAACTCATCACGAGCGCCAGCTAGTTTTACAAGCAGCGATGGAAGCAACCACTACTACTTCATCAGGGATTCCTCACAATCCCTCTACGAATACCACTACAGGGGGTTTTCTGCCTCCTAACCCACCTTCGTCAGTCTAGACCACCATGGTCTCGATCACCTCTACTTCGAGTAGTGGTCCGATTCCGTCTATGGCGGTGATCACTGCTTTGTTCACCTAGAGTGTGACAGGCCCTTCATTTTCATATGAGATGCCTGGCTTTGATACAAACTCTGTCCTGTCCTACTCCACCCTACAGACCTTGGGTATGGGGGCAGGGAGCTCTAATGATCCTCTACAAGGGTCCATGGGGGGAACTTCAACCCCCTATAATGCTTTCCCTTACTGTGGGGGTCATATAGCTCCATCGTCCCCTTTGCTAGGTGGTTCTCTCCAGTAGCCCGCTTGGTCGAACATGAAGTACAACTTGTTTGGAGTAGGTAGTCAAGGACTTTCTTCCAACACCACACCAATGGGTTCTTTTTTGTTCTCTTTTTTTAGCGCATTTGGTAACAACATATTCGCATTAGCTTCCGTCTCGGCTGGGGGTAACCCCAATTTTGGATCACAAAATCCGGTGCAGGGTACTATTCTTGCATAGGGGGAAAACACCTCTTAAGGACCCTGAAATCTGTGGCAGGGATCAATCCCCTCGTCAGGGATGGTTGGCACAGGGGCAGACCTAGGGTTCAATGCTACAACAATGCACCAACAAATCCCTAACTACCAGACGTTTCGACAACACCTGTGAAGCAGATGAAGTCTCACCCGAGGTATTGGCAGGGGTGGTTGCAAGACTCAAGTGTCTACAACCTTAGCTGGGACACAGATATGTGATTGTACTACTTAATAAATCACTTAGCACTATTATTTCCTCAATATATAGTTAGTAACCACTTCGCTTATAAGACAAAACCTCGCAACATTCCCACTAATCTACAGTATTCAAGCACTTAGCATATACAAATGGATCAGAATGTACATATCAAGCACTAAGCATGAATATCTAGATCATATCTAACATTCTAACATATAATAATCACCAAGCATGAATAGATCTATCTAAACATATCAGAGTATTCCGCATATAATATGTAAATACATCAAGACAAAGCACAAAGCATATCACACAGGGTTTACGTGGTTCACCCCCACCCTTGGGTTATGTCCACCCCGGGGTTACGTCCACAAAATCTTCATTTTTATTGTCTTCGGTCAATCGGTTACAAGCATAGAGCCTCAAAACCCTTACTCCGTATAAGACAAAAGATCTGCGCAGCTAGCTAGATCCTTCTTCCTTGCGTTACAACACAAAGCCTTCTACAGTCTTTCACATGGACTTGCACTCAACTCTACAAGTCTCACACAGTATGCATAGAGCACTTACAATCCTTTGATCACATAGATCTAGCACTTAGCCATTCCTTTAGCACTTAGCACATCGACCTCTTTCTATATTGCCTATCCTTCTATATATACATTACAAAATAGGCCTAAACATGGGTAAACCCATGGGCCGACATCCCATTCCTATTACATATTCCCAAAAACGCAAAAAGGGGCCCAAAAGGGGGTCAAGATCCCATGATCTCCGCTTCGACTTGTGATCCTCCTTCGACAGGCTGTCGAAGTCCCAAAATAGGTTGATATGACCAAGAAACTCCCAAAACTTGGTCAAGGGCCAACAGGCCTGCAACACTCACCTGTGACTTGTCTCGAGTCACTCCGGTCTGATCAAATTTGCCTCAAATGCCTCAAGCTTAGCTCAAGCTGCTTCGACTTGCTGCTTTGTTGTGGCCTCTTGTTCGGTGAACTCCTGGATCACTGCGTCATTCACTGGCCCTTCTAAGCGTTGTTCTGTTGTGAGGAAAACCTCTTCTAGCTCTGCTCCTTGGCTCTCAACCTCTGTAAAAAACAAACATGCCATGTCTTGCATAGGTTGAAGTCCTTGAGTGAATTCCATCACTTTGCTTTGAATCATATGGATCTGATGCTGAGTTGTGCGTTGTTCTTTATATCTCTTCATCCTTTCTACAGCTGACAAGGCCTTCAGCTGCACCTGTAGTGTATCTACGTTCTTCTTCGCTTCTTGGAGCTGCAACTCCAATGTTTGCAATTCTAGATTTTCAATGATATTTTCATAGGTCTAGGCTCTGCAGTTACTGAGCTGCTTGCACTCCAAGGAAAGAGATTTTAATCTTTCAATTGCGCTGCGGGAAACTTCTTCTCTTTGGTTCCTTATCTCTTGTGGGGTTTCAGGTACTGTGCAGAGCTCTAAGTCGGCGATGCGCTGTTGTAGCTTCTGGATTACCTCTTCCAGTTGTGCCACCTTCTGTGGAACTTGTTCCTTGGTCTGTACTTCGACGACTGTCACAGAGCGAAGTTCTCTATTGACGCTTTCCTTAACTTCAATTTACTCGGTGAGAAACTGTTCCTTTCTTTTCTATAGCTCTTCTTTTTCTTCATCCCATTTTGCTTGTAGAGAAAGATTTTCCTTTTCTACAACACTTCTTTGGCCGTCAAGGTCTTTTTGTACTTGCGCTAAAGCCTGGATGGCTTGTGTTGTTTCTTCACAAGCTCATTGAAGGAAAACCTCAATTGTATCAAGAATGTGATGTAATTGGGTGGGCTCATCACTTAGTTCCGGTGTTCCAACTGTCAGGGGTGCAGTGGATACTGTGCGGCTGGACTGTAGTGCCTGCTGCACTCCTTGGAGTTTATCCTTAATCCCACTGAATACCTCCTCCTACTTAGCTTCTTGCTTCTCTTATATCTCCAGTGAAGCATCATTCAGTGTTGCAATGATGAATTCGAAGTCATCTGATGTGAGGGTGGTCTTGAATTTGGTTCTGGTCGCTTTCATTTTCTTCCTTGAAGAAAGTTTCAAAGGGGAAACCTTCCTTTTCTTCGAGGGATTCTCCTCTTCTCTTGGTGGTGTAACCTCACCTTTCTTCTGTTGTAATTATGTGACATCACCTCCTTTCTCTGCTAATATGGACATGGTCTTCATGGATGCACTGTCTAAATTGTGGACCTCTTCAGTGTTCTTTATCTTGCTAGGTTCGGCTGTATCCAACGCAGTTTTGGGGCTGTCAACATCGAAAATTTCTGCGGGGTTCGTTGGAACAAGGAGGTCCACCAACCATTCCTTGGTAATCTCCTCCAAGTCATCCTCCGTTAACTTGTAGTATGACTGTAGCTGTTGTTTATGCTCATCAACGTGTGTAGTCATATAGATAAAATGGCGGTCCGTGTTGAATTTCATCAAGTGTTTAAACTTGTGAAGTGTGTTTGGGGTTATGCAAGGCGTGGCCTATATGGCCCCCTTCAATTGGTTATAATACATGTGGAAAACAACATTTGATTTCCACTACTTTTTGATGTCACTAAAGTACCACAAGGTACTGAACTTCCCTGCCAGAGGTTCAAATGGCTCGGTGTCCGGGAAGGTCACACCTTCCGACACCTCCCATGTGATGAAAGTGATCAGGATAAAAAGCCAGCTGAAGTGGAATTCGTATCCTTGATCCTGTGCTTCTCTGCAATCTAGTTCTAGATGGTTCATGAGGTACTTCACCTAATTCATCTGTAGTCCCTCTGTGCACTTCCCTGCAAGGTCAACTATGAATCCAGTTACTTGGGTCGGTTGGTTCTTACGAAATAGCTTGCCTGTGATTAGCCGACAGGCAAGGCGCACTACACTGCTATGGATAGAGGCTACCTTGTAGCCTTGCTTTCCCTTCTCTACATCACTGTAAGTATCCTTTATTCTCTGGGAAAGAGCACGATCTGCGGTCTTTCTGGGGTATAAATCCTATGGGTCAGGGCCTTGCATGTTAAGCCCTGTGATCTGATTGATCAAAGTCAGATCCATTGTGATGCAGCGGTTCAACCATAAGTATCCTCCATGGTAGCAAGAAAACAACAACTTTACGCATGCGTTCACTTCTTGATGCCTCCCGAAGTGAGGAATATTCATTACATTAAGCAGTGTGGACTGCGAGAAGTTCATGGTCCACTGCTGGGGAACGATCTTTGAATTATTTCCCTTGGTTCTAGTCAGATACTTGTATGGGGATAGCATATTGTACACTTTCCTGTCGCCGGGGTTGAAGTCACTAAACTTCAACACTGTGATCTTATCCTGATCTGCGTGCACTACGCGTATCCCCTTCGGAAGGTACGTAGTGACCAATTCATATTCAAAATCTTGGGGCACATTGTCTCAGTTTATTGCGTCACTCAGAGGTGGTAGATAAACAAGTAGAATGCTCAGAATAAACTTAGCATTCACAATATCATCTCTATGCTTCATTCGTTTCTCAGCAGCTAGACGGGATGGTCAGGATCGAGCAGTGGATGGAGAGTCCTATAGTCCTCTCGTCGAAGATGCTTGTACACCTGTAGACACTTCTCTCTCCGAAATGAATTTCTCTGTCATCAAGTCGATCAAAACTTCCTCAACGACTTTCTCTGCAACACTCAATGCTTCCAACATATGCACTCGGGGTAAACAATTCGCAGGATCGGGGAAGAACTCAGACATGGTAATGAGATAGAGAACGATAGAAAAATGATCATTGTATAAACTCATCTTAGTATGTGGGCTTGAATTCTCGATTGGGAAAAGTGTTCTCAGTGCATGGTGCGACGAGATAAATAGGTAATTTGACAACGGTTGGCTTGCAACGGGTGTGAGCCTCCATTAACTCCTATTCGATCTATTATGGCATGTTCCAATGGTCATATGACGAACCTTTATTGCTTTTCTATCCGTTAGGAATGGAATTTGAATGGATATATCAGGCCCAACGACTATATTGCTTCGTCATGTCGAAGTGCCATGTGTCGCTGTTCTGATATCTCAACGAAGCTCCAATTCTGCAATTTTTCTTTCTGCGAGGTCTTGTCTAGAACCTCCTGTAACCTTTCAGTATTATCCCTCTTCTTTCTTGACTTTCTAGCCTTCTTTCCAGTGAGATTCGTCTCTGTAGTGCTTTTCTCATTCTGATTCTTTTCTTCTTTGGTCTTAGCTACTTCGCACTGTTGAAATTCTTTCCTAGGGTTCCTGAATAATACTTCTTCTTTGTCTAGGATAGGTAATTCAATATTCCAAGGATCCTCTAGTGTTCTTTTAGCTTCGACATCTAGGTTTCTAGTATTAAATATCTTCGATCTGCTCTCCTGTTCCTTAATCAAGTGCACGATCCTTCTGGTCATAAAGTATTTTAACTCTTGCTTCTTCTGTTCCAAAACTTCTTCTTCTTCCTTTTGTTGGGTTTGGTCTCTATCAATCCAAGAATTTCCTATTATCATGGTAAACGGGGCGCTGTCTTTGACAAATTTAATAATCTGAAAGTCTTCTTCTATCGAAGTTCCATTGACATTCATAGGTATCCAAGTGAGCCTTCTGCATAGGTTTACTAGCTTTCCTCTGAATAAACTTATTCCACCTAGTGAAGGGATCATAACAGGCCTTCCTATAACTTCCCAGGTTCTCTTTGGCATAATATTCACTTGTGTTTCCTCATCCAGAACACAGTCAATGTCGAAGTCTCCTATTCTTGCTTCGATGCATTCCTTTTCTTTGAAGATCTATGATAAGAGGACATTTCGGTGGTCATTCAGGGTTTCTTTCATCTGTAGCAATGATTTCTCTGATTCTTTCTGAGGCTCGTTCGTAGTTTCTGGATCTGCCTTAGGGTTTTCTTGATTCAGGTTCATTCTTTCAAGCTTAGCAATCATTCTTGGGCAATCTAATACTTCATGGTCTAGAGATTTACAACAAAGACAACTAGATCTTCCACCAGGGCATTCCTTAGCAATATGTCCCAGCCTTCTACAACTGTAACAGAGGGTTAATCCTCTCTTCCTTTTAAATAATCCCCATATTCTTCTGTACTGTGCACTAGGATCATGGGAGCTAACCTACAACAATTTCTTTCTAGGATCCTGCATCCATTCGTTATTACGAGCATTCTTTATTTGCATAGTTATAATATACTTTCACTATTCTTATTAGATCTACTCATATCAAATATTCTTTCATCTATTAATGACCTATCTTTCAAACTAGGACAGACTCTATTAAACAGACCTAGATCCATATTCTAGAAACAAAAATTTCCACTTATCTTATTTCTACAGGGCACAAAGCTTCCAAATCTTAAAACTTGTAACTATTCTTACCTTTATCAGAGAATAGAGCTTGCATATCTTACCTCTTTTGATCAAAATTTTCCACTTTTACTTTTCTTAGAGCACAAAGCGTTCAAATATTGTTTTTTTCCTTTAGATATGATCTTCTTTCTTCAGATATGGCTTCTTTCTTTCAGATCTGATCTTCTTTCTTTAGTACATATATTTACAGATCAAGTAGAATATTGTGCACTAGGGCACAGATCTACACATAGAGCTTTCATAATTTCAGGATGAATCTTTTCACAGAGCTTCCTCCTTCTCACTTCCCAACAATCATAGTTTCAGGTCCCGACAATAGAACCATTTGTTGGCATAGGGACAGACCCAGGTTTCAATGCTACAACAACGCACCAACAAATCCCTAACTACCGACCCTTTTGGAAACACCTGCGAAGCAAATGAAGTCTCACCCGAGGTAGTGGCAGGGGTGGTTGCAAGACTCAAGTGTCTGCAACCTTAGCTGGGACACTGATCTATGATTGTACTACTTAATAAATCACTTAGCACTATTAGTTCCTCAATATACAGTCAGTAACCACTTCGCTTATAAGAAAAAACCTCACAACATTCCCACTAATCTACGGTATTCAAGTACTTAGCATATACAAATGGATCAGAATGAGCATATCAAGCACTAAGCATGAATATCTAGATCAGATCTAACATTCTAACATATAATAAGCACCAAGAATGAATAGATATATCTAAACATATCAGAGTATTCAACATATAATATGTAAATACATCAAGACAAATCACAAAGCACATCACACAGGGTTTACGTGGTTCACCCCCACCCTGGGGCTACATCCACCAACTCTTCTTCTTTATTTTATTCAGTCAATCGGTTACAAGCACAGAGCCTCAAAACCCTTACTCCACACAGGACAAAAGATCTGTGCAACTAGATAGATCTTTCTTCCTTGCGTTACAACACAAATCCTTCTACAGTCTTTCACAGGGACTTGCACTCATCTCTACAAGTCTCACATAGTATGCACAGAGCACTTACAATCCTTTGATCACATAGATCTAGCACTTAGCCATTCCTTTAGCACTCAACACATAAACCTCTTTCTATATTGCCTATCCTTCTATATATACATTACAAAATAGGCGTAAACATGGGTAAACCCATGGTCCAACATCCCATTCCCGTTACATATTCCCAAAAACCCAAAAAGGGGCCCAAAAGGGGGTCAAGATCCCATGATCTCCGCTTCGACTTGCGCTCCTCCTTTGACAGACTGTCGAAGTCCGAACATAGGTCGATATGACCAAGAAGATCCCAAAATTTGGTCAAGGGCCAACATGGATGCTGATTGGGGGCAACCCCTTCCATGGCCAGTGGAACCCCGGGCAAGGCTCAACACCTATGCTCATCGAATCGACAGGGGGAAACCCTTTCTAGAACCTTTGGAACACCACGTTGGGAGAAATCCCTTATTAACCCTCAACGTCCAATTATGAGAGTTAGCCGATGATGTCTCAACAAGCGCAGTATCCATACGCTATCCAGGACCATGGATTTTACTAGAACCCTAGTTAGTAGCCTAACGTTTCCTAGCAACCTGGTGCCAACCAAATTCTAGGCTCCTTTCCTCCTGTACATACTCAACAGCCCAAGCTATATTTTTTGGCAATGTTGCATTTTTCAGACTTGTCAAGATTGTTGAATGAGCCAATCTGTCACGATCCGCGTTGGCCCCCTATGCCGACCAAGTTTCCCTCAGACATTCCAAAGTTCGAAGGTAAGCCTAATGAAGATCCAAGTGATCATGTGACCACCTTTCGCCTTTGGTGCTCATCTAACTCATTGAGAGAAGACTCCGTCCAATTGTGTATGTTTCAACACACTCTTATCGGGAGTGCCACAAAATGGTACATCGATCTTGACCGCTCAAGATACTCTACTTTTGGCGAATTGGCAATGGTTTTTCTAAACTATTTTCAATTACTTGTGAGATACGATGCTGGCACCGAATTGTTGGCCAACTTTAAGCAAACAAAGGTTGACCATATCTCGGATCACATCCAAGAATGGCAACGTCAGAAGAGTTTTATTAAAGTACCAGTTCCACCAACATTCTTGCTGGAGTGGTTCCTTAAGTATTTGGTACCTCAGTTATCCAAAGACGTAGCAATGTCAAGAGTGTTTTTTGAGGAAGAAGCGATAATGAGAGCTCAAAAACTAGAATTGATATACTCTCAGTCTGGTTTACTTTATGAAGTTTTTCTAGATGCACCGAGGTCCATTCTTGACAAGACCAGACAAAAGTCTGGAACACATGTCGATGGTATTGTTGGTTCACCACAAGCGAAGCCTGGTGATCAGCTATCAAATCAATTTCAACAGTTGTCGATACAACAGACAGTGACCAACCAAACCACTGGTTCGACTACCACCCCTAATCAAACGTCAGATGTACACAATGTGCAATCGAGAAACCCGAAGTCCAATCAGCAGGCTGACAGAAAGAAGAAACAACGAAAGAAGGGTAAGGGGGATAAGAAACCCACCAATAATGCTGGTGGGGGAAACATAGAAAAAATAAAGTCGAGGTATCCATGTAACCTTTGCACGAAAGACCATCTAACTCACCTGTGCCCTTGGCTCGCAGAGGCCCAAAATTTACTGGCACAACAACAACCTGCTGTGTTAGCGAACCCATTTCCACATGGGAAAATTTTAACTCAAGCCTCTGCGAACGTGGATGGGGGTAGTTAGGGACCCCATTCATCGTCTATTAATCCATCGACCTAAAATGTTTATATGTTGAAAGGTGATGCCCATATAGCGACTAAGACACACTATTATGGAATGCCAAACACTTCTGAAAAGGGTAAAGAAGACGAAAACCCATCTATTTCTCTCCAGATTGAGAATATGTTGGGCGAAACAATGACATGCATCCCGAAAGGGGCGTTCAAGAAAGCTTCCCACAATCCAAACATGAGGGCCATCGAGAACTAATATATGGTGGAGGATTTGTCACAAACCCCTTGCACAATGTCTACTTTGAAGGTTCTCCAGAGCTTCCCTTCGTAGAGAAAGGCTCTATTAGCTTCCTTAGGATCTGCTAAGACTTGTAATCCAAGAATGATCATGCTTGATACGGCTGACTTGAAACCTCGTCTCCCATACCATGTCGTGTTTCAGATAGTAGTGGCTTACATGACAAAATATTTTACTCAGAACATTTTTTGCATGGTGGTTGATGAGGGCACCTTGACATGCGTGATGTCGTTGGTGTGTTGGAAGGCCATTGGCCAACCCGTTTTGTCTCCATCACCTACTATTCTCACTGCTTTTGATGGTCATTCATTAAGAGCACATAGAATCATTCCTTCTTTCGCCATGCAGTTAGGAGGAAAGACCATGTGTGTCAAAGTTGAAGTGGTTGATGCACCTCTCGACTACAATATCTTGTTAGGAAGCAGTTGGACCTATGCTATGCATGCAGTGGTCGCCATAGTTTTTCGGGTCTTGTTGTATCCACACGAGGGCCAGATTGTGTCCATTGATCAGTTTTCTTTCTCCCATCCTGACACTTCATCTGGGGCATACACGGTCCCGATGATTGATAATCCATAGCCCGACATCATCAATATAGGGGTTGGTTTGTGGCGACCTTTGATGGGTACTTTCGATTACCCGCCTCCATCTGGCGATGTCAATTTCATATCGTCTATCCCCGACTAGCCTAAGGCTGAAATATTTCAAGTATCATCATTCCGTTGGACTTACTTTAATTATCTGTGGACTCTTCCTTCCCCATCAACCATGATGGAAGGAACATGGCATCATGGCATGGCCATGCCTTTGTCCACGATAGAGGTTGTGTACTCTATAGTCCGGCAAGATTCCTCCGACCCTGATCTAACTCCCGCATAGGAGTTAGATCCAGTTTTCGAGCCTACCTGGGCTCATGGTTCACTCGCCACTATCGATTTTTTAGAATTGGTTTTGCCCTCTGACGAGGCGATTATAGAGGCATTGACTTGTCTAGACAAACCCTGGGATGATTTCCATCACAGATCTTGTTTTCTCCCTGAGTTAGGAAGAATTGAGGCTGGTGAATTCGTATTGAATATGAATGGAGATAGGTCTTGTCCTATCAATCGTTTGGCTACGCACATAGTTTACGCCGAAGGTAATATATAAACCATCGCTAAAACGATACCTATTGATATCTCTAGAACCCCTGGTGTCATGGAGAATGTCTTCGTCAGAGTGGAATTCTCCCTCGAGGATATTTCATGGATGGTTTCTCGGGATACAATCAGATACAGATTAATCCCAAAGACCAGCATCAAATAACTTTTATCTGTCCATGGGGTACATTTTCTTATCGAAAGATGCCTTTTGGCCTAAAGAACACTGGAGACACTTTTTAGTGGGCCATGTCTTTTTCTTTCGACGATCTCAAACACATAGTCGAGGCCTATCTCGATGATTTAGCATCACGATCTCGTAAGAGAGATGATCATCCCACACACCTCCAACTTATCTTTGAGTGATGTCGCTACTATCAGATTTGCTTGAATCCTAACAAATGCAATTTTTGCATGACGTCAGGTTTTCTTTTAGGTTTTATAGTTTTGACAATAGGGATCATGGTTGGTCATCTAAAGTTTGAGGCGATAGTTCAATTTCCTCCCCCGTGCATAGTCCCTCAGCTTCAGAGTTTACAACGAAAAGCCAATTTTCTTTGGTGTTTTATCACAAACTATGTCGAGATCACTAAAGGGTTTATGAATCTACTGAAGAAGGATGTCCCTTTCCATTAGAATGAAGCCACTTGTAATGTCCCCCACCTCTTAGAGAGGTAATGAGGAGACTCAGTGGCCTGGGCACCCCCACTAGGTCATAGTCTCACACTGAAGGGGGAAAAGTCAAGAAGTTAAAAGTTATAT
>JZKD02S1815825.1:479349-489782 GCA_000966675.3 Picea glauca
AAGAATAGAAGATTAACCCTGGGAGTTAACCTAACTCAACAGAGAATTAGAAGGAAAAGTATAAGTAATAGGTTGGGGTGCACCTATTACTCATTCTGGTTTTGGATTAGCATTTTCTATTGCTCTTTAGCATTCAGTTTGGGGGTTTTGCTGTACAAACCCTTGTGAGCAATTCAGTGGTGAAATATCCACTCACCTTGTTCCACATCTTGGTCTCAGGGATGAAAGACTCCTCCACACCATTCTAGTCTCAGGGCCATTTTATTGAGGGAGGTTCGATCCAGCTTATCCTGAGGGCCTAGGGCCATTCCGACAGTTGGGTTCGATCTAGCTTATCCAGATGAGAAACGTTGTGACGCAGCCTTGGCTAACGAGGCTCACAAGAAAAAAGTCAAGTGTCAATATGATCGGTCCATTTGTCCTTGGATTTTCTCCGAAGGCGACCTTGTCCTGATCTATGACCAAGATAAGGATCCTTTGGGGGTAGGCAAGTTCAAACCCATGTGGTTCAGACCTTTCATAGTGAAGGAAGTATTAAGGAAAGGTGCTTATCGTCTGGTTGACTTCGAAGGGAAATATTTTGCGAAGCCTAGAAATGGCCTCTACCTCAAGAAGTATTACTCATAGGTAGGTCACCTTGGGTGACTTCTTGTACATATGTATAGTTCTTATACAATTTATTTTTTGTCTTTTTGTTTTATAGACGTGTAGTTTTTGATGTCATCTTTTTCACTATGGTAGATGTCAAGTGAATCAAAGGTGTTCGTTGGGTTCGCGGACGGCGCTAGCTGACACACTTGGAGGCTTGCTTCCGTAGCTTGGGTGATATTCATACCTCAAGGCCAGTTTCTATCTTCTGGAGGTATTTGTTTAGGTGACGCCACAAACAATGTTTCCGAATACAACATAGTAATAGATTTGCTTCGTGACGCCTTGTCGCATGGTATCTCTCATCTCCGGGTGTATTTAGATGCACAACTAGTTGTGTCCCAGTTAAATGGGGTTTATCGCATTTATGATCCTACTTTACACTGATGATTCCTTAGGGTACATCTCTTAGAACAAAGCTTTGATTACATTACGTATATCCATGTTCCTAGGAGATTGAATCAAATCACAGATACTCTAGATAATTATGTATTAGATTGGCATATTGCGCACACGTAAGAAAAAGAACACACATACACATGTAAATACATTTGTAAATAAATGTAACCCATAAGACATAAAATATGTAAATACGCATATATATACATATATATCAAAAGTCTCAGAGTACATAAGTGGGCACAAGCACCTAAAAAATATGTCCAGTATACATTGTGGGGCTTATGCCCTAAAAAATATACAAAAAGTTCTCTCGTCATGTAAGTGGTCCATCCTAAGCTATGGGCATGGCCTGTTGGCCCTTCCATAGTGAACCACGATGTTTTCCAAATGCCAGAAGAGATGGACCTAGTTCCGGGGCACCCCAACTACGTGAGGTTTCATTGATGGTGGGAGATCCGCGATCTCTGCCATAGGGACTGCACGAGTGAGCATGGTGAGGTAACTCAGGGATGATTTTAAGGATGAAAATTTGTATTGAAATGTATAAACCTGAGCTAATCTTACTAGTCCTTAATATGAAAAATGTAAAATGTTTGGTGATAGTTTTGTAAAAATATTCAAATTTCTAAGTATTTTATATAGTTTCTATAAAATTTGAACGATTTTTAATATAAAATAATTTTATTATATGGAATTTGGGCGAATCATTTTTAGAACAAATGGAAATCGATGAATATTGTTTTGGGAAAAACCATGGAAAATTATCCCACTTGCGAAATTTAGCCCCTAAAATCATCTATTGTGAGGTTCCGCTCCACCCATCTCAAAACTCTCTCAGCCTCTCTCGCTGGAGGTCCCCCTCCTACTGTTGTTGTTGCTAGTCCGGTGGATACAGATGGTACTGCCTATGGTCGAGGACGTCGACCAGTAAATGAGAAGTCTGTTGGACACACTGGTCCCACATCTGTACATAAACAGATACATAGTTGTTAGATACTCTCATTCCCATAAAAATGATATATATAAAAAGAAACAAAAAATTAAATAATATTAAAAATAAACGTACATATCTCTCCTCACTCTTCTCTGGGAGGTATGGGCATGTATGGGTCCCTGGAAGAGTTGATCCCAACATAGGGGAAGTCCTCTATCGCCGGAATATGTCATGCCCACCAATCAAAAAAGGTATCGTCGAAGGCCTCTATGGTCCTTCCTCCCCCCTGGTGTGGCAACAATCCTGCCCATATACACACTACCGAGAGTGAGGCCTCATGCCCTCACATCTCTCATGGACTAAGACTGGGTACTCTCTTGAAGAAGAATGAGCACAGAATAATTCCAAATCCAAAGTTCTTGTTGTTCCGCCCATGACATTCGATGATTTGTCTCTTCATGCAGTATAGCATGGTCATACTCCAGTCGAATATCCGTGCATTCTAGTATTGCACTGCACAATGCATACGCACCCAGGAGACTTGATGTAAGGCCGCAGATCTAGTGATCCACCCAATAAGTAGAACTATCACTTTCAGTGATAGGTTGGTGATCTTGTTTATTGGCACCTGAGAACCTACTTTCTCAGTGTCAGCCTCACAATGTAATACGATCAACTTGACAATGTTATGAGGCTTGGGGGGAAAAGATTGCAAGTTGACTAGTTCACCTCTCCTCGAGAGGCCATTCAGGAAGTATATGTCTTCATTCGTTGGAGTCAACAATTTCCCCTCAAGCATAAACGCATCAACGTCGGGATGCCAATAATCCACCAAGGCATTCAACAACCTGGGTTGTGCCCTCATGAATGGACATTGGTATAACTTCCACAAACCGCATTGCCTCAATGCGGCTATAGTTGTAGGTTCCTTATCGACCATCATATCAATGTCTTGATTCTCTCTCTCTCCAATGGACATACATACATTCTCTCTCCAAAGGGGAGTTAACTCCTTTATTTTCAATTTTTTCCAAGTTCTTGAGGGTGTATGTGCCTGTATTGGGAACAGTCACATATGCATGCGGACAAATTGTCCTCTGCCCACGCGCATATGCGGGCTGTCCTTGTATAGCCCGCGTACATGTAGGGCCGCCCCTTTTTAGGAGTGTGTGTCCCCCCAACAACCAAAATAAAAGAAAAAAGGAAGTATTGGAATGCAAGGGGGGGTTGATTTTTACTTACTTGGTCCGAGCGGAAGTTCATTTCGTCCTCTGAAGCTCCCAAAATCAACTATTTTAGCAAAGGGGTATTTTTGGCTTTTTGGTCAATTCTCAAATTACAATGGTGATAATGAGCTGCCAACTTCTATTTATAGACTTTTTTGGCCCTTTTTGTCATTTTTTGGACCCTTTTGTCGTTTTTTATGGATTGAAAATCATTTAACATGGTTCTTGATTTTCTCATTGGATGTTATGATACACTTCACTTTTGGTTTGAAATTCTTTTTCGGAAATGGGTCATTTTTTAAAGATTCTTTGGTAAAAGTTGTTTTTCCAACTTTTTGCATTTAAGTTAGGATTCCACCTCCACTTTTTGCATCTCGTTGTCTTTTCCTCTTTGCCGTAGGATCGATCCCACCGAATTGTGACACAGAACCATCATTGCTTATTTAGAAGTGTCATAATTTAGTGGTAGAGCCTACCTCTACATGGATGCCCTAGGTAGATCTTGGTTGCATTTTGGTGTCCATGCCGTCATTAATGACTTTAGTCTCAAGAGTCCTTGTTAGCCTTGTCTTGATTACGAGTTTGAGCCTCATACGTCTGATATGCCATCACTTTTGACCTCACCCTTGGGACTCCCAGAAAACGAGTCTTCTTTTAAGCCCTTTTCAAACTCTATAAACATGAAAATATTGCCGAGGGATCTTGTTGTCCTTCACACTCGCCAAACTAAAATTTGAAGGCATGTATGTCCGAAAATAGTATACCCCTTTTTCGGTCTGGATGGTCAATTTTACAAACAAAGGTATGCTCTAGGAACTTCATTTCTCTAGAAGAGTATTCTCAGGTATAAATTTAACCATTTTTCGGGCCCGAGGGACTAAATTTACGAAAAAGGAACCCCCACGGAGTCCATAGTTAAGCTCTTTTCAGACTCCCTAAAATTGAAAAGATAGTCGAGTGACCTTATTCCTTCACACTCGTTAAACTGGTCCAAAATAACATACTATATGGAGTCCAGAGTTAAGCTCTTTTCAGACTCCTTAAAATTGAAAAGATTGTTGAGTGACCTTGTTCTTTCACACTCGTTAATTGGTTCAGAAAAACATCTACTGGCATGAGTTTACCCTTTTTTCCGACCTGTATATTAAGGAGGAAAAAGTCACACCTCGAGAGATTCGTCTCTCCGGGAGAGTTGTCCTCAACAAATTTTACTTTTTTGGGCTAAGGAGACTAAATCTAGAAAAAGGCAGCGAGTCCATAGTTAAGCTCTTTTCAGACTCCTTAAAATTGAAAAGATTGCCAAGTGATATTGTATTTGTCACACTCGTTAAAATGGTTTTTGAATAGAAATATTTTCGGTGCTAGTTTACCCCTTTTTCAAACTCACTAGACTACCTTTGAAAAAGGTACCCTAGTGGAGTCTTCTTTTGTGCTTTTTCAGACTCTCTAAAAATGAAAAATCACTGAGCTTACCTTCTCTGGGCTTGTTTAAAATTACATTGAAGGAAGTTATCATCGTTTCTTATTAATCAAATTTTCATCTCTGTGTCTTTGGCCTAATGCTGACTCCATGTTGCTCTGAACTGAACCTTTGAAGCATGCCTTATACACAAGCCTTGCAACACTTTTCCTTTCCGTCTTGACACCTTGACCCATGGAGGAATTTTCTCGAGTTTCCTTTCCCTGCACATGTCTCCTTTCTCTGAGCATTAGTGTGTTCCTTTCGCTTGGAACTAATATGCTTGTGACACTTGTTCCTCCTTTGTAACATAGCATTCTTTTATTCTTTTTCAATCTTTCCAAAATTATTGAAAAAGACAAAAAAATCAAATATACCCGAAAAAGAGGACGGGAAAAGTATTTTCTTTTTATGGCAGCACAATGAGTCTCCCTTGGACAAAGCACATCATTCCATTTTTTCATCAAGATCTGGGATTTAATATGACCTTAGGAAGCTATTCTCGATACATAGAGTTGTGTCCTCCTCCATTTGGTTATTCTTCCAAACACATGGAGAGTTTGCGTTGCCTCCTTCATCGTGAACTTATGTCAATGTCATGCTTTCTTAGTATAATCATCTGTCTTGATATTTTCCAAAGGAATTTTTACTCAACTTGAGTCATCCTCTCTGCAGTTTGTCTCTTTCCCTCATGCCCGACCATCCTGAAAGTCCATTCAATTCTTTGCTCGAAATCACTGACGTTCTCTGCCTAATCACCGAGATCCTCTTGTTTGTTCCCCGACGAGTTGTCAAAGACCTTTGGGTAGTGAATTCGTACACTCACATTACACTCCTACCCAAGTTTTGAAGATCTTGAAGTTGTTGCTCGAGCTTTGAAGGCCTCATCTCCAGCCATCAGGCATCATTGGCTTCTTGAAGATGGATACTATACATGTATATCTTTGATTTTGAGATGTAGATCCATTGTGTATTGCTTGCGGCTACACTTTATATAGTTATATGACATGGATCTATAGTGTATTTGATTGGAAACCATGATTTATTTCATCTCGAGCATGGGTATGCCCGCCTTGGTGAGAAAATTATTATTTTTTTGTAGATGACACCTCCTGAAATCTAGTCTTGAGCTCACTTGCTTCATACGATGGTGAAGATTTGTAATTTATTTCAGCCATTAGATGCTATTTTGACCTCACACATTAGGGGGCATCTGTTATAACCCTAAATTTCACCATACATGCATACCTGGCATCAGGCCATCTTACTTGCTATTTTTTCCAAGCCATCACTAAGCAACTCTTCTTAAAAACCACATTTTTGAAGATGTACGGATCCTGCACCATTAATGCCCACATACACACACTTTCTACACCATTACCACTTGCGTACATATGCTAGCTGCACCATTACAGCCCGCGTATACACACAAAAGTTGTAAAAATTAAAAAGTTGCAAGGAATTCGTTGAGATTACGGGCTATTGGGTAGTTTCCCAATTGTCCCACCGCCTATAGCCCATCACCCAACCGAATAACCATCATTTTGTCATATAAAAGTAGGTGTTGGGGTCTCACTCCAAAGCTAAGAATAAGGATAGTGAAACTCTGCCCATTTCACTTTCCCCCCTTGAGCAAGAATTCCTTGATCTCATTTGTAAGTGACTTTGTGAGATTAATATAAGGAATATTTTTTCTGTCCCGCCATATGATGTGTTCAATATTTATGTTTGATTTACATTTTATTATGACATATAACCAACTAATTCATATATAATATGCATTCTTGTAGTTTCTTGTTTGTCTTTTGGTGAATGCATGTCAACCTTGGGAGGAGATTTGGAGTTGAGGAACAACCGAACGAAAAAGGATCGACACCGGAAGCGGATTTTAAGGTAGAGTTACCAGATCCTTACACTTTGTATTTTATGCATGAATATGGGGTATTGTCACAGTAGTTGTTAAAAGTAGGAGACTTTAGACGGTTAGCTCTACCTGCACGTTGAATGCTAGTGTAGTCCATAGGGGGGTTTTCTCGCTATAGAAACTATTTCTCCTGAGCCTTTATACTCAAAGGGGTTTTGAACCCTGGTGCACACTTTGCACTATTTCTCTTGAGCTTGAGGTCTCGAAGGACTTCTGGTGTGCACTCCTTGCACTCACCTTCCTTAGAAAGTTTTCGACACTTCTCTAAGTGTTGGGCCTGTGCACTCCTTGCATGTGTCTTTCTCATATAACTTATACTCAATGAGTATATGTGCACATCTTGCACTATCTCTGTAAGACTTTTACTCTATCCCTTTTGAGATTTTAATTCTGTCAATGATTCCATCCTGCACACTCTTTGCATGGGCACTGTGTGTTCCTTAACCAAATGTTTCAGAAGAGAAACAACTGTAACTTATACAAATCTCAAAGATTCATTCATAGAAACATAAATACACATATATAAAACGTAGTAAACACATAAATAGAACTTCATTCAATCAATTATCTCAGAAAGCAAACCCAGGAATTGAAGCAAATCTCCCTTCTCTTATATTCAAATAAAAAGTATATACATAAAGTTCTTGCAATCTTCTTCTGTTCTACAACAAGAATACAATGAGCTTCAACAACTCCAACAACCTAAATTTAACCTAGTTCAAAAACCTCTAAAATAACATAATTTACAAGTTTTATACATGAAGGGGCTTCTTGAGCCTTCTCTCTTGACTACCTACTGCTATCACATCAAAATCAAGTATCCTACTCCTACGCTAGCTATGAATTCATGAGCATTTACAATATGGATAAGGATCGATGCTCAACATCTGTACAATCTCTCTATACATTAAAGAAATTACAATCCACTAGGATCTCCTGAAATGTCTTCAGCCTCCAAACATTAAAGATCATTTATTACATCCCTTTTCATAAATTCAAAATTCAAAAAGGCGCTTCCTCCTTTGANGTTACCTGCCATTACTAGATTCTCAATTAATAAATTTGAATTCTTAGGAGTGAGTGGATTGAAGAATACTTTATATTCTTTTTCTTCTAGAGGAACATTTGGAAAAACTCTTGGATAAATTACAGGACAATTCTTTGGGGAGGATGTAGGAGAAGGTATTTGAGAGATTACAGGGGATTCTTTTAGAGAAAGTACAATATAATGTTAAATACAAATTTCAAGAGGGTCGTTTACAGAGACTGAAAGGGGAATTTTTGGAGAATTTGGAAGAGAATGTTTAAGGGATACTGAAAGAGAATGTTTAGAGAAAATTATGGGAAAATATTTGGAAGAATATCCTAAAGTAATATAATATTTTCCTTTTGATTTGGGATCCGTGGAAGAAGAGGGTTTAACAAAAAAAGGTGTAGTTTGTCTTTGTATAGTATTTCTATTAGACAGTAATTTTTTTGGATCTACTACTAGTGTATGTTTATTTGGATATGGGTTTTCCCTAGTGTTTTTCCTTCCAAATGCCAGATTTAAAATCTTGGAGTGTCGAGGTGAAATATTTTAGACAACCTTCCTCTTTTTTTCACTGGAAAGGAGTAGGTTTTATAATTTTACCCAGGGAAAATAAATGTTCTAAATTCGATCCCCGACAATGGTGCCAAAGAATGTTGTTACCCTTGAGATGTTTTTGCTAGGAAACTATGCCAAGAAATCCATATACGTTGATTGATTTTGATTTTTTTTATATGTACTAAAACATAGTATTTTGTTGATTTTACCTTTGGTTTTGATGATTTATCTTTAATAATTAAGTATGAGAGCTTGAGGGACATGATTTCAATGTTTCAGAAAATTTAAATCTCAAATGAAAGAAATAAGAGTTTGAAGAAACTAAATTGAAAGTTAAATATTATTTTACTCTTAAAATGGAAGAAATTATGATAGAATAAATCTGAACTAATAATTAATATAGAATGAATAGAAAAGAACAATTCATTTATATTCACAAGGAATAATGAACAAGACACATGTCCAATAAATACTTATAGTGTATTTGAGGAACTCTTTGGCCTTAATGATTCCTTTATAGTTGTAATAGTAGTGGTTGTACTAAGTTATGACATTTATAGCATCATACATGTTCAAGAGGAAATTATGGACACACAATTCACATAAAAAAAAGAATCATATGAATTGAAACAATGAAATCCAGTATCACCCAAGGTCTATAAAATGAAACTTTATAAAAAATGTCTAGTCTTTCCCAGGAAAAAAATCCCCTTACATCGAGTATTTCTCAGACTTTATACAAATCATCTCCTAACCAAATTTGGTTATTCGATCCTATTTCATAGCTTTCCTTATTTAAGAAAAATATTGTAAGTTTTAAATCTGTGAAGTAAAGAAATGCATATAGATTCTTAAGCAATACATAAATTAATCAATGGCTCATACACATAGTACACAGAGATTTTATACCGGAAACCCTCAACTGGGAAAACCTTTCTTATATTCATTATATCAAATTTCACCATTCACCATACAATATATACAATATTTTTAGGTATTCCGTAGATACCAAAACCCTAATCCCTTAATCCGGGATTAATTTACAAATCCACTAAAAATAGCAAAAACCGCCCAAAAAACAATTTTGGGGCATTGCCCCGAACCCCGTCGACCCCGGGCTATCGTCCGTTGCTGAATGCTATGCATAACCAAGGGGGGGGGGCATACCTGCCCCCCCCTAGGACCCACCTAGGAAAGCGCCCGGTGTGCACACACACACATGCAAAGAATATAACACATATACCCAACATTCTCCCACTTGTTGTTTTCTTTGTGTTATCTCCCAAAATAGCACCGTCATTTTGGTCGGGTTTTATGGTAGATAGCATGGCTATTGATAGTTTCCTCAATTCATTGTTGAGTCTTTTTAGCTGCAAAACTTAAGTTTTGGTTTTGTCTTAAGAAAATAATTTGACCCATAAAGTCTTCTTTTCAAAATTTTCATTTTACACTTTCATCAGCTAACGTGTGTCCAAAAGTTGAGCATGCGCTGTTGAAAGTGCATGCTTTCCGTAGCTAAGGAACATTTTTTTAAAGGTCATGCATTGTTGAAAGTGCATGCTTTCCACAGCTAAGGAGTGCTTTTTACAAAGAGGCGCGTTGTTGAAAGTGCATACTTTCCACAACTATTGAGCGGTTTTCACAAAGTCGCGCGCTGAGGAAAGTCAAGATTATCAACAGCTAGCAGAGGATGTACTCCCGGGTTGGCAACATCAAATCAAATCTTTGGTTCCATATCAGACATTGTTCACAAAAGACCGTTTAGAGTTTTGAATTGCAAATGGGAAGGATGATACTTAAACTTGCAGGGCACTTTTCAATCCCTTCCCAAACTCCAAATGCAGATCTGAAAGCACCATTGGAAAGTTCAGGATTTGTAGATGTCGATCAACTATTTAAACATGAAAAACAGACTCTCCATGACTGAGAAAATTGATTTTGAAAAAATCTGCACTTTCACCAGTGCACAAGGCAGAATTTTGACTAGTTAGCTGTGGAAAGTGGCTACTTTCAACAGCGCAGGAGCAGATTTTTCAGGCAAGTGCGCTGTTGAAAGCTGTCAAGGCTAGAATAGCCAAATTTTCTCCCAAATCAAGAATTTTTGGGTTTAAATGGTTTGAATCCTTCTTCAATAAGATGGTTATGAATTATCAAATCTAAATCTAAAGGCCATTCTTGGAGATGAAAGTCAAAAGGGCATTTTTTGACTAGATTTAGTGATTTTCAAGGGCAAAATGATAGGGATTTTTGGC
>JZKD02S1815825.1:505444-517312 GCA_000966675.3 Picea glauca
AAAATCTAGGGATGAGGCGCCCTTCTTCTCTATGTGGCCAAATTAGGTGAAATAAAGTGTAAATGAATGTATTAACCAAGATATATGAGTCTAATCTAGGTATAAACTAATGTAAGTTAGGATTATGCTCCAACAAAGGTTACCTACCAATGATTAAAGTAGGACCAGGGTGCACGATAGGACTATAGTACCATGTGAATCTGAGACAAACTAAGGGTATGACTGACATGAAAAGTCAAGAGTTTTTAGAAGTGGTTAACATAGGTTGATATAATTCCTTTGACCAAGATCATGAGACATATGGAAGACTCCGATAGCATAGACTTAATGATGAAATCATGAGATGCATAGGGCATCAATGAAACTATCTATAGGGACTGGAAGAGTAACCAGTCGGTAGAGAAGACTCTGTAATGAGATTAGATTCCTAAGGCCATGCTAATCCAAAAATTATGATCACAAATAGACTCAATAACTTTGTGCTTTGTTCAAAGGAGACACAACTTCTTCCAATACAAGATAATACTCCCTTCCTGCCCATCTTTTTTTGTTTTTTCATAGACAAATGAATGTTATGATACAAAGGAAGAAGCGAGTGTCGCAAGCAATCAAAATTAGTTCCAGCAGTGGAACGTACCTATGATCAATGCAAGGAGATGCATGTGGGATATGGACACTTGGGGGAATGTTTCCCTCCTCGATATAGGGTGTCAAATTGTGAAGGATATGAGCAAGGCTCTTCTTGGTTGAGGATGCATAAACTGCTAAGGAAAACAGTTTATAACACAAAACGAGAACTGGCTATAGAATCAATACTGCAAGCAAGGGCATGAGATGCAATCACAACTTAACGCCAAAAATGTCCTTTTTTATGACTTTTAGTATACTTTGTGTGAAAAAGGGACAACCTTGTTCCAAATAGACGACCTTTCAAATCCAATTTACGAGTGTGAAAAAGACAAGTTCTCTCGGAAATCTTTTCTCTTTTTTAAGACGAGTTGGAAAAGAGCTTAAATTAAATGTGGTTGGGATTCCTGAGGGAATAAGGCAGCATGTTTATGAGTGAGAAATGAGGCTTAGCTTAAAGTCATGTACTAGCTATGAGGGACTCTCGGTCCTATGGAAAAAATCTTTGCATGGGCACCAAATGAAGTAGGGGATCTAACTAGGGCACCCATGTTTGGTAAGTCTCTACCACTAGATAAGGACACGAATTATAGCAGATGGAAGGTTTTGTGTCGCAAAAAATGGGTTCGTACCTAAGCATAAAAAGTAACAGTTATAGGACAATGAAAAAATGCATGATGGGATGGATACCTATCCTATATGTTGGGTAGTGAAAATATTTGTTTGTGGTGATGAACGACCAACATAACGTTGAAATCCACAAGAATCCCTGGTGAAAACTACAAAAACCAACTCAATCCATCTTTGTATTAGTCCATTAGGTGAAAAAATGGCTCAAAAATATAGAAAGTGGGTAAAAATTGTTTATAAATAGTAACAAAGCCAAAAATTACTATACCATTTTGTTTTTTTACCCAAATAGTGAAAATTGGACCAACATACCTCCGAGATTCAAATGGTGATTGTGGGAGCGTCGGGAAATGAAATCAGAAACTACCTAGACTAGGTAATTCTTCTTCCCTTCCTCTTCATTTCCATTGGATTAAAATTTTAAATTAGGTTCCAAATCTTGAGTAATTTAGGGTGTAAAATGTGAAATTCGGTGTACGCGGGTTGTCTCTTATCAGGTCGTGTATACAATGGGTTATACATGCTTGTGAAAAATACAGGGCGTGTATACCTAGCCCTATACGTGACTATAAGTGAAGCATCTCGGGTACAAGCACACAAAAAATTAATTCTATGGATGCTAACTCAAATTTTGACTTGTCCTTGGCAGGATGGTTCTTGAATGGAGAGAAAGAGAGCATGAGGAGGTTGATGTTGCTATGGATTGAGATCTGGGGGCCCAAATGGCCTTAAATATATGTGGCTTATATAAATTTTGGACACTCAAAGGAATGAGGGCCTAGGTGAGGTTTCTTGAGATGCTTGTGGGTTACTGGGACCCTGAGAGTGAAAGCTTAAACCTTGATGGGAAACCATTGAGGATTGAAGTAGAGTATATCTAATTTTTGACTGGATTATCATGTCGGAGAGAGGTTGTAAACCTCAAATCATGAGGAGTAGGGAGAGGAATGAAAATAGAGGAGTACATCGACACCCACTGTGTAGGAGGGACTCCGATGGTCGAGAGTCAACTCCCTATCCAGGAAATAAACAATATGAGCCTAAAGATTGTTGTCCTTGTATTGACCAGGATCACAGGTTCAACCTCGTTGCTCCAGGAATCGAGGTCGCTCATGTTCTATGTAGTACATTGTATGAGACCCACATTATATGATTGGTGCACCTCACTACTGGAAAATATGAAGAGCAAGTTGACCGAGTGCAAACAGGGGAGTAAGAGAAATTTTGGGTTTGTCTCTATCCTATGCAGGTTCTTCTTCGAGTGGGTTCTAGGTTTGGGACCTAGAGTCGAGATTCCTCCTAGAGAACCTCGTGATCTAGTCATGGCACGATGGACTGAGGTAATGAGATGGTAGGGGGGAGTTAGGGATCCCACACCCTACAACGAGGATTTCTTCTACTGGTGGTAGCGATAGGTCATTTCCCTATATGATTATCCGTATGCAAGGATCGATTTCAGAGGGGATCTGAACATGCCACTTCCAGCAGGGGCCACCTATGGTGACATAGGTATGTTGAATGTTTTTAAATATTTCATTCTTTTGTATATTTGTATAATAGAGAAAAAATATTTTTGGATGGTGCTTAAGTACTAACTAGACACTTGTGTAATGTAGATGTGAGTCCGCGATGGCCATAAGGGTTTCCTCGACATTGATAGAGGAACTAGGGAGAAGAGGCGGTGGGAGAAGAAGCTGAGAGAGTCATATAAAATGTGTAGGGTAACTTGTCTCGTTTGACTCATAGGATTCCCATGGTTCAGGTAGAGGATCTGCCAGAAGCCATGCAGCGACAGGTGGTTGGTGTGCCCAGAGCTTGGGTATCACTCTTTTGGCGTCTCGCAAATGTTGTAGTTTGTTACCATGACACACAATCAACACCATATGTGTATATGTTGTGGATATTGTAGCATCGACTGTATGCGTATTGAGGGTATTAGCCCCAATTTTGTACTATAAACACCATATTGTTTTAAATATATATAAAATGGATCTTCGGATTTACTTATATTTTACAATGTGTACATTGATGAGATGGTTTTGTTTTCTTTAGTTATGTGACAAATTCCAATCTAAAACAAAATTAGCATAAACATCAGATACATAATTAGAACTCCTAGGAATGTGATAATAAGTAATAAAATCAAATTGTCCTTCTAAAATATGTACCCATAGGAATCGTCAGAGAAAAAGTAGAATCACGCACTCGGTAACTGTCGTTCAACTGATATACTACTAACTGAGTATCTAAATGAATCTCTAAAGAGAGAATACTACATGATATAGCATCACGCAAAAGTTATATAACGACGCAATATTCGGCGACATTATTCATGGATGGCCCTAGGCATACGACACCTGAAGACACTAGTAGACCCTCGGGTGAGTAAACCACCCAAGCAGTGGAAGCCAAGTTCTGTGTATGATGATTGACTCTCTCTGCAAATCCTAGGGAGACCGAAGACTCTATTGACATCTTCCAACAAAGGGAAAATTCGATAAGCAAGATGAAGAGAAAAGAAAGGGAAAAGATATATGCACTAAATTACATTAGTATACAAAGATTTTCACCCAAGCTTGGGGATCAAGTGTAATATCGTTTCAAGTAGAGCCCATTTTCAGGATCAACCAACATATTCCCTTCATAATATTCTAACTCATAGGATCCTTTTTCTAGTCGTACAATATAAGAATCGTGCCACATGGGTTTAAACTTGCTTTCCCCCAGTGGTTCTTTGGCTTGATCATACAAGAGGACCAATTCACCCTCATCGTACAATCGAGGATATATAGACTTATCATACTAGACCTTGACATGTATTTTTTTCACCTCAATAGCCGTAGAGGTGTCTCGACGTTGCTCGTGAATACTCTCTAGGTGTACAAGGCATCGCTCAAGATCAAAAGTGTTAGGTAGGAGCGCGACTGCGAACTTAAGAGAAGGGATTTTGCATTCAATAGGTAATATTGACTCCACACTGTGTACTAACTCGAAAGGGGAAAATCTGGTGGCAGTCATGACCGAGGTTCGGTATGCCTAGAGTGCAGGATATAGCATAATGTGGTAGTCGGACTTACTCTGGCTAACAGTTGTTCTCAAAATGTTCTTGAGAGACTTGTTGATGACCTCTACTTGTCCATTTTCCTAGGGGTAATAAGGAGAAGAATGACCATGTCTAAACCCCATCTTAGATGCTAACTCTTCCATCATTTCATTCTGAAAGTGACTGCCATGATCAGAGACAATCTCACTCGGGATACCGAATCGGGCGATAATCTAATTGAATCCGAAGAAGGCAACAATATTCCCATTGGATTTAATAGTAGGCATGGATTCGACCCACTTAGTAAAGTAGTCGATGGACGCGATAATGTGTTGATGCCTCCCAGCCGAAGTTGGGTTTCAATCCATGAAGTCCACCCCCCACTTGGTGAATGGACCAACAGTAATGATTGGGTGAAGAGGGGATGGATGTGAGTGCATTTTATGAGTGAACACATGGCAGGGGTGACACTTCTTAACCACTTCACTACAATATTTAAATATAGTAGGCCATAAATAGTTGGCTCGCAAAATATTTTGGGCTTTTGCAAGCCCAGATAGATGACTACCACAAGCCCCACTGTGGCAATCGTTAAGGATTGACTCGATTTATCCATGAGTTAGAAAAAAATGCAAGATATTGTCTATTACTCAGCGATACAAAGTGTCATCGACGATAGTATAATTCTTGTCTTGGTACCTTACACGTCATTGGTCATCTTGTGAGAGATGTCGAGGGAACTTAAAAGTTTGAAGATAGAGAACAATGTCTCCATACCAGGGGTCGAAAGAAAAGACAAGAAAAAATTCTTCCTCCACAAATGAATCAACATGGATAACATCCTCATCTAATCATGGAAAGTCGAATATTATTTCCGCGAAGAATAGTGATTTCTTGGATTTTGCAGAATTGAAATCGAGATCAAACTCTTGTAAAATGACAATCCATTTATTATATTTCCCCCCTATGATATGTCTGGTAAGGATGTATTGAAATGGATTGACATCGAAAACCACAGTAGTCTTGCAAAGTAATATATAATGACGCAAATGTTGGACTGTGTGCATGGAAACCAAAGCTAGTTTTCAACGTGAGAAAAATTAAGTTTAGGACCACCTAAGTTTGGACTAAGATAGTAGATGACGTGCTCGCAGAGCTCATCATCCTCCTAAACCAGAACCATACCAATCGTCTCTTCATATGCAATGATATAAAGCAATTAGTCCCTATTGTAGTCAGGAGAATTCAACAAAGGTGTTGATACCAAGGGTTTCTTCAAAGCATCGAAGGGCTTATGGGCTTGCTCATCCCAGATAAAAGGGGTGTCCTTCTTCAAAAGACACATGAAACCCTTAGTGATATTGGCATAATTCACTATATACCAACATAGAAAGTTAGCTTTCCCCTCTAAACCTTGAAGTTGTCTAATAGTGCACGGGGGATGAAATCAAAGTATGTCCTCAACCTTTAATGGATCTACCATGATCTTGGTCTTAGAAACTAGAAAACCCAAAAGACGACTAGACTTAATGCAAGAGATGCACTTGTGAGGGTTCAACCAGATTCTATAGTAACAACATCTTTCAAAAACAAGCCAAAGGTGCATAGCATGATTTGCTCTCTTGCAAGAGTGAGCAGAAAGATCATCAGGGTAAGCTTCAACTATGTGCTTAAGATCGTGAAAAGTGAAATTCATGGCACCTTGAAAGGTTGCTATGGTGTTTTTAAGTTTGAAGGGCATTTTTCGGTATGCGAAAGTACCCCAAGGAAAAATAACTGTCATCTTGTGTTGATCCTCAGGTTTAATTTGAATTTGGTTATACCTTGAAAATACATCCATAAAATAAAATACTTCGCTTCCTACACACTCGTCGAGAATCTGATCGATGAAAGGTGTCGGGAAATTGTCTTTAGGACAGGCCTTGTTCAGGTCATGAAAGTCCATACATACATGGATAGTTCCTTGCTTCTTATTCAGAGGAACAAGATTGGATACCCATTCATTCAGGTGAACCAGGTAGATGAAGCCAACATTAAGTAGCTTCTCCACCTCTTCCTTAATAGCAGGGGCCTTCCAGGGATTGACAACTCTAAGACATTGTCAAACAGTTTTAGCATCCAGATAAGTTCTAATCTCATGCTCGACAATATGAGGGTTGATTCCTAGCATCTCTTTATATGACCAAGAAAATACATCTCAAAATTCCTTGAAGAGTTCAGTGTAGATCAAGATTTCATCTAGCGAACAATCTGCACCGATATGTATGTTTTCAATCTTTCCAGGGGTACAAGAGATATCGATCGTGATGGTAAGAGAAATACTCACCATGTTTCCTTTGGAATAAATGTTATGTGTATCAAGTGGAACTACGGCGTAACCGACTATCTCACTCAAAGTAGATCAAAAGTCATCTTGTTCAATTCTTTCAAGATCCAGGAGAAAATAAGAGCGGCGATGCATATCATCCCAAGGTTTTTCGGAACCATTCATGGCTTCAATGATAGCTTCATCTGAAGGAAAATTATCATCGAGGAAATCATGTGAACAAGACAACGATGTGACCCACACAGGCCTGAGAATGGGATCCTCCTCGTTCATTGGCAAGGTAACAAGATCGGGATTAGTGGAAGAGTCAATAACAGATTGATACACAATCTTCACTGTCGATAGTGGCATGTCCATTCCAGCATGCAACTCACCTTCACAAGACGAAGTCTAGGAATGTAGGGTCCATGGATCGCTAAAATAGGAAGTGCGGAAAGGAATGGACCTCCTTGTCGAGATGAACCTACTAGACATAGCGTAAATGTAATAACTTGGTGTCATGAAGTCAAAAGTACCCATAAGGGAAGAATACATTATGACACCGATATTCTCAGTTGTAGACTGATAATTTTCGATCACAGGGATCGACGGTTCAATAGATGCATTAGGACTAGAGTACGCAAAGGATAACTAGTCGATCACCACGATCTTCCCTTCATGAGAGAAACAAAGAATACAAAAGATGGACGATACAATGATGACCATAACATAGGTCCAATTGCATCCTAGTAACAAGTTATAATCAAGAGGTGCATCAACTACTTCAACCTCCACCTCTACAATCTTCCCACCTAACTGGAATTGAAAGGAAGGAAGAATATCGTGATGGAGGAAGGAATGACCATAAAAAGCAGTCAACATGTTCGATGACTTAGAAAGTGTCGGAGAACCGAGAGCTTTCCAATAGATCAGGGAAATCACACATGTAGCAGCACCTTCATCAAAAACCTCATGTTTGATGGTATACTTTGAGTACTCCACATGGATTTGGAATTCCACATGGTAATTCAAGTGAGGCTTCACATCTGTGACATCAAAATCGATAAATTTTGATCCACTAGGTTCTACATCTCCTAACGCAGATAGTAAGGCATTCCTCTATGAAGGACAGGTTTGGAGTACCTCCAAAGATGACATTTCACAAGGGGTTTAACCCAGGTCGTCAACAATAGAGTAGTTCTAGCCGAA
This sequence comes from Picea glauca, assembly GCA_000966675.3. Lineage (NCBI taxonomy): Eukaryota > Viridiplantae > Streptophyta > Pinopsida > Pinales > Pinaceae > Picea > Picea glauca. The sequence goes on from JZKD02S1815825.1 coordinate 513,259, forward strand.
TCTAGCATTTGGATTGTGGGTAGAGTGCTTGAGTACTCCTTTCGGAATAATAGGTGGTGGCTCTAGTTTTTCAATCTGTAAATTCATCTCCAGAGGAGGAGGACGATATTTTAGACTAGGAATATCTTTTGAAGAGTTATAATCTTGAGATCGAGTGGATACAATAACTTTCGCATCAACCATATTGATACACAAACAGTCGCCATCTTGCAACGGTAGGTTTTGACTCCCACCAACCACATTTCCAGTGTTTGAGGAGCTCGAGGCCATATGTTGATTACGTGGGAAATGATTCATCAGCACGACGGGCAGTAGAGATAATATCCTTGTTGCTTCCACAAGTTTTGGGTATAAATGGGTAAGGTGATCATATGTACAAAGATTACAGGAAAATTTCACCTTATGTCTTTCTCGTTTTCCCTCTCCATCATTGTTATTTTTCTTCTCATTATTACCATTATCCTTGGGTTTATTATTATTTTTCCACCCTTACGAGTATTATGTCCTTTATTATTATTACCACCTGGTTGTTGGTTACCATTTGGGTTGGCCGTCGATTGCACAGAGTGTACATCTGTCGACTAAGTTTTCTTGGAAGACACAGACAAAGATGGCCCTCCTGCAGACTAGTTTAGAGAAAACTCTTTCAAATGGCTTGTCACAAAGTCTATAGATTTTACATTGGCGGTACCTAACATTCCATTGTCATGAGTTTTGGGCTTTTGTCTCGCGTTGTAAGTTGAGCGCGGTGCATCCAAAAGAATGTGGTATAACATCCCATACTGAGTGTATATCAGATCTAGTTGTTGGGATTTAAAACTCACTTCTTCCTTAGTGGTAACCCCGACAATAGAAACATCCTTTGAGATAGGAGGGTGAAAAGACTTAAGGAACCATTCTAAAAGAAAGGTCAGGGGTATGGGAGTCTTAATCAACCTCTTTTGTATACGCCACTCCTGTATTTGATCCAAGATATGAGTGGTTATGTCCTGGCGTAAAGTCGATAGAAGTTATAGGATAACATCGTAACCAAGCAACAATTGGAATTGGTTAAGGAAAACCAATACCATCAGAGTAAAGGTCCCATATTCCCCCTTAGGTAGCTCGATTTACCATTTCACAACAACCTCAATGAGGGTGCATTGAAATAATCTTAATCGAATAGAATCATTATTAAGGGAATTCAAGGAGCACCAAAGGTGAAATGTAGTAATGTGGTCACCAGGATCCTCACCATTACTACCTTTGAATTTTGGTATGTCTCGAGGAAACTTGGTAGGGACGGGGGGTCATGTAGGATCATGACTCACAGGGTCGTTCATCAACTTAGACAAGTCTGACAGATTAAGTTTAGCTAGAAAAGGGAGATGGGGTTGCAACATCTGGCCCCGAGCTCCAGGGAAATATTGTGCTTGAGGAACTAAATCCCATCCAGGGTTTTGGTAAGCACCATGGCCCTATCCAGGATTATAAAGCCCTACTTCGACCGATTCATAAAAGGTTGGTTGGGCATCATTCCAGTAGGAATGTTTTGTTAGGGACCTAACCCCTCACATAGGTAGAATAATATATTCTGATGTAATAAAGGTAAACATTAATAAGGCCTAGCATTAAGAAAGAATAAGTCAAATGTCAGAAGACCTAATAGAAGCTTCTGCTTCTAGAAGGATATTCCTCTAGATGGTTCTTTTGATAGACATATTTAGTATAAATAGAATTCGAGGGTATGTAAATTGTTGTATTGGATATTATTGTAATATATCTCTGCTCAATTGGTGATTCAAGTGGATATCAATGGCCACTCACCTTTTCCAACTGGCTTAAAACAGTTTTCTGGCAATTTTGGCAATTACTAGTTTTAGCAGTTTTTAACGTCCAGGGCCATTTTGAGGGCCCAAATGAAGGTTTTTCGAGATATAGGTTCTCAATAATATCCAAAGGCATGTTTGAGCCTCCACAATGAATCTCCTCTACGATACCTTTCCAACGATCTATCATACGCCTAAAACGGAGATCGTATGCAAACATTACGACCCCAGAAAGTTGATGTACTGACTTACCCAAATGAGGCCCACATGACTTTTGGTGCTTCATCTCCCAGGGTTAGGTTTTTGGATGTATATGGTTTTTGGCATTCCTGTTTATTGTAAAAATTCCTTTAGAGCCTCATTATAATCATCTTCTTGCAAATGCGAGTAGTCGTCACATCTCTTCTCAGAGATAAGCTACCACCATTATAGTGAGTCTTTCACTCTCTATTTTTATAGTCTCTGTACATTTATTTCATTAATAGAAATTATGTATTAATGTATATCCATGTTTATCATTGCATCTCTGATACATTTATGTTATATTATTGAATATCTACGATATCTCTATGCATTTATTTATTATATCTCCACTCTCATTTCATGCCGAAAATAATCTGGATCAGTGGTATCAGAGCAGGATGCTCTTGATCATTTTTCCAGTGCAAGTCCCCAACGATGTCTGAGTATAGAGATTTGGGTCTCAAGATTGTCTCTCTTGAATACAATCTCTCTCGCACACCCAAGAAATCCTCCATGGCGGAAGAAAATAAAAACGACGGAGTAGACAATCCTATCAGTTTGTTGCTTAAGCAAGATCTCACGCAACAGAGGAACGAAATGATGGTGAATTTTTCCCACATCCTTCAACACCTCTAGATGGCACCAGGAGCATCTTCATCAAGAGTCCACTTTGGAGGCACCTTTCCTTTTAAGGTACAAGTCAATTTTGATATTCCTATATTTGAAGGTCAGATAGATGCAAATGCCCTAGATAAATGGTTAAATCTGTTAGAAGGTTATTTCTCTGTTCACAATTTTTCTGACAGATAAAAGATCATATTCTCTCTCCTTAAGACTCTCCCCCATGTAAAACGTTTGTGGGAAACTTATTGGGAGTATATTTCCACAGAGGAGTTTGGAATATATTGGGCCAATCCCACTTGGGTTTTTTTTATGGATGCGGTAAAGGAACAGTATTATCGTGTTGGCAACTATGAGGACCAGTACATGAGATGGACCACACTGCAACAAAAAATGGGCCAATAAGTTTCATAGTTCACCAATACCTTCCATAAATTGCGAAGCAAGTTGGGTATCAAAGACTCCAAATGACAATTGGTTTTGAAATACCATGGGGCTCTACACAGATACATCCAAACTGAAATGGATTTTCTATAAATTTCATCACTAGGTGATGCTTATCGATATGTTTTTAAGATCAAGCATAAATTTAAGCACCAGAACAAATGAGAGTTCATCTCTGCAAATCACCAACAACCAAAGTATGACAAAGATGGCCCTAACAAATAGTCTCCTGAAAACTAGTCCAAGCAATAAGAAAAGAAGGATCACGGGAAGACAAAGAAGGACACTGGAAAATGGTGCGATTTCCACAAAATACCCTGGCACAACATCGATGAATGTCACTCAAAAAAGTCATCAGTGGTTGAGATAAAAGACAAGGAGATGAACCCTGATTCAGAATCCGATTCTGAAAATACTGGTAAATGACAGATCATTGATGTAGACCCCACTGCTATTTTTGTGACTGCAACAATTCAACTAGAAGAACCAATATATCTTGAAGAGGGGGAGCACCTTTTTCATTCATAGATGTGGGTGAAGGGGACCCTGTTGCATTTTATTCTTGATAGAAGAATCCAAAAGAACCTCATCTTGACAGAGGTCGTCAAACAGTTGGGATTGTCGACAACACCACACCCGCATCCATACAACATCAGGTGGCTTTGCCAAGGACGAGATCTTCATGTTAGCCAACAATGTTGATTTTCATATGGCATCCAACCCTTCAAGAATGAGTTATTATGTGATGTTTCCCCACTTGATGTATGTGATGTTCTCTTGGGACAACCATATATATGGAAGCGCCATGTTGTTTATGAGTCTTGACCCCGCAGTGTCATTGTTTCTCTGGGGGGTCATCTCTACAGAATACCAGAGGTAGTTCTGACTACTGTTCCACCTAAAAAGTGTCGCAAGGTAGTATCTCATACTGCAAAATT
>JZKD02S1815825.1:524871-536737 GCA_000966675.3 Picea glauca
CATTTTCTTTCGATGAACATCTAGCTAAGGGAGAGAGAGAGTTCTTTCACTAACAAGCACAACTACGGAATGCTCTTCAAACAATTCTTTTTCCCAATCAAATCCTAATGTAATGAAAAATTTCAAATGCCTTCTAATATTCTCAATCAATCATGAAGATATATTTATTGTTCGCATATGGATGATGATCAATACAATCACAATGCTTATCTTTGCTAATTATCTTCTTGGTATGAATGAAAACCAAACTAGCATAAGCAAAAAGTCACGCAAACAATACACCCTTCGTGGTAATCAAAATGAAAAACGAAAGAAAAGAAACAATCAAAGAAAATCAAACTTCACACCCAAAAACAAGAGCTGAAGAACAATGATTTCGACTGAAATCAAGATAAAGAGGCCTGTAGGCCTTTGATGACCTTCACCAGGGTTTTACTCAACTGAAGAGAAAAGAAAAGCAATGCATAGGTTTCAAGCTTCACTCAACAGGAAAACTCAATGAAAATAGGTGAAGAAGGCTACAAGATCCAATCGACAAGGTGTTTGTTCTTCAAAAAGCCTGATGTTAAGATTAAAAAGGAAGAAAAATTGACTCACCAGGTCACCCAATAGAAGAGACACAGAGGCAAACCCTAAACAAGGCAGTTCTGAAGGGTTTTTTGGCCAAAAGGGGGCTGGTGCTATGTTTCCAAGGAAAAAGAGCGTTATAGCACTCTGTGTAAGGCTACTAGAAGCGCTGGCGCTCTGATAACACTAGGTCAGGGGCGCTAGGGTCTAAAAGTCCCAGAAATGTCAAAAATTTTCAAAAATTGAGATCTGAGTTTGACAAATATGCTGAATGTGACAAGGTAATGAGCCTAATCAGCTCATGAAACTAATCAAAGAGGGGTAAACCAGGTCTGAAACAATCAAAGGGAAGAACAAGGTCAAATGAGGAGAAAAAACCAAAACAAGAGGTTTCGATTTGAGGCTATCTCCCCAGTGGAGTCGCCAGTTTCTGTTGTAGGAAAATTTGCCTGCGGACAAGTAGATCGACCTCTAGAGCTTGACCTTAACCCTAGACAGAAAAATGCTTAACGTGGACATTGACTTCCTTTCAAATCTATCTAAGCCTAATGCATGAGAAGGGAGAATAACAAAAGTACCTTTTAATCGGCGTTTGTCCCTGCACGCTCCGAGTTGCGTTCCAATCCTTTTTCTCCTCGCTGAGGTCTGTGGACAAAACAAGATACAACCACTTCCTACTCTACTGACATTAGCTTGAAAACAGATCTATCAATAAATGATAAGTTCATGTGGTATTAGACACAAACTAGAAAGAAACAGGCCAAGCTTGTCATATTAATGAGAATAACGACAACAGTACTTACAATCGTATATGCGAATGCGACAGCTTCGTCAAGTCCTCTTCGTCCAACCCTTTCCTGAAAGATCCACAACCTGGATAACAACAGCTTCACTAATCATTCTCCTTTGGCTGACTGTTAGTTTCCTCCAAGATCATAATTTTCATATGTTCAGTTCTTCCTCCCAATCAGCTATGTTCAAACACCACTTATGAGATCATAAGTTTGGTGTAATTCTCTTCTTCCAGTCCTCACTTATGAGATCATAAGTTTGACATTCTCTATTTTGCAGCCCTCACCTATGAGATCATAAGTTTGGTATCATTCTTCAATTTGCAGCCCCTTTCACCATTAGAAAGCTTGCTTATATACCCTTGGAGAGGCTTCAACCACTTGAGATATCTTTGGGGAAGGTGAGGATTTTCCTCCTTCAGTTGAGGATCTGCCCTAAGATCATGGATTGATCAGGGATTCGAGCTCAACTGCTTTCCAAGAATGAAAATATGCTTCCCCCATTTGTCTCAACAGCTTAACAACTTCCCAGAATAGGTAGCACTCTCTCAAAAGGGCCATCAGAGCGTTGTAGCGCTCCCTAGTAGGCTTTAGGGGGCGCCAGCGCCCTCAAAATCTATAGCGCTCCCTCAAAAGGGCCAGGGAGCGTTATAATTCTCCCTGACAGTGTATGGGAAGTGCCGACGCTCCGAGATAGTGTAAGGGGGAGCGCTCCTCTCCAAAAACTCAGTTTTTGAGGTAATTTCAGGTGGCAAAAGGTTTGCAAGCCTGCTGACTCATTTCTCCTCTCCCAAATCAAATGCTTGAGGTGTTTCAAGTGTCCTTCTCATGTCGTTATAGGCATGCCATAGGCATCATGGCAACATGATTTGTTTGATGTTTTTATGACACTTGTGAGCAACATAGACACTTGCGACCTTGTGAGCAAAATGCGACACTTGCAACCTTTGTAATGACGACACTTGCGACACTATCAAAGTGAGTAATTTTGATGTGTAACACATGGAATGAAAAGAAACTTGATATATAACTCTATTGTGTATAAAAAGAGATAACTCAAGCATGATACCAAGCAGCAAAACACCCAGCCCAATGTACAAGGACAATCAAAATGAAAAGATGACGAGAAATACTATGCCCAGAAATTCAACCAAAGATAGGTTTCTTGTCATCCCACAAGCATTGAACAGGCACTACAGAGACCCAAGAAGGCTCAGAAAACATCAAATCCCACCCATCAACCACCATCCCAATCAAACAAGAAAGGAAAACTGATGTATGCGACTGTTTAGGCAAACAAAACATATATATGTATCTTTTAGAGGGACAACCTGCATATGTACGTGACTGTCAAGGAAAAAATCACATATATGTTTCAAAAAAAAAGGCCAGGCAAGGGAGACGGATGATAACTTAGACCTAGAGTGAACAGAAGCTGTCAAGCAATGATATGACAAGAAACACAATAGGAAGGAGAGAAATTTAAGGACAAAATTACTCCAAACCCTAAGAAATAAGATTCATTCCCCAGTATGGTCGCCAATTCTATTACGAGGAAAATATCTATATGGCTAGGCTAAACCACAACAGAAAAAAATGACTATATAAATCAACTCTTTTCTCAAGTATTCTATGAAAACAAATATGCTAGCAAGACAAGATAAAAGGCCTACCTCATCCAGACGTTCAATGAAGTCCATCGTTGAGCACTTGACCCAAAGCAATATACCTACAACTAGTCCTCAACAACCAAGCAAAGCAAGCATATGGTGATAATAAATGATGTTATCACATTCAATAGCATAATCCATTAATAAACATGACAAATACACCCATGGAATAATAATTCAAATATTTGCAAGATATCAATTGGACAGGAAAAGAGTATTTCTATTAATATATGATCAATATAAGTGAAAATGTTACATACTTCTATGTTGGCACGGTTCGGAATCGAAAAACTAAGTTCCTTCCAGCTGGGCCTCCACCACTTCAATCCTCCACCAAAGGCAAGATCATAAGAGAGAAACAATGGGGTTCTCAATCAATAAGGGAAGATCTTGGGGGTTGAACACTGCATTCAGACTTTAAAGGACAAAGGGATGCAGACTCAATATGAAGTAAATAATTCCTCTAGAGTAACTTTGCTCTCAAATTTGAATTCTTTCTCCTCTTTCCATAGCTCGGAATTGGCCCATTTATAGCCTTCAAAATGGAACTGAAGGGCTGATTCAGAATGTTTCTAGTATATGGAAGGCCAAGGATCATAGATCTCCTGTCGTGACATGGAAACCCAACATTAATTTTCATTTTTTGGCACAAATCTCGATGTATGCGGGTTCTAGTGGAGCAACCTACCTATACACATTTTTTATAGTAGGAAAGATGCGTACATGTAGAAAAATATTTATTTTTAGCTCTGGATTTTACAAACAAGGATGATAAGTCTGCATGGGGAAATGGAAAAAGGCCTTCTGTGCAAGATTGCATAGGGTGAGGAAACTCTTGCTATAACACATAGGAGGTTTGAATGGGTTCTTAGAGATCATTTAGACACTAAGGCACACTTGTACCTAATTTTTAGTGCCACTAAATCTCAATGCAATGAGTTGGCTGCAGTTGCATTTATTCTAAAAGACAGTTTCCAAGAATCAAGGAATTAGTTGGATTTTTTGTTTGCCACATATCTCTAAGTCATATAATCCAATGCATGGAGTAGTCTACGACCTCATAGAGATATTATTTATGTAATTTTCTATTTAATGAGTGAGAGGAATCCAAAAATAAGAGGTTTGACATAGGAGAGAGGTTGAGGCAATTTAGTTGTGTATGTTGATTTGTAATCCTATTGGGCATATCAGAATGTAACATTTCTGCCATTAGAGATTCATGAGAGTCGTTACTATTAGATTGTGTTTTATTTGTTTTCCATTTTACATTTTCATCTCGCTTGAATGAATTTAAGACATTGAGGATCAATGTTTGTTCATAGGTAGGAGATTCATGAGTTGCAAAGGATTTGCAGTGATTTCCTTCTTTCATGATTTCTATTCAAGTATTTTTTTTATTCATTTTTCAAAGAGGATCATTGCTTGATGAATATTTCTTCTTATTTTTATCTACTTCATTCTTCTATTCATCATTATATAGCCCTTTTGTTTGGTAGGAAGCTTGATCTCCTTTGATCTGCAGAATGTTATGACTCCATACCCAATGGAATGTCTCTGCAGACAGTATGTTGCTCTATTTCTTGTTCTTTCTTGCTAATCCACCAACCATAAATTAATCTAATTATTCAAATTGTGATGGGTATTAGGCTTGTTCTTAAAGCAATTTAAGAACAACTTCTAGTGCTAACGTATTCAAACTATGTTTTTCATTCATTAACCAAATCCAATATTTGCATACATTTTAATACAAAATCAATGAAATACAATACTTAGCATATTTTTTTTAATAGAAGATTCAACTAATACTTACATACTTTTACATATTTTTTAATAGAAAATTCATAAGTTGGTAATAGAGTTAAAAATTGTAAAACCATTTGATACAAATGTATAGATCAAAATTTACCATTATATATTCTTTATATTTAATAATAAAAATTTGATTAAATGATTTTAATATATTATAATAGTTGAATAATATAAATTAATCAAATCTTTAGAAAACTTAAATATAATTATTATGATTTTAGTAAACAATTATATTATAGCTTTTGTCTTGTAATCTTTGAATAATAAAAATTAATAAAAGAACAATATCATTACGTCATTATTATTGTATATTTTTACCTTGTACAACTAATTACTATAAACAGATTCTTAAAAAAATAGAATTTAAGATACAATGGTATGCACACACATTACAGAGAGATTTTTCCCTAGAAACCTACTAGGAAAACCAAAAACCTATTTAGAGCCACACCTCTATTCTTCTTTATTCATCATATTTCTTCATTGTTTACAATACAATTATATATATATATATATATATATATATATATATATATATATATATATATATATATATATATATATATATATATAATCTCATGGAATCCAAAACCACTAATCCATTTACTCATATTAGTCAACAAACCTAGTTCCTAAACCGAAATTAGAAAACCATGTGTTGAAAAACCATCCAAAAAGAATTTGCGAATATCCAAAAAAATTGACGAATAAACCCTCCAGTCATGCAAAGAATATAACACTTACCCAACAATTATTATTAGTTAATAATCATATCATAGTGTTACTATTTTTTTTTTTTAAATAAAAAAGGGGGAGGATCCTGCTATTATATATTATCAAAAATCTGTATCAGAGTATACATGGTCAAGAGTCTAGAACGTCCAGAATGCTGCCGGAGATTGGAAACCAGCATATAAACATGGCAAAAACAGCTATAATCCATTGGCACTTGTCCTGCCCGAAGGAAACCAGGACAGGTGCGTGAAGTCTAGTGGCATATAAAACAGTAAAATAAAGCTAAAACCATAAAACAAGAACATCCTATGGGATTGGTGACCTGTTGTCTTTGTTGGTCTTCCACGTGGAGCCAACCAGGATGGCGTAAGACTGCGCGCAGAGTGGACACTTGCGTCGAGTTGGAGCATCAGAGTGGGCATCGAACAGGACGTCTAGGCGCTGTCCCATGATGTGTGCACGGTGTTCCAGGTCATCCATGTGGCTTCGGAGCTCGAACAGTAATGACAGGTGCTCCTCGCGTGAAAGAAACCCATGCATGTCACCTCCGTCGAAGGGCACGCTGTGCTTCTCGTCATCCTGCCCCCCTCTCCTTTCCTCCGCTTGCTTCTCGTCACCCTGCGCGTCTCCAGCATCAAACGGTATATCCATGCTCTGCCAAGGAGATTCTTCCTCAACGATACAGCCAGGCAAATCGACATCCATCCTGAGAGTGTGATATCCATCCGCACTGCCATCCTTCGCTATGTCGCTTGGCGCTTTCAAGGTCGACAGGTCCTCCAGCATTAAATCCTCCTCGACAATGCATGCCGGGTACAATTGCTCCTCCAAATTGGCAGTTCCCAGATTGCTGCATCCAATTTCCTTCTCTGCAATGGTGGAGAGCAGAGCCTTCTCCTCGGATCGAGCTTTTTGTCTCAGCATCGAAGTGGCCATATCCAGAGCGCGCTCGAGTTGCTCCCTGCGCTGTCGCTGTTCCTTGAGGGCATACCAATTCGAGCCCCTTCGCGGCACACCCCTTCTCCTTGGCATGCTGCTGAGATTTCTCCCAGAGCGCACTTTTGAACCAGCAGCAAATCTCCACAGAAGACTGGTGTGCCAGGGCACAAGGAGCTCTACGCACCACCAACGTCTGCAAACCCAGAGCAGAACCACAGGCGAAAAACTAAAAAACCAATAATCCAAATGCAAATCCTCATGTCCGCATTTACCATTGCACCCACCGGCTTCGTTAATGCTCGCTCGCTTGACGAGACCTCCCATCGCAGAAAGATAATGGCTATCCTGCATCCGTAGGGCTGGCGTTAAATGGAAGAGCTCTCGCATTTAAACCTTGGCTCAAGTTGAAGCCATATGTCCCGCCTACTCCAGTTGTCACCCCATACGGGGCATCATAGTGTTACTATTACAATATATGAAAAATACATAATTATTCAAATCATAATCATTTCATTAATCATATTTATGTATTTTTGTTTAATGAACATATTGTATCTTGCTAGACAACAAACAATTCACCTTGAAAAATATTTAAACATTCTATGTCATTAATGGTTATAAGATTTTTCAATCACAATCCAAATTAAACAATTTCATAAAACAACAATTAAACATTATATGGAAACTCTAAATTTAATTGAGTGATACAACTCAAATTTAAATTAAAAATAGATAAATCATTAGCATACTCATAAACATTTTATAAATCAAACAACAACATCAACATGATATGAAAAAACATAATATACATGACGGATATATATATCAAATATACATATCAATAGACATGTCAAATACATATCTCATCAAAATCAATAAACATGTCATATATACATCTCAGTCAAATATACAATAATCAATATACATCTCAAGTGACACTACTAGCTAGGTCCAGCACTAGAGCCAGGGGCATCAGTGCCTCTACTAATAGATGTAAATGGTATATTGGTACCCATTTCAAATAAAAAAGATCAAAGTAAAGTCTTATATATCTCTCCACCAAGACCATGTGCAAGACTAGGAGGAGGGGGAGGATTGGTAGATGGTGCAACTGGTGACACACGTGGAGGAGGATGATTGGTGGATGGTGTAGTTGGTGACAGGAGGAGGATCGATGGAATATTGTGTAGCGGGTGACACATGTGGAGGAGGAGGATCATATGATGGTGCATTCGGTGACACATGTGGATAAGGAGGAGGAGGAGGAGGAGGACTAAGTGGTGGGGGGGATTTCGGTCGGTTTGGTGGAGGACCAAGTGGTGTAGAATCATGTGGTGGAGGATCAAGAGAATCATTCTCATATGATTAGCTAAATGAAGTGGAATGAGAATCATCCCTCAACCTATGGATGAGGTTGAGGGCATCGAAAATATGACGCATGAGTGACATCATGTCACAAGGAAAGGTCAACCATATCGCAGATAGCTCTAGTAACTGTAATATCTCTCTAACATGTACAAGTTCCACTCCTTTCCTAGAAATCAAACCACATATGAAATTTGCCACCTCTGTTCAGACTCTCCAATTCATCCTATGTGGCATGCCAGGTCTATGTACTCGACACTATTTAGCTTCCTCATCCATCTCCTAATTGTCTTGGGTAGGTGATCCATGTAGATACAGGTGGCCACTACTTGTTCCACTAAATTAGAATGGTTCCACATATTGGAAGTTTTTCTATGGTTTTTCGGGTCCCAAACTTCTGGGGTCATTTTGAGGCCCTAAATGATATGTTTTGGCTCGACGACACCTAAATTACAAGAAAAAACATATGTTAGACTGAATGGAATGTGTACTCCTAGGATAGACCCTTTTGATGAAGTACCAAGCACCCCAAACAGAGATTGTATGCAAACGTTGTGCCCTCAGGAAATCGACGTATCAACTAACCACATTGGTTCCCACAAACCTTTTGGTGTTTCATCTTTTGGGGTTATGGTTTTGTATGTTTAGGGTTTTATCATTGATGATTTATGTTAAAAGGATTATTAGGCCGCTTTGTAATCATTTTTTTGTGAAATAGCGTAGTCTTCACATATCCATCTTCAGAGATAAACTACCACCATTCTAGATAGCTTGTGTTCTTTGCATTTTACGGTCTTTTATATTTCAGATAATCATTAGTACAATCTGATTTTATCTGTATTTCTATGTTTCTTTCAATATATTTGTGTATTTCCTTGTTATATATTTTCCTTCATGTCATTCTCAATATAATCCAGATCAGTGGTGTTAGAGTAGTTTGTTCCTTGTCATTTTGTCGTGCATGTCCTCAATGAGGTCAGGGTATAGAGAGTTGGGTATCGATCTAGTTTCTCTTGAGGAAAACCACTCTTGCCAGCCTAAGTAGCATCCCATGGAATAATTAAAGAGAAATGATGGAGTAGGATATCCTATGAAACTATTTCTTGAGGAAGCCCTCATGCAACACAGGAATGAGATTATGGATCATTTTTCCTAGATCCTTCAATGACTGCCAACATCGATGGAAATACCTTCAACCAATAGTCACTTCAAAGGTGTGAAATACTTAAAGGTACATGTTAACTTTGATATTCCTTTATTTGAAGGATAGATAGACACTGATGCTCTAGAAAAATGGTTAATTGTGCTAGAGGGTTATTTCTCTATCCAAAAAATTCCCAACAATGAAAAAATCACCTTTGCGCACCTTAAAGATTTTCTCCATCTTAGATATTGGTGGGAAACTTACTATGAAAAAATGTTGGAAATGAGGTGGCAATGTTTGGGCCAGAACCCACTTGGGAGACTTTCATTGATGCCCTCAAGGAGAAATACTACCGTGTTGGAAACTCTGATGACCAATACATGAGATGGATAACTTTGTGTCAAGAAAGAGACTAGAAAATGTCAGAGTACATCGACATTTTCCATACCTTGTGCACAAATATGGGTATTAAAGACTCTGATAAGCACCTGGTCCTCAAGTACCATAGTTTCCTAAATAGGTATATTCAAAAAAATATGGAGTTCCTGTAGATATCCTCACTAGGATTCACTTACTGATATGTTGTCAAGATCAAGTGAAATTTCAAGCAAAAGAATAAGAAGGATTTTAGATCTACAAACCCATAGCAGCAGAAGAACGGTAAAGGTGGCCCTAACTTCCAAAGAAAAGGACATAGAAAGGATGGTCAGTCCTAGAAAAACTAGTCCAAGGTACCAACAAACAAGGGTAACAAGAAGTTGAAGGACACTGGAAATTGGTGTGAGTTCCACAAAACCCCTTAGCACAACACTAGTGAATGTCGCTCCAAACAATTATTGTTGGCTGAGACAAAAGCCTCATATTTGGATTCCGACTTAGAATCTTTTTCAAAATTGAATAAGGGAAAATGAATCATTGACATAGAACCTAGTGTCACCATCACTACCACAAACGTCTAGTAGGAGGAACGAAACGAGCTTGAAGAAGGGGAGTGCCTCTTCCACTCACAGATGTAGGTGAAGGGGACCCCCCTCCATTTAATTGTTGATAGCATTAGCTATAATAACCTGATATCAAAAGAGGTTGCCAAGAGGTTGAACCTAACAATGATGTTGATGACTTTTCCATACACCATTATTTGGCTTAGCCATGGATGAGACATTCACGTCAACCAAGAATGTCTCCTACACTATGACATTAAACCTTCAAAGATGAGGTATTTTGTGATTATCCCCCCCTTTAAGTTTGTGATATTATTTTAGGACAACCATATATGTGGAAGTGTCATGTTGTTTATGAATCTAGGCCTTGTAGTGTCATTATTAATTTTGGAGGTAAAATCTATAGGGTACCATAGGCAGTCCCAACTATTACGGTCTCTTTGATCTTCGTGAAGTAGTGCTGAAAGGTGGACTCTCATAATGAGATATTTTTTCTCTTTATGGTATGGTCAGAAGGTGAATGGGATATCATTTCAATGGACAAATCTTCTACACGAGATCTCTCTACATAGCACTAGTAGGTGGAAAAGATAGTAGAAGAGCACAAATACATATTAGCCTCACCTATTGGGGTTCATTTTCACTATTAGGTAAATCACTTAATTTATTTGACACAGAGTGCTCCTTTTCCTAACAACCCTGCATACAAGAATTATGTTATGGATAGTTATGTTATGTTATGGTAAATCACTATTAGGTAGATCCAAGAACTAATTCTAAAGGGCCACATCAGACCAAGCTCCTCACCTTGTGGGATCCCCATTTTTCTGGTACAAAAGAAGGATGGGATATGGAGACTTTGTATTGATTATAGATCCCTAAATAATATCACAGTAAAATATCAGTACCCAATCCCCTAGATTGATGATCTTCTTGATAAGCTAATCAAGGGAACCAATTTTTTTAGTAAGATTGATCTGAATTTAGGCTACCACTAGGTGTCAATTGAGTAAAATGATGTATGAAAAAAATCGTTCAAGTCTAAAGAATGTCTCTTTGAGTGGTTGGTCATGCCTTTTTTCTTGACTAATGCCCCATTCACATTCATGTGGATGATGGATAATATATTGTGGTTATTTACAAACTCCTTTGTGATCATATATTTGGATGAAATCCTCATCTTTAGAAAAATCTGCAAGGAACATTTGAAGCATATTCAACATGTACTGGGAACCTTGTGATATCACAAGTTTTATGACAATTTGGAGAATTTTTCCTTCAACAAGCTAAAAATCCAATATTTGGGATACATCATGGATGAGGAGGGTGTGCATGTGGATCCATCCAAGATCCAAGTCATCTGTGATTAGTCATCCCCAAAGACACCAACCTAGATCTGTAGCTTCTTGGGCATTTTCAAATTCTACTACAGGTTTGTGTTGGAGTTCTTTCATATCACTTGGGCCCTAAGCTAGGTGACCAAATGTGGAGTGAAGGAAACGTTTTTTGGGGCCATGTCCTAATAGAAAGCATTTTTGTTAAGAACCTAAATAGATCTACAAATATAATCTCCACAAATACTGAATATGCAATAGATCCACAAAGCAAGACAGAAGAAATCACACTATATTATTACCAAACCCTTGAGGTAGGGAAACACCGTACAGTGGATCCTATTATGGAATGGATCCTCTTCTGTTCACTTGCCTCTTCGAGGGGGAATCCTCCTATTGAGCTACCGCTCCAATTACAATAATTATTTTCATGTCCCATTACATTGCTTGAACCCCTTTATATAGTGCTACCATCACCTAAGAACATTCTACAGTAGGAATCTTCTAGAAGTAGAACCTTCTAAGAAGTCCTCTTACATTTATTATATGCCCCCCCCATTTATTATAAACA
>JZKD02S1815825.1:573863-589368 GCA_000966675.3 Picea glauca
CAAAGTAGTCAAAGTGGTTTAAGAGATTTTAAAAGGTAAATAATAAAGTGAAGTGATGAGTGTATTATAATTCAAAGTGAATAAAAAATAAATTATTTCAATAATAAATTTAAAGCAGAAATTAGAAGTGGGTTAACCCTAAAATAAGGAAAGTGGACTAAGTGACCTAGAAGATGTTTTTAAGGAAGCTACTTGGAGAGTATAAATAAGAGGAAAGGCTCTCTCATTTTAATCACACTTACGAATATTTATTGTATATAGGTGTCTAAGGTAACCAAGGATATCTAAGCCGAATTTCTGAGGGAAGGTGAAGAAAAGAAGGCTGAAATGCAATGAAAGATAAATTATTTTGATGGTGCTTTCTAAGGTATGTTCTTTACAGGTCATCTCACCATTTTCGCTATAACATTTTTTCTATAATGATTCAAACCATGAAATTTCTATTCCAATGAGAAAACATACCCAAGTATTCGTGGTAAAAAATTCAACTTGTGGGTTGTTGTATTTTGGGATTTACACTCCGTGGAAAATAGGGTTTGTGGCTAGTCTTGAAACTAGTCAAAAACAAGTGTTTCGAGAAAAAATGTCATAACTTATTCATAACAGATCCAAATTCAGTGAGAAAAAATGTGTTGGTTAGGGTACTGTCTGTAGTATTCTTTGTAATAGTTTCATATCAATTCAATGAATATTTAGTGCAAGTAATTCTCTACAAGGTCGCTCTCTATAATAAGCCATAATTCAACAAGGTATGTCATTTTTGCTATAACTCCTTTTCTAAGAGGTTCCAAGTAGTGACACCTAGAGGAATTGCATAAAAAACAATAAAGAATATTTTTTATCAGTTTTAGATATTTATGCATTACAGGTTCAAAGTTATGATTACTTCAAATTAGGGTTGTTGACTAATCCAAAACTAGGCATGTGAGACTAAAGAAAAGTTTGATGAAAATTCTAGTCTCTTGTTGTTAAAGTTAAGGAAGGTTTGTAGGAATGTAATCATATACACTAGGTCTATTATAGAGCTAAAAATCAGATTTGGATGATGAAATATATGAGGGCTTTTGGTTGAAGTACATGTTGAGTACATGGTTGAGACAAGTAGTTGATGAGTTGACACATACATGAGGCGTATAGTTGATGATGTTGGTACATATTGATGAGCAGTTGACACATGATTGGTATATACTTGGTACATGGTTGGATGCACTTGTTTATGGTATAGGTTGATTATAGGTTGTTTGGTATAGGTTGGTGCATGGTTGATGCACTTGTTTATGGTATAGGTTGATTATAGGTTGAGGTACAGGTTGATGCATGGTTCATATTTATTGGTATAGGTTTACAGTGGTATATCTCATGGTGATAGTGTGACAGTGATTCTGTCATCTACTTCTACTTCAGGGTGGCAGGATGGGGCAAGGACAGGTGGTTGCATCCACCTTCTGGTTGTAGCCAGAAAACATAGGGGGTTGTAGCCTCCTTCTGGTTGCAGTCGGAGAATTGGGGAGTTGGAGCTTCCCTTGGGTTGTAGCCTGAGAAAATAGGGGGTTGGAGCCTCCTTCCAGTTGCAGTTGGAAAACAAAGGAAGTTGGTGATTCCAATGAATGTAATTCTTCAAGACATATAAGAAAAATCATTCTGTGGTTTTCTCTCAATTTGGGTTTCCACGTAAAACACTGGTGTACTATGTATGTGTGTGATTGTTTATTTCTTACTGCTCATTATTGGATAATAATTCTACATTGATATATTTGAAGAAAAAGGATTATAATTATGCTATTACTGATTCACCCCCCCTCTCAATAATCCAACACCTTCGAATACTTTGGACTTAATCCCTTAGATTGGATCACACAATTAGCCATTTTTTTAAAATGTTTGGCTCTTTCTCTAAGAAACACCATTTTTTTGTCGTGTATATGGAACAGTGTGTTGCATTTGGATGCCCTGTGCATTGCAGTAAATTGTAAAATTAGTGTTCACATATTCACCTATATTATTTTTTTTTAACCTTTGAATTTGATGTCAATATCGCTTTTCTACAAGGTCCTTGTAGGCCAAGAACTTGTTAAAAAAAATTATCTTAAGTTTTATTAATTAAAACCAAGTGTGTATGGAACATTCATCAATGAAATTTAAGAAATAATTGCACCTAGAAAAATAAGGAGAAGAAAGTGGACCACACAAGTCACTGTGAACAAGATGAAAAGGGCTTGAGGCATGTCAAGAGGCACGTCTATCAAAATTTTCATGATGATGTTTGACAAGAACACAACCAGCACAAACACCATATCTGCAAGAAACAAGAGGAAGACCAATCACCATCTGTTGATTACATAGTTGATGCAATGAGTGATAGTTTATATGACCAATCTTCCCATGCCAAAGTTTTCTCAAGTCGTCACTATGAACAACCAAAACTGATGGAAAAGATGATGACCCAATTTTTTCAAACTTGTCCAACCTAGTAATATCATCAACAATTCCAGTTGCAAGAACATGTAGAGGATATTTTAGATCCTTGATTACAACTTGGTGAGGTGAAAACTCTATGGTTTTACCTTCCCCTCAATGAGTGGTTTGATATATTGATAGAAGGTTGTAGGAAATACTCAGAACACATAATACATCATTGAAATGACCAGTATCTTTTTGAATTGTTCTATACCCTAAAAAACTAAGAGATATATCATCACCAATAAATATTTTCTTGGTGTTACATTCATTTAGAGCAGAAAATATGGATTTATCCTTATCCATATGATAAGATTCTCTAGAATCAATAAGCCACTCATCGAAAGAATATTTAGAAGTTGCAATAAAGGATAGACCAGAAGTAGAGAGTCTATCCATGAGAAGAATAAGAAGAAGTAGAATCAATACTAATTTTGTGCTTCTTCATCGTTGATTCTAAAGTTGTCATCTTCTTAAAACATTTGTACTCATCGTGACCATATTTCCCACAAAAGTTGCAATTTTTTTAGTCTTCTTACTTTTAAATTTTTCTCCTTTGTCACCATTAGGAGTTGAAGCTGGTTGAGAGGGTTTGGGACCCTTGTTTTTCTTTTTGTTGTGGCGAGGATGTTGCTTCTTGGTATTCTTGGATTTATCTTTCTTCTAGACCACTAAGACTTTGTTGGATGTGCCTATAGTGTTGATCAATCCAAGTTGCACATGCTTATATTGTTCTCTAATTAGAGCATCACAAAAGGACTCAAGAGAGGGTTCTTTATAAGAACTCCCTAGAGCTTCTCTAGTGGCATAAAATGTAGATACAAAAAGATAATATCCACTACCTATCTTAGCAATAATAACATGTATGCATCAATCTTACTTCAGATCTAGTTCACATTCTATACACAAAATTTTAAGCCTTTTGAACTTAGATAAATAGTCTTCAATGCAAGAAAAATAATTTGGACATAAAGTCATTAACTAGTTTTCCAACTGTTTCACTTGAATAATATTATTCTTACCAAACACAGTTTCAAGTTTTTCCCAAGCTTTATTGGGGGCATCAAGTCCTTGAAGGTAAAACCTTAAATCAATGGAGATGGACACTTTGATTAGTCCATGGGCTTCAACATTCCTATTAATCCATTTGGAATACTTGTCATCATCGATGGGTTCTTGTTCTTTTCCCAAGGTAATCTGATAATGTCCTTTACTTCTTGATAAATCATCCATATGGGATTTCCATTGGAAGTAGTTGGTGCTAGTAAGAAAAATATCACTGGAAGAATCCATATTAAATATGGTGATAATATGGATTTAAAAACTGAAAATGATGGTTTGTATGGAAAGATCTTGAAAAATTAATTTGATTAAAGAAAAATGGCACTAAAAATGAACTTCAAATGTGAAAGTTATGTCGTTTTGAAAAAGTGCATAAATGGTAACAAAAAATCCATGTGGCAAGTAGAAGTTGGTCCACGTGGTGATAATCCTCCTAATTGTTCCTATAAATTACTTATGAAGTGTCTCGCTTTTATAGAACAAGTGAGAAAAACTTTTACAATCAAGTTACTTAATAAAAGAGAGTTGAACTAAAGACCTCTTACTAAGTAAAGTAATTTTTAACCAAGTGAGCTAGTGAAAAACATATTATATTGTTTAGAAGGAGGATTGGTGATGTTGTTGTTGTTGTTGTTGAAGACAACCTTGTAGAGCATGTTCATAAAAATATATTTTCACACAAGAAAAAAACATCGCTTATCAACAACAACTAGGGTTAGATCTCGGTTAACTTACCCATAAAATGCAACTTTTCCCTCTATTTCTGATTTACTGAGATCACACAGAGTGCACGACAAAGAGCATACATAGACATGAAAATCCTTTCTGGTCTTTTTTTCATTTTCCGATATCGCACAGGGTGCAAGGAAAAGAACATATGCAGATCCAAAAGAGTAGAAACTTGGAAATAAAAAATGGAAAACTGAAATTAAACTGAAATATTAACTATACACAAATTTTAAAAGGGCGTATTCAAGCTTTATACCTCTGGATTTGACTAAAATGGTTGTATCTTGGGAAAACATAAACCTTTTTGAGTGAAATGAAAAGTGTTCTTGACTTTAAATAATGCTCTGAACACAATGGACTAGTCATCTTAGCCTATAAATGTATAGAAATGGTAGAAAACATAGATGAGGAAACCCGACTTCGCGATCTCGATGGGAAAGGGTCTTCAAATGCGCTATGATACCATGTTCAACAACAGACATATTCCGATAGAGGATGGAAATTTTCAATAACCACTCACACAACCAGATCAAATATCAACACACTGATGTTTTCAAATGGTAAAACCCCTAAGGGGAAACATCCATGGACCAAACCAACATGGCCACTTGGAACAATTTATTCATGAAAAATAAAAAATTATAGAGAGATTTTACAAGAGAGTTTCTCACAATAGATTTATTTTTCTCATTTGAAGATGACAAGACATACTTTTTTGTGGTGAGAGAGATATGTGGATGCATTGAGGATAGGAAATAGTCCCATGATTACAAACTGGGAGGACATCAAGGCATTTCTAAAGTCACAATTTTATCCCATACACTACAAATAGGAGTAGCTCATGAAGTGGCAATACCTACAACACGAAAAGGGACAAATGGTGAAAGAATACACTTCTCAGTAAGCAATCCATTAGGTTGGGTATCTCTTTGGAAGAGCCAAGGGTGGTGGTGAAGTACCTTGGAAGAAGTTTTAGCAATATTTAAAGGTATTTTCATCTTCATAGTGTGAAAATAATAGACGATACGAGAATTTTTTTTCTCTATTTTGAGTTGGACTCCAAGGATGGACAGTAACATGAGGCCCAAGAAGAAACCAGTAAGAGAAAAGATAAGAATATGGTTGCCACAACCAAAAAAAGGAGGGATCCTAATAGGAATTGCAAAAATTGTGATGTGGATGCACATATGGAATATAAGTAATTCACCAAGGCTAGACTTAGACCCTGTGAAACCTAGGCCTGGACCACATGCCAATGGCATGGTTAGTTCCATAGAAAACTTTTCATCTAGTCAAGTAACAAGTAAAATGAGACAAATGTCTCTACATTTTCTTACATCTTTGCAAGCGGTCACTACCTCTACCTCAAACACACTCCAATCCTCTAATGTCCACATTGTACAGACATCTAATCCCAAGGGAAACTAGAAACTTGGAGGAAATAAAAATAGCAAAAGAAAGAAAGGGGGTAGAGGAAATAACACAAACAACAATAATAATGTTGGCAGGGGAAAAAACGATAAAAATAAGGTCAAATTCCCTTGCAAATTTTGTGAAGAAGACCATCTGAATCATCGTTTCCCAAAGCTTGAGGAGGCACAATGATTGTTGTCACAATAATATGCCCACCATCAACCCTCTTTCTTAAGTAATCCTTTTCCTCCTTGTGCTATGTAGATGGTTGTTGGATTCCAAAACAAGCCTACACCTCCATAATGGGGAAACTAGGGAGCCCCTAGGAAAGGGATCAACCTAATGGAGTTTTACTTATGTGAAAGAGATGTGAACATCCAAACCTGGGCTCGTAATTACGATGCTTCTAACTCTGGTTTGAAAGTGAAAGAGATTGATTCTCCCAAATCACAAAATCCTCTTCATATAGAAAAACTCGTGATCGAAGAAATGGCATGCATGCCCAAGGGAATGCTAAAATTTTTGACACACAATCCCAATGCTAGGGAGACATATAAGTATTCCAATGTGGAATATTTCGCCTAGGCCCCATGCACTATGTCATCCTTATAAGTTTTCTAGATATGTCCCATGCAAAGGAGAGAATTTCTTTCAGTTATAGGATATTTTGACCAGTAATAATTTTTAGGATAGAAAATTATTTTGAAATTTAGAAACCTTGGCGAATCGTATTGGTCCTTTATATGTCAACTATAAGTGTTTGGAAATATTTTTGTTAAAATATTCAAATTTCTAAGGATTTTATATAGTTTTTATAAAATTTTGGCGATTTTAAGGTAAACTAATTTTGTCCTATAGAATTTGGGAGAATAATTTTTAGAATGGTGAATCTTTTTTTGGGGAAAAGCATTGAAAATTAGCCCATGGGTGAAATTTAGCCCCTAAAATTTTCAATCATGTAGAATCTCAGTTAATAATGTTTTATCGGGTGCTCCATTTGAATATAGCCCTACATAGTCCATTGAGGATGATTTTTAGGATCTTGTAAAATCAACTTTGCAGTTTTTTGATAGCAATTTGGGTCTCTAAATGTAATATGCCATATATAAAAGTATGCAGAACATAAATAAAATGCTAGAAATGACAGAATAACAACAATATAACCAGAACAATCACCCCAATAACACTGAAATTATATCAAAATAACACCAGAAATACCACTTTGATTCTAAGAGCAATGGTCACGGGCCTCTTCAAGGGGGAAACCTCCAGTCTAGCAAAGCTCTATTACAATAATATCCAAGATAGGGTTCTCATACCCTCGACTCCTATTTATACTAAATATGTCTATCAATAGAACCACTTAGAGGAAGATCCTTCTAGAAGCAGAAGCTTCTATTAGGTATTCTTTCATTCGACTTATTCTACTTTATTGCAATGCCTTATTAATATTGATCTTTATTACATCGAAATACATTGTTCTACCTATTTGAAGGGTTGGGTCCCTAACATGTTATCCCCCTTAAAAAAAACCTTATCCTCAAGGCTTGAGATGTGGAAATTGTTGTAGAATGGTAGTCGATTCCCAAGTGGCATATGCTAGATTTGTATCTTTTGACTGGACTAACACTTCCTTGATGGTTCACTGACGCATGCAATGCTCACACTGGTCCAAAAATGCTTGTGGTTGTAGCCAAATGGAGCCTTATTCATCCAACTTGGGAAGGTTGGTTTGAGTTTGGCACTTAGTTCCAATCACCTTCTTTAAGCATGAAACATGAAAAACAGGATGTAGCTTAGAATGATTGGGAAAAGCTAACTGATAGGCCACTTGTACCACATGATTGAGAACTGTATAAGGGCCATAAAATTTGGGTGTTGACTTCTGACAATGGTCGACCTTGAGGGAATTTTTCTTGTAAGGTTGCAGTCGAAGAAACACTTGATCCCCTTCTGCAAAATGATGTTCAGAGCGACCTTGATCTGCTTGTTGCTTCATGCGATTATGGGCCATGACCAAATTCTCTTTGAGGGTATGGAGAATAGCCTCTCGAACTGTAAGTGTTTGGTCAACCACATGGACCTTCGAGACACCTGGTAAATATGAGAGAACTGACGGTGGATTGTGTCCATATACTGCTTCAAAAGGAGTCAATGCAGGTAGCTATATGGTATGAAGTGTTGTACCACCATTCAGCTAGGGGTAACCATTGAGCCCACTGATTTTTATTTTATGATGCAAAACACCTCAAATATGTTTCCAAACACTTGTTGACAACTTCAGTTTGACCATCCATCTGGGGATGATAAGTTGTGCTGAGATGCAATTAGGTGCCTTGTAGCTTGAATATTTCTTGCCAAAAATTGTTGGTGAAAGTTGGGTCACGATAAAAAACAATAGAATGTGGCATGCCATGAAGCTTGAAGATCTGATCCATGAAAAGTTGAGCCACTGTGGATGATGTAAATGGGTGTTGAAGAGCATAGAAATGAGCATACTTGGAAAGGCGATCAAATACCACCACGATGACTGATTTGTTGCCCAATTTAGGTAATCCTATAATAAAATCCATAGAGATATCCCTCCAAATAGTAGGTGGAATTGGAAGCGGTTGTAGTGTGTCAGGATATTTGACTGTTTCTCCCTTGTTGCATTGACACACATCACATTCGGCCACAAAATTACTAATGTCATGTTTCATACCATCCCATAAAAAAGAACATTTGACCCTCTTGTAGGTTTTGGTAAACATGGAGTGCCCAGTTGTGGGTGTAGCATGAAGCTCAGAAAGCACTGTGGATTTAATTTTTGACTATTTACTTAAATACAAATGACCTTTGTATCGAAGCTCATCATGGAGCCAAGAGTACTCCAGGGAAACTGGAGAATTGGACTACAATTATTGTATCATATGAAACATTTTGGGATCATGTATCCATTCCTAGCGAACGGCTTGGAGCCAAGTTGGTACAATGAAGGAGAGAGAAAAAGGGAGCCTTCATCTTCATATTTTCGGGAAAGTGCATCCGCAACCACATTGTCTTTCAATTTCTTGTAAATGATCTCATAATCATATCCAAAAAGCTTGGTCACCCATTTTTGTTTCTTTGGGAAGGAAATACGTTGTTCCAGAAAATACTTGAGGCTTTGATGATATGTATTAATTTGGAAGCATTGCCCCAATAGATAAGGGCACCACAAATCAACGACGTGTAGAATAACCAACATTTCTTTTTCATATATTTATTTGGCCAAATTTTGTTCAAACAGTTGTTTGCTAGTAAATGCCAAACGCTGGCCCTCTTGCATAAGGACAACGCCAACACCTTTCCATGAAGCATCACATTCCAGAACAAAGGTCTTTGTGAAATCAGGAAGAGCCAGGACTAGAGTGGTGCACATGGCCATCTTCAAGGTTTGAAAATCCTGAGCAGCAGTTGGATTCCAAGTGAAAGAATTCTTTTTAAGGAGTGTGGTGAGAGGTGTGATAATCTTTCAATAATTTTTAACAAACTTGGGATAATAACCTATTAAGCCCAGAAATCCTCACAAGTTTTTGAGAGTCTTTGGGTGAGGCCAATCTTGCATAGCTTCAATATTTTTAGGATCCACCCTGATGTCGTTCTTGCCAACAAGATGACCTAAGTACCCGACTTCTGAGGCACTAAAAGAACATTTAGATTGTTTCAGGAAAAGTTGGTGCTGAGAGAATAGATGGAGAACGCGGTCCACATGAGCAAGATGGTCTGTCCAGGTTTTGCTATAAATGAGGATATCATTAAAGAAAACTAAGACAAAATGACAGAGAGAAGGGAAAAATACATGATCCATGAGGCTTTGGAAGGTGGAGGGGGCATTACACAAGCCAAAGGGAATGACCAAAAAATCATAGTGGCCCTCATGAGTTCTAAAGGAAGTCTTAGGAATGTCTGCCTCTTTCATATGGATTTAGTGGTAGCCAGAATGAAGATCAAGTTTAGTAAAGAATTGGGCGCCACTCAATTCATCCAAGAGGTCATCAATGACATGAATGGGAAATTTGTCTTTAATGGTGAGTTTGTTGAGGCCGCGAAAGTCAGGACACATGTGCCAAGAACCTTATTTCTTCAGGACCATGACCACAGGGGAAGAGTAGGGGCTCATACTAGGGTGGATAATGCCTACGTTAAGTAGTTCTTGAACCATTTTCTCAATTTTATTTTTTTGGGAAAAGGGGTGACGATAGGGATGGATATCGGGAGGAAGGGTTCCTGGTATAAGGGGAATGGAATGATCATGAACACCACAGGAAGATGGAAGTCCCTAGCGAGTGGAAAATACCAATTGATGTTTAGAGAGGATGGATTGGAGGTCTTGTGGCACAGAGAGTGTCTCATTTTCCTGTATGGAGTGGAGTTGGGAAATAATGCCAGAATGACCTTTTTTGAGCAACTTTTCCATGCGATGGGAACTAATGATATCAGGCGAACTGGCGGTGATGCCTTGAAACTTATATTTTTGGCCCTTCTGGATGAATTGCATGGTTAATTCCTTGAAATACATGATAATGGGACCCAAAGTCCTTAGCCAGTTTTCACCTAACATAATGTCACAACCGCCCATGTCGATAGAAAACATATGAGATTTCAGGTGGTAGTCACCAATTTGGAGATGCACATTTTCACAACGCCCTCCACATTTCATGGAGCTTCCATTGGAAATCATGATTTGGAAATTATTGATTTCATGGATATAGCAATAAGTTTCTTGGGCAATGCAACGATGAATAAAATTATGGGTGATTCCACTATCAACAAGAATGATGACCTTCCTATGCTTGATGTAACCGATTAGCTTGAGGGTTTGGGGAGTAGAGAAGCCAGTGAGAGAATTTAGGGAAATGACCGGTTCTACTTCAGGAGGGTGTGAGGGGGGGTATGTCAGTGGTTTCAGGTGACTCACACACAAGCAGAGTTTCAACATCCTCTTTCGAAATATCCTTCGAGATGGCCATAAAAATCTTTTGTTCCTTACACTTGTGGCCTGGAAAATATTTTTCATCACAATTATAACAAAGGCCTTTGAGTTGGCGTTTAGCCATTTCAGGCCTGGTCAATTTTTGGATCTTTAGTGGAGTAGAGGGAGTAGTGGGATTTACTGGTTTAGTGCGAGGAATAAAGGGGGGTTTCTGGTTTTGAGAAGACACAAACTATTGTTCTTCTTTATCTCTTTTAGTAGCCTCCATCCAACTCTGAGGCTGAGCCATGAGGACATGGGAATGAATCTCATCCTTGAGGCCACTGATAAAACATTCTTGGAAAAAGGCATTAAACATGCCCTCTGTCCGAAAATCCAGGCGCTCAAAAGAAGCTATAAAGTCTTCCATTGTTCCTGATTGTTTCAACTTTTTCAAACAACCTAAATTGTTGGTGTCAGTTTCAAAGCATTCATAAATCTCTGCCACAAAGTGCATCCAAGCAATATACCCTTGACGGGAAGTTTTTCTCCATTGCCACCATTGCCAACGTTATTGATCTAGATGGAGAACACCATACCGGAGTTTGGCCAAGTCATCTGCAATGTCGTATAAGGAGAAATAATGTTCCATTTGGGTTACCCAACCAGTGGGATCTGAGCCATCAAATTTGGTCACATCCATCCGTGGAAGATGTAGGTCATGCTAAAAGTGATGGGGATGAAAATTATGGGAATGAGAGGAAGTTTCAACTCCGGTATGTGGAGGTGGGTTAGATAAAGGGTTATCTGCAGGGACATGCAGCTTGGTGCAGATCATCAAAACGACAGATTCAAGCTGGGTAGTCATGTCTTGTTTGAGTTCCTAGATCGAGGCAGTGATGGAGGACTGGATGGTGGTATTGATAGCGACAACATTGGCGCTAAGTTGTTTCACTTCTTGTTGGGTCTCTGTGAAATTATATTGCAAAGTATTGAAGCGAGCTTCCAAGTCTTGGCTACGGGCATGGGCCATGATGATAAGGGAACCGAAACAAGGTGGGTGGGGTTAAATTTTTTTTCTGAAAAATGATATGTATGAATGTGATAAGGGCAAAGAGATAAATTCATTGGAATAGGTCTCAAATAATGGTGCAAAAATTTCCAGACTTTTTTTTTTTTTTTTACACCTACGGAGTTATACTCCAGTCTGAAAAATACTGCAATGATGAAATGCCCAAATGCTTAACCAGGAAGAAATGTGTAGTGATTTGGCAACCTGAACATACTTGCGTGACAATAGATCTTGTCTGTTTTAATGTTTTTGTTTCCATCCCCAAGGTTTAGGTATTCAAGGGTTCTACAGATAAGGGTTTTCCCTGTGCTATAGCTCTCTGATATACGTGCGGGGTCCAACAGTAATACCCAACCCAATATCTCAGGGCACTAACTAAGGAGGCTAGAATGTGCCCTTAGCCATACTACCTGACTACCCAAGTACTAGAGAGTATCTTCCCGAGTGTTGTTCTTGGTGGCACTATAGTAGTCAGGCAGCCGATTGGTTTATCTAAAGAGGGATTCAGGAAATCTAGGTCGATCTGTACACAGGTGTTGTCTGATGCGCTACCACTCGGAGGGGTACCAACAGGGGTTACAAGGGTGGCCAACATATGTGCACTTAAGTACCACTTGTATTTCCTATGTGTATGAATCCCTCAACCGCGGGTTTATGCACGTAACGATAGATCTCTGTAGCTTAAAGACACTGGAATACGTCTCTACCCTGAAAAAAAATTAACCCACAATTTATGCTGAGGAAAGTGCTTTGATACCACTTGTAATATGTCAGATATAAAAAGTATGGAGAACATAAATAAAATGATAGAAATGGCAGAATAACAACAATATAACCAGAACAATCACCACAATAACAGTGAAATGATATCAAAATAACACTAGAAAGAGCACTTTGATTCTGAGATCAATGTTCAAGGGCCTCTTTGAGGCGACAACCTTCATTCGAGCAAATCTCTATTACAACTATTACAATAATATCCAAGCTAGAGTTATCATACCCTCGACTCCTATTTTTACTAAATATGTCTATCAATAGAACCATCTAGAGGAAGATCCTTCTAGAAGCGGAAGCTTCTATTAGGTATTCTTACATTCAACTTATTCTACTTTATTGCAAGGCCTTATTAATATTGAACTTTATTACATCAGAATCCATTGTTCTACCTATGTGAGGGGTTAGGTCCCTAACACTAAGCTAGTATAGTTGGTCTCTCAGGGCCAACATTGAAGAGATACTCAAGGTCCTTGCAAATTTTCCTGAGATGCTAGAATGAGGGGATAATGAAAATTTATTTACTGAGGTAACTAAGGAAGAGAAGTTGAACATTCTTCATTGTTTTAAAAAATACAAGAGCCTAGGACCAGATGAATGGATGGTATAATTCTTCTTATACTTTTTGGATATTCTAGGGGATGACCTACTTAGGTT
Organism: Picea glauca; assembly: GCA_000966675.3. Classification (NCBI taxonomy): domain Eukaryota; kingdom Viridiplantae; phylum Streptophyta; class Pinopsida; order Pinales; family Pinaceae; genus Picea; species Picea glauca. The sequence continues at coordinate 586,964 of JZKD02S1815825.1, forward strand.
CATTGAAAAGATTAGGTTATTTGGAAAGGTCTCTCGTAACTTCAACCCCACCTTTATAGGATTAATTACAAAAATTGATTTCCTAAATTCCTTTAATGAATTCAGGCCTATCTCCCTATGTAACTACATCTACAAGATCATGGAAAAGGTCATTTCTTTGAGATTAAAATATCTACTCTTGACTTACATATTACCTAAACAATTGGGATTTATTGAGGGAAGGCTTAATTTTGAATCCATTGATACAACCCAAGAGGGTTTACACTCTATTAAGTTATCAACAACCCCATCTACAATAATCAAGTTGGACTTATCAAAATCACATAATCGAGTATCCTAGCTATACCTACATTTTCTTCTGATTCACTTGGGATTTCCCCAATCCTTGGTCAAACAAATAATGATTTGTTTTTAGTCCTCTTATTTCTCTATTTTGATAAATGGGATAGCCTCTCCTTTTTACAAGCCTTCAAGAGGGCTTCGGCAAGGATTCCCTCTTTAACCTTATCTTTCCTTACTGGTAGAAGAGGGGATTAATAGAGAAATAAGACATGTTAAGTGACAGGGATTACTATTGGATATGTGGTATATTCTTTGTAGTATCAAGGTGGATTTTGAGTCAATGCTTTTAGCCCATGTTTTTCTTCCAATGGTTTTTTTTTGTTGATGACTTTCGGCCAATGTTTTTTTGGTTAATGGTTTTCTTTATTGGAAAATGGTTTTGTCCATTGTAATTTAATTTCAGTTTATGAATTGGGATATTGGAGGGTGGAGAAAATATCTATATATATTGTATTGTGTTGCAGATACCTCAAACACACCTAGGATTTATTTTTCCTAAGGTTTTACCTATGTTTATTAGTCATTATTCAGTCTCCTATATTTTAGGGAGAATATTCTCTTTAGTTCACACTTCAGTTTGATCAGTTGAGTGGAGTCTAGATGCCACATTGGGATTATCACCATGCAATATTGGGATCATCACCATATAATGAACATTTTCCTTGGGATCAACATCCTACTAGCGCATTACTCGTGATTCCCTAATCTCCTCCTCACTTCACTCTATTTCGGTCAGTTAAGTAAAGACTGCGAGACTAGTTAACTCAAACTAGCTGGTAATTAACTCCCATAACTTTCTAAGAGACTAAACTAGGTGGTATTTTACTTCCGTAATTGTTGGTGTGTTTCCATATCACTCTATACCACCACTATGGTGCATTGGAATCTCCTCCAATGCACATTAGTTTAGTTATACAGATTATATCATGTGTAAATTATCATCCATTCATTTCATTAATGAGAACTCTTCCATTCTTTCTCTTCAGATTCTCTTTTCTCATATTTTCTATGGAATTGTGTATTTCAATTCCTAGATAGATCTATTATGTGCAGGTTCAACACATTTACATGGTATTAGAGATGACAGAATGCTAGGGAAAAGACACAGCAAATTATTTTTGCAGGTACCGAAGATTGAAGACAACGGAAAAATGGAATTTCCAAAAGAATTCATTCTTACACTGTACAATTTCTTTGCATGGAAGGATAAGATGATAATTCATCTTTAAGGTGGTGGATTATACCTATTAACCATGAACAAAGAGACATAACCAACATCAGCCATAGAAAAATCCAAGTATATAAATTGAATGGATGAAGCGTTTGGAAAAATTTGTAGTCTCATTTCTCCTGAACTACTCTTTCACATATCCTCTTGTATAACCCCCAATGAAGCTTTGACCACCGTGGAATGGATTTTTGGAAACCAGAATGAGATGAGGGGACACATGCTCGAGGTGGAACTGTTCAAATTGGATCCAAAAACCTTCAACAATCTCCAAGATTGCTTTACCAAATATAAGGATTTGTTGTCACAACTCAAGGCTTGCAAGGTTGATAAATCTAAGGAGGAGAAAAAAATGGTTCTCACCATTATATCCAAATTTCATCAAGAATACTCAGTGCTTGTATCCTCATTTCATTTAGTTAGGTTCACCTCTAGATCCACCTGGACTATGCCCTCCCTTGAGGCCTTTAAAGAGTCTCTGACACAAGAGCAGAACAAGCTCATAAATATGGGAAAAATCAAAGGCCCAAAGGTGAATTCACTTACTGTGCAAGATCATAGAGGTCATCAATATCATAAATATAAATAAAAATACAAAAGGAAAGAACATGCAAATCTGAAGAAGGAAGGGTACTCAAAACCCTTCAACGATGCCTCCAGATCAAAATGAGGAAAGGAAAGAAAAGGGAAGAAATACACTTACTCCCATAAAGGATTCCAAGAGAAACTCTGTTGTTTAAGCGCATGTGCTCACGATGTGCATCTATGGGGTGGAATACCCACGCACCTATGACAAACGGCCAAGAAAGAAAATCTGGATGGATTTCTCTCAATT
>JZKD02S1815825.1:603466-616382 GCA_000966675.3 Picea glauca
GCAACAGGAAATGAATTCTACAGAGGGTATGATGTCTTGATCCCTTTCTGTCTGAGCAAGGACCCTTAACCAATTCCCTGCTAGCCTTACAAAATCATCACACAAGATTGATAAAAAAAATTATGAATTTCATTCATTAACTAAGGCAGAGTCAGTCATGTTTCAGCAAAGCGGAATTCATTAAAACAGTGTTTCAGCAAACGATAGTTAAACAAAACGTAAACAGAAATTATACTAGCACACTTCTATCTAATGGGTGAATCTTGAGATGAAGGTGGGCCCTCCCTTCTCACAAGATTCCCCTGAACAAAAAGCTAGAGAAGAATGCTCAGAGAAGTTTTATATTCATCTGTCGAAATGTCACATTACAAATTGAAAGAATACGATACGTCCCGCTTCTCTGGAGTTGCTTCAATGTATCAAAACTTGCATCCCCGAATGGTGATTTCCCCTGAATTTAAAGAGGAAATCCCTTCGATACAATCATTACTAAGCATATCTGAATCCTATCCTAAATCAGATCTTCTTTCTAAATCAGCATAGGATGTCCTATTCTTACGCAATTGATTGTTGTTACAGGAGCTGAACGAGGTATTGTTGTTACGGCTGGTGTAACAGCTCCTTCATTGTTGCTGATGTTGTTTTAGCATCGCAATTCATGGGCTGTTTCAGCCACGTGAATTGTGCTCTTGACTGTGTCGGCCTTGACCGTTAACTGTAACGGCTTGTGTTTCAGCATTTGCAATTCTGACTGTGTGACAGCTCCGTGTTTCAGCATCTGTGTCCTTGATATGTATAGCAGCTCCGTGTTTCGGCATATGCGACCTCGGTCTGTGTAGCAGCTTCATGTTTCGACATATGCGACCTCGGGCTATGTAGCAGCTCCGTGTTTCAGCATCAGGACAGTTTTGTGTTTCAGCACAGGCCTCAAATGCTAATCTGCAGTTATGGATACTTATGCACTTCTAATCAATAGTTTAGTACAAAAGTAATGTAAAATATTATGAAAAATAGATTAAGCATATAGTAATGAGAAAGGACGTTGTATACCTTGGAATGATCAGATGAAGTGGTATTATGAGTCTAAATATAGGTGATGAAGGGTATAATGATGGAAAAAAGTATGGGCAAAAAGGTACAATATGTGGTCCTAACAGATGACATGCGTCTTCAGAGATAGACGACTCTCGTATGCTTCAGGGCTTTCACTTTGGGAATTCCCGATTCTCTGACTATGGAGAAACGACGTCAGCTGGACCCACACGTGACTTGCCTCATAATCATGATTTCAGACTTCGTGAATCTAAATTTCAAAGGCATCTTGTCCTCAGGACTTCCGAAACATTGAACCCTGACTTCTCTAGATATTCTGACACGGGTCCCGAATGATGGACGGTTCAGATCGAACCTTGGACTTCGCCGACCACAAGGTCAAAGCAATCACTTGTATGATCCCTCCAATGACTGATGACTCTCGATTACTGCCACCTGTTCCAACAAATGGATGGTTTTGAACTTGTCAAGATTTCCATGATGGATTTACTCGATCTCTGGTCCACGGGACTTCCGATTTTCTGAACCCCGATGCCTTCTCAGGGTTTTCCCTCTACTTGAGAGGATTTAAGTCCTGTGCAACTCCTGTCGAATCAGACAGTTGACGGGAAACTGGGTGGTGATCTGACGACTCACGATCCCTGGAACTTGGACTCCGAATGCAGTTGTAACTTCCCCTCTCCTCTGGTAGATCTGACGGCTGGCGGGTCTCCACAAATCCTCTCCACAAGATCCTAGTCGTCCATTCCTTTCCCTCCTTGATACTTTCATGAAGTGAACCAAGAATTCCTTCCCGGACTTAATCACCTGTGACACAAAACTCCGACGCATTGAGTCACTCGATATGCTTCAAGGCTTTATCTCTCCTGATCTTTCTCATGACTCTGAGTCTTAGAGAAGATTCTTGCACGCACTCCTTGCGACAACTCTCAAACACTTCCAAGTACTGAATACCTTCGAGTCTGCGCACACTTGTAGCAGTAGTCTTCCAAATGCTTGCTCAGGTTCGAAACCCTGAGGCTTTCCCTGGCCTACTCACTCCTTGCACGACTCCTGTGCCCAAATGCACTTTTGGGTGAATGAGGACAAAAGTTATACTATCTAAGCCTTCTGTCAATGCACTCCTTGTGGACGCCTTACACTGCACTCCTTGCAGGAATTCTTGCTCAGATAGAGAAATAGTTGAAACTCATTCCACTTCCTCTCAGACTTCAATCTCAACACATGAAATCATATACACAACATAACAAAAAATGCATAACAGGAAGCAAACATCTATGAGCATATCAATCAACATACATACACAGAGAATAACACAACGCCATGAATTTGAATCAATTTCCTTCTATTAATTCAAGATCTGTACATGGGTGTTCTTACACAGCTCTCTGCATGCTCTTCTTCTCAATGCTCAGAATAATGTTACAATCCACAATGAGGGTGTCTATATCCCGTTTCCCTCTTGCGCTCTACAAACTGTCTAATCTAGAATTTAATTTCTATCTACCTTCATTAACTATCTTAAATGCCTCCTACCGACTAAGGACGAGAGTGAGCTTCTCAAGGTCCGATTACATCACACAAGTGCGCTTCATTAAATTGTTACATTTATGTTCACGCAACAATCCCAAGGTAAATTTCAAAATTTGTGCTGGCGCTTGCCTAGCTGTCTCTTGCCTTCCGCACTGGCTAGCTTGAACTGGGAGATGCTCCTGCATCAACAGGTTTTGGAAAGGTGGAATGGTTGTCTCAAGGATAACGAAATGTATGAGTGAAATGGTCATGGAGTCATTGACTAGATAACTGAGTGTGTTTTGGGATCACTGTGAAATCTTTGTCAAAACGATGGTCAGCCTAATGGTTTTTCCTTCCCCCCTTATGTTCGTAAGCTATCTCTGTGAGAGAGAAGCCCCCTCAGCTAAGTTTACCCATGATATGAATGCATGTCCCCATCTTGACACTTGTCATATCGGAAGTTACTTTTGTCCACTTGTCCCCAACTTTAGAACTTAGGATAAAATTATCCATACTTTATGTTTTGGGAAATATTAATATAATATTCCCTTGACTTTTGGCCCTACCTTTCCCTAACTGGTGAATTTCATTCCCCCATATCTTTATTGTGGTCGGTTTTGGCGCAGTGATGTATTTTATATTAATCATGAGTTCATGTACAAAGTAAGCGCATTGGCCCTTTAATATCTAGGTGCACTGGCCTAATTCTAAGACATAAACATTATGGCTTATAATACTGGCTCACCAGTCTATAATGCATATTATATATGCAAAGGTTCACTGACCTTAATATTGCTTGCACTTAGTTATTGTGTCTTGTATCCTCTATCTCTAAGGTTGCGTGCACCTTAGTTACTGCGCGCGGTATTCAAAAATGTGCACATTACATCCCCTTACTGTGCAGTATATGCGCACACCATGCCATGAAAGGTGTATTACAAAATGATGTCTAAATAGCTCACCAGTTTAAATATACTTGGATTATATTTACATTTGGGTTCGGCCGAGGGATATTACAATCCTCTCCCCTTATTTATGCACTATCCTTAGTGCATCATGTACTCATATACAACAAAATTCTCAAAATTCTTCATAACGATGTGGGTATTCTGCCCACATTGAATCCTCATGCTCCCAAGTAGCATCGCTAGGTCTGTACCAGGTCCATTGGACCTTTACAAGCCCTATGGCTTGATTCTGGAGTCGTTTGACTTTTCGATCCAGGATGCGCATCGGATGCACTTGGAAAGAGCCTTCTTTCTCCACCTAGATAACATTCCAATCAATAACATGATTAGCATCGGGTATATATTTCTTTAGAAATGATACATGGAAGACATTATGTATAGACATAGATGCAGGTAATGCAATCATATAAGCAACTGGACCAATCCTCTCTAGGATTTCAAATGGTCCACAAAATCTGGTTGCTAACTTGGCGCAACTTCCTAGCTTCAGGGAGATTCTGTTAGCATTCACTTTCAGGAAAACATGATCATCCACTTTGAATTCTCTGTGGATTCTACTTTTATCCGCATAACTTTTTTTTTTGTCTTGGGCAGTTTTCAAATTTTTCTTAATTTTTAACATTTGGTCCTCCATCTCCTTGAGAAACTCTGGCCCAAATATTGTTCTATCAGCAGGGTTATCCCAGCTTACTAGAGTATTGCACCTTCTGTCGTAAAGTTCTTCAAATGGGCTCATTTTCAATGATGCCTAATACCCATTGTTATAAGCGAATTTTACCAAATGTAGGTAGTCTTCCCATTTTGATAGTTTATCCATCACATACATTCTCAACATATATTCTATCACTCTATTTACCCTCTCCATCTATCCATCAGTCTCAGGATGGTAAGCTGTACTAAAGTTCAGATTCGTTCTGAATCCTTTGAACAATCCTTTCCAAAAATTCGAGGTTAATTTCAGGTCTCTATCAAATACAATCGTTTTAGGAATTTTGTGCAATCGTGCCACTTCCTTCATGAAAATATCAGCAACATCGATTGCTTTGTGAGTAGTTTTAGGTGGAATAAAATGGGCATCTTTTGTAAGATTTTCCACCATTACCATAATCAAATCATGTAGCTTTCTTGGTCTGGGCAATCCCGTAATAAAATCCATTGTCACCACTTCCCACTTCCATTCAAGAATGGGCAAATGTTGTAGCAATCCTGCTAGGTGCCTATGCTCTGTTTTAACTTTCTAGCATTCCATACACCTAGCGATGTATTCTGCAATTTCTCTCTTCATACCTGGCCAAAAGTATTGGCTCTTGACTGTTGTTAGGGTTTTCTGATATCCAGGGTGCCCTGCATAAGGATCATTATGCATCTCATGCAAAATTATACGTTTTAAGTCCTGGACATTTGGTACAAAAATTTTGTTCTTGTGCAGCAGTATTCCATCTACTCCCAACTTATAAATATCCATCTTCTGTGGTGTCTTACCTTGCTGTAGTTTTTCTATCAATTCTCTGTACTGCAGATCTGTATTTGCAACCTCCAGAATTTTGCTTTTAACATCAGTTTGATACATGCTTATGGTTGTAGCATGAAGCTCATGCACTCTCCTATTGAGGGCATTAACCACTTTATTTGCTTTCCCTTTGATATGCTTTATATCAAAGTTATATTCTCTTAGAAATTCTAACCATTTGCTTTGACTAACATTTATATTTGGTTGATCAAATAAATATTTCAAACCATTGTGGTCTATTCTTAACTCAAACCTTTTTCCCATGAGATAGTGTCTCCATTTCCTTAGGGTGTGCACTATGGTTTCCAAATCCAAATCATGAGTGGCATAGTTTCTTTCATGCTCTTTCAACTTCCTTGATTCATAACATATCACGAATCCATTTTGACTGAGGACTCCACTCAGTCCTTTGTTACATGCATCTGTGCATACAATGAAATCTTCATTTGGGTTTGCTATCCTTAGTATTGGATCACTTGTCAATAATTGTTTCAAATGTTGGAAACTCCTTTCACAGTCCGATGTCCACTGAAACTTCATACCTTTTCTTTGTAAGGAAGCGATTGGGTGTGCTATCTTCAAGAATACTCCAATGAATCTCCTATAGTAGCCTGCAAGGCCCATGAAATATCTTACCTCTGTCACATTCTTTGGTGCTGACCATTCTCTAATGGTTTCTACCTTCTCAGGGTCCACTGCTATCCCATCTTTTGAGATGATATGCCCCAAATAATGAATTTGTTTATGATAAAATGAGCACTTGCTCAATTTGGCATACAACTGATGTTACCTTAATACTTTCAACACCATCCTCAAATGATGTTCATGCTCTTCCTCTGACTTGGAATATATAAGAATGTCATCCAAAAATACAACGACAAACTTGTCCAAATACTCTCGAAAAACACCATTCATTAAGCACATGAAAACAACTGGTGCATTTGACAATCCAAATGGTACCACTGTGAACTCATAATGACCATACCTTGTCCTGAAGGCGGTCTTGTTGATATCCTCTTCTTTAATTCTTACTTGATGGTATCTCAATCTGAGATCTATCTTTGAAAATATCCTTGCATCCTTCAATTGATCAAAGAGGTCGTCAATCCTTGGTAGAGGATATTTTTTCTTAACAGTCAATTTATTCAATTGTCTGAAGTTAATGCACAATCTTAACGTTCCATCTTTCTTTTTCACAAACAAGACTGGGGCACCCCAAGGTGATACACTTGGGCGTATATACCCCTTCTCTAGAAGTTCTTCAAGCTGCATTTTCAACTCCTTTAATTCCGGTGTACTCATTCTGTAAGGAGTCTTTGATATTGGCATTGCTCCAAGCATCAAATCTATAGAGAAATCAATGTCTCTTATTGGGTGTAGTCCCGGTACTTCCTTGAATACATATTCAAATTCTTTCAGGACTACATAATCCTCCAAATTTGGTACCTTGTCCTTAAGTGTCTCCTCCATATGAGATGAAAATCTTTGACATCCTCTTCTATAACATTTCTTCAGCTGAAATGATGAAATTTCTCTAACAGTTACTGCCCTACGAATTTCCTACACTTTCCTTTGGTTCCCTTCTTCATCCAAGCAAGTGAATGCTTTTTTATGACAATCCAATAGAGCATGGTGTGGGTCCAGCCAATCCATCCCAATTAAACAGTCATAGGAACCTAAGGGTAACATGTTCAAATCTGCCCTGGTATTTAGTCCATTCATGTCTATGAGGTACGACTTAACCATCTCATTAACTTTTCTTCTGGCTCCTGTAGCCAGTTTCACCAACAAGGATTTCCCATGCTTGCTTCTTGGCAATTGCAAACTTTCCACCATATTAGGGTCTATATAACTATGGCTAGCTCCTGAATCAATTAAAATAGCAAGGGTTTGGTTGTTGATCATACCTTCCACTTCAATCATGTGGGACTGATACTCTGCTTGCTTATTGTCGAGGGCTGCATAAATCCTTGGCACATTTCTGCCCATGTCCTCTACTGTCTTAGCTCATTGTACATTGTAAACAGTCCTACCTTTTCCACCTCTGTGAGTACAATCTCTGAACCTATGGTCTCCTTTGCAACCCCAACATTGCATAGGTGGTTGTCTTGGCCCTTGACTACCTATGTCAATCACTCTGGTTTCCTTATGCATTTTCTACCATTATGGAATATTTTTGAAGAATGGTGGCTTAGCTCCCTTCTTCCTTTGATCCATCTTGAATTTCTTATTGTCTTCCCAAGCCTTTTGGAAAGTTGGTCTTGCTTTCAGCTGGTCATATAAACATTTAGCTCTCCTTATGGTCTCCTCTAATGTCTTGGGATCATCATACTGTATTTTTTCACTGATGAACGATGGCAATCCACTTAAGTACTGTTGAATCTTGACTATCTCATCCTTAATGAAAGATACATACTTCAACAGTTCCAGAAACCTTCTTTCATATTCATCTATGGTCATACTTCCAAGCTTGAGTTCAAAGAACTCTTTCATTTTCTTGTCATAATATCTCTCGGTCAAGTACTTCTTGTCAAAATACTTCTTGAATTATCTCCAAGTAACACTTTTCTTGACAATGTGTTGTACCTGCACAAGTTGATCCCACCACATGGAGGCCTTTCCTTTGAGTTGATAGATAACAATTCTACCTTCAGCATAAGAAAAATAATTATGCAATTGAAAATACTTTCTCGTGCCTAGAAACCATGTTTCGACATCTTCATCCTTCTTATGCTCACCATAAAATGTAGGAGGTTTGATTTTGTTCATTTCTCCTCACATCTCATCCACCCCAGATCTCTTATACCTTTTGATAGGGGATAGACTTGAGTTGTTGCCTGCTCTCTTATGGGAATGTCTATGGGAATGATGGTGATGCCTACTAGCACTTTTTACTTCTCTCTTCTCCTCTAAGGATTTGTGACTCTTAGATCTACTTGAGTCACTCTCCTTAACCAATTTCTTCTCTATTAAGTTCAAACCTTCCAATAGCTTCATGTTGAAGTCATATTGCTACTCTTTGGCTTTCATAATCCTTTCATTATCAGCTTTATGGCTTTAGACATCCTTCTGCAAATTCTTAATGGTCTCAGCCATATTCATATCTTCATTCCTTTCTTCTCCATGTCCATTGGATTTTGTTCCTTCCATGCCCAAATGGACATCCATCCCTCTTCTCTTCTCTGGATGATTATAATTCTCCTGTGCCTCTTCCATTCCTACGAACTCTGCACTGGTCTAACCTGACTCAGTTGTTGTTAATTCTGCAAAATGTTCAGCCATCAAAACTAATAAGATTAACAAATTAGAAATTGACGAGAATATGCATCATTTCGATCCAACATACACATTAGCATTATCACTCCCGATTTCCTGGTGTTATCACCACGAAAATTCTAGATAAGACCCAAGTCTCGAGAAAGCTAACGTGCAGTGCCTTCCGAGATACACTTGCGCAAGAAGGTGGTTTTGTTGAAACCACTTTCGCTAGGACATGGTGTTACGTGTCTCAATCATGTCAAATCCACCACTCGTGGAATGAGTGACGGCTAGTCAGATCACCCTTCTTCATTCATTCAGTACTTTGCATCCATATGATGTCAGCTGAACGTTTCCATGTAATGAAATCAAAAGCTAATCATTCGAAATGGATTGGCCGAGTATGGCAACCCAACGCTCTTTGTACGTAATCTGTCCACACTTCACAAATGGAGTTCTATAATTACCACTCCCCAAGTATGAAGATATCTACGTATCCATGACCATAGTAATCTTCAAGATACTCGACTTCCTGCTCTCTATAGAGACACATTTCGATATCCCCAACCTGAGATACATGGACAAAGCTAAGTTGAGTGAGACTAGTTATTCAAGCAACATGCTAGGCTTTCCTGCGAATGAGGAAAGGGTCATTACGCACCTTCTAGCGACTAAGTTCCACACAGAGTCGGTTATATACTCGTGGCTAAAATTCAGACTGAATCCCATTATAAAGGATTTAGTCATCAATAGCCCATCCGCCAAGAAGGAAAGGAGTAAGCGGCATAATAAGGAGGCATCTACGGTTGAAGCGGACGAAAGCGTTGGAGAAAATCAATCGGTCTGGTTAGACCCTTATTTAAAGGTAGAGATCGCTAAGATGAATTAAGTCTTCAACTAAGATAAGCATGTCTCAACGAATTTTGAATAGCCTGTAGCGGAGGTAGAAGTACAAGATGATAGGTCTATTCTTCAACGGTCCTTTCTACAACAGGCTAACTGTTGTCATCACCCTTTTGTAATTTTGTGATTAACATGATTATATAAATACAGACATGGATTTTAGATTGTTTTATTACAATTTCTATCTGGTGATGTTATGACTCTTGTTTTCTTTCATAATAAGTTTTTCTTGTAATCTTATATTTTATTTTTATTTGTCTAAATCATAAGAAATTAAAATTCGGAATTATTTTTAATTAATGCTTCAATGCAGTTATGTGTTTATGTTTCTTTTATTATTATGCAATTTAAACTCAGACTCCTTTCTTTCCAAGTGACTTCGCGCACATTAACTTGACTTGTTCATTTATATTATCGTGTATAGCAATATTACAAGATAAACGCTTCTCTGTGCACTTAATTCTACTGTGAATTTCTTCTTCGTCGTACCGACTACTTACGCGCACTACTCTGGCATTGTGTGCCAATATCTACTGTGCACAATTTCGATACTGTGCACTGATATTCCACATGAATTTTCGTCCTATGCATGCCCCATTTCAAGTTTAACATATTCCTTCGCACTCAAATATCTACACATACTACTGAATACACTGTCGCAAAACAACTTATACTCACACTTATGTGCGTACCAACAAAACTCCTACGCGTTAAGCAAAACTTGCACACCCCATGTGCACCTTACTATGGGTGTGCTTACTGCGCAAGGCTAATTTCAGTGTGTGCATCTCACACATAATAATCTTCCGTGTGGCATGAAAATTTACCGTGCATACTGGCATGCCACGATTTCCCATGCGGTGCCAAATTTACCATGAGCACCAGTACGCCAACCTTTTCCAAGGACACTCTATGAATCTAATTCTAGTCGCTACAAAGTTACTTTTCTGTGAATATTCACTTCAATTGCACCCTTCTGTCCCATCCAAGCTCAGTGTTGAACTGTGGCTCTGATACCAAACTGTAACGATCCCCTCGACCCACCTGAAGTCGGGGTTGTTATAACCCTAAATTGCACCACACATGCTTACTTGGAATCAGGCCAACTCATATCCCTTCTTTGCCAAAACTCTGTTGAACAACTCTTTGAAAATCCTCTTGTGTCAAAGCCCATGCACCCTAAACCATTACTACACGCATGTGCACGCTGGCTGACTCACTACAGCCCGCGTGTACCTAAAAAAGCACAAAAAAAGGAAAGTTGCCGACGGAACAAAAATATATGGGTCAGTTAACTGAAACTCCCGGCCATGCATGGCCGAGGGTTCATCCAAAACCCTAGCTCCTTCTAGCCTATAAAAGAAGGGGTAGGGGTACCATTTGGARGAGGAAAAAATATAGCGAAGAAACTCTKCCCATTTACGTAATCCATTGTCCCAACCCTTTAGCCTTTCCTCATGCCAAAGGAGATTTAACGCAAAGCAGTTGGAGGACAGAAGAAGAGGAGCCTAGGATCAGGTTCAAGGAGCGGTGGCCGGTCTCAGCTTTGATTGTAAGTTGATTCATTTTCACTAATAAAAAGAATACTTTTCCCGTCCCAATGGTTGAATTGTCTATGGTTTGGTTAATTTATGCTTGATTTCTAACCCTTGAGTAGAGAGGTAGCATGCATGCATAGTTGTTGTTTGTCTTGAGTGCAGGTCATCTATGGAAGGAGCAGCGCAAGCAAGTAATCGAAGAGAAATGGAGGATCTACATCGAACGCCGGTAACAAGGTTAGTGGTCCTTTTCCATGCATGTACTGTGAAATAGGGGTTTAAGTCTTGGGTTGTAGGTAAAAAAGTAATTTATTTTTGGTCAAAATCTGCATGCAAGTCTGATCCTAGTTTGTTAGTTCGTAGGGTATTTTTCCCAACAACAGAATTGGCGACTCCACTGGGGATAATACTCTTTAGGGTTTATGGATTTATTTAAATTTTTTGGGTAGTTTAAAGAATAGGTTTTCTGTTTTTCTTTGCCTATCTTTTTCTATAAGGTCTGAGCTAGTAGGGAGCTTGGTTCTTCATACCATTTTTCCCTGACTTTTGCTTGATGGTAGTTGTCGGGACACACAGAGGTACACGTGGCCTGCAGAATGCCTACACGCATGTACCCGTGCCCTATCCTCTTACAGCTCGCGTGTGAACGCTAGTTGTAGAGATAGCAGTAGCATGTAGGAGTTCAGAGAAATTTAGAGGCAGTCCTCCTCTTCCCTATCAGATTTGTACATTCTCAGGGGGTTTTCTGGAATCATGTCTGAGTCTTGTTGGTTCACAATCCTATCTCAGACTACTTCGTCATGTTATTCCTTGCATTATTTTTCTTTTCTGTTAGAAAGAGAATCCAAGCCTTCAAGGGACCCTGGTTATCAATACCAGAGGCCTCTTCCTGGTCTGGACTGCCTGTTTTCATTTTTGTCTTAGAATTTAGACATACACACGGCCTGTACAAGGTTAGCCCACGTGTACACGCTTCCTGTTTCAGCTCAGCACGCGTTTGCACGTGTGCTGTTTTAGTGACAGAAGCATGCTTGACAGGCTACTTTTTGTTCAAGGTGGGGCAGTCATCCCCTCCTTTCATGAGAAGTATTCCTCTCAGGTGTTTGAGTCTAGGGTTGGACAGTTAGTAGGTTAGGTCATCTTACCCTTAGCCTGCTTCTTCTTAGTTGATAGTTGACAGAAAATATTAAAAAAAAAAAATTATGGTTTTTAGACAAGCGTAAGAGTCTTTGCTTTCTTTATTTCCATTGTGTGTCTTTACTCTGATTCTTTGCGATCTACGCTTTAAGCCAGAATTTGTTTTTCTTGGTTTTGTGCTTGTAGGTATTTTCCCTTTGTTGCTTTACTAGCACTTAAATAAATAAATAAAACTCTTTTCATTTTCTTCTTTGTTTGAAGAGTGTGTTTCTGCATCATTAGCTAGGGAGAAGTATTTCATTTCGTAAGTTTTTTGCAGTGCATTTAGAGCATAAGTAGCTCGTAGTCGAGCGAAATTCTTTTAAGTTTTCTTTATAAAATCTTGGAAAAATTAAAAAAGAAAAAGAAATCTTTCTTTGTGAAAAGTTGTTGAAATTTTGCATTTAGTAAAAGTCTTTTGTTTCCATCTTTTTTCATTCATTTTTGCTTTCGTCTTTACACATCATCAGTTTCACCCTCATACCCCTTAACTTAATAAAACGCCTTAAAAGCAACGCTAATTTAAAATCAACTAGACTTTTTGTTTTTAGGGTTCACAAACTAGTTCAGGACTAGGGCCTTGGATTAGGTTGGAGAGGAAACTCTCCAAGGCCATTCAAAACCAAACATTAGAGTCTGCGATAGGGAGTTTCTAAGTCCAGTTTCATGGAAGTTATCTGGGACCCCCCTTTAACATAGGGGATAAACACGAGGTCGCATGTGGAAAGGTAGCAGAGATAACCCCTCCAAAGCTGGACCAATCGTAGTGGAGAACACATATCGAGGGCTTGTTTTGGGATTCCATCGTTTGCATTTTCCATGGGGCTTCGTGGGTCTCGAATCCATTCAATGTCCTCAGTTGTCTTCCGGACCATCTGCTCTCGATACCCTTGACAGGTTTTGGGCTTGATAACCTACTCATTGTGGTCTACCTGACTTTCGATTGTACCCGCCTGGTGACTGTTCGCGTGTTGGCAACCTAGTTGCCAATCTTT
>JZKD02S1815825.1:616432-630468 GCA_000966675.3 Picea glauca
TTGGTTGTTGTAACTGTTCTTCCAAATAGTTTAGTGATTGCTTGTCTTATCTCTTAGGGGATTCTTTTTAGTGTGTGTTACTTTTTGAACATGTAGAATACCTTAGCGTGTCTTGTATCTTCTCACATAGTGGAGGATCTCGAGCTCCGCTGGTCACGAAGGCTTCTGGGCCTACCGTCGGTTACACTGGAGCCACCCCCGCCACCATTAAGGCAGAAGCTAGACCAACAAGGGTCTTTCGAAGCGACCGGGTTACAAACCTTTGTGCTCAAACAACTCCCGGAGGAATCAACTGCCAATCTTGGCTTGGTTGAAACCCCAACCATTGATATCTGGGCATCGTTTACTATACCAATCCAATTTCACGAACACTAGACAGTGCCTCACACAGCTATGGAAACAAACGTTGTTACTTCTTTTGAGAATTCTTCCATTCCCACCACAGTTGCTACCACAGGAGAATCATCTCCTAACTTACCATCATTGGTCTGAGCCACCATGGTCTCAACTGCAACTACGTCGCACAGTGTATCAAACCCATCTATGGCGGCAGCCACAACCCCCTTCACACCTAGTGTGACAGACCCTCCATTCTCATACTGTATGCCTAGTTCGGGTACAAGTCCTGCACTCACTTACTCCACTTTACAGACTTTGGGTTTGGGGGCAGGGAGCTCTAACGCTCCCCTACAAGGTCAACTTGGGGGAACTCCTATCCCTTTTAACGCTTTTCCTTACGTGGGAGGTCATATCCCTCCTTCGTCCCCTTCGCTTGGTGGTCCGCATCAGCAGTCTGTCGGGCAGCCTGCACACACTAGTTTATTTGGAGCAGGGAGTCAAGGAACACCTGTGCACAATATGCCGGTAGGTTCAACAATGTTTTTTTGGAACGGGACGTTTGATAACAACACTTTCTCATCCACCGCTTTCCCAACTGGGGGCAATCCCATTTTTGGACAGTCTACTCCAACGTAGGGTACTATTCCTGCACAGGGGGCACATATAGAAGGACCTTGGAACTCAGGACAAGGATCCGTTCCCTCCTCTAGAATGTCGTTCTGGGGTAATTCTTTCCACATTCAATGGAACCCTAGACAGACTACTATGCCTCTCCCATTAGGACCGGCATGGGGTAATCCTTCCCAAAGTCCTTCGAACACAATGCATTCCCAACACCCTATGTCCTTTATGGGAAATCAGCCGATGATGTCTCCACCTATGAAAAATCCTTATGCTGGTTAGGGCCATGGTTTCTACCAGAATCTGGGCCAGCAGCCAAACTTTTCCTGGCAACCTAATGCCAGTCAAACTCCAGGACCCTTTTTCCTAGGTTATCAGCAGCAACACAAACTACCATTCCTGGCAACTTTACACTTGCCAGATTTGACAAGGTTGTTAAATGATCCTATTTTTCACGATCCACGTTGGCCTCCTATGCCAACGAAGTTTCCTTCGGACATTCCAAAGTTTGAGGCCAAGCCTAACAAATATCCAGGTGATCATGTGACTACCTTCCATCTTTGGTGTTCATCTGACTCATTGAAAGATGACTCCGTACAATTGTGATTGTTTCAACGCACTCTTATCGGGAGTGCCTCGAATGGTACATCGAGCTTGATCACTCTAGATACTCTTCTTTTGGCAAACTGGCGATGGCCTTCCTTAACCATTTCCAGTTATCTGTGAGATACGACACTGGCACTGAGTTGCTCACCAATTTTGAACAGACAACAGCGAACCATATCTATGATCATATCCGAGAGTGGAGACGTCGAAAGAGTCTAATCAAGGTACCAGTCCCACTAGCATTCCTGCTTGAGTGGTTCCCTAAGTCTTTGGTCCCACAGTTATCCAAAGACGTTGCAACTTCCAAATTTTTCTCCGAAGAAGATGCCATCATGAGGGATCAACAGTTTGAGCTCATCTATTCTCAGTATGGTTTATTATGCAACATCTTGCCCGATGTGCCACGTTTGATACTAGATAAAACTAGACAGAGAGTTGGACCACATGTCGATGGTATTGTTGGTTCAACACAAACCAAGCCCACTAAGCAATTGACAAAACAGTTGCAACAGTTATCTATACAACACACAGTGTCTAGCCAAACTACTGCTTTGGTTGCTCCCCCTACCCAAACGTCGGACGTACACTCTGTGTATTCGACTAACCCAAAGGCCACCCAACAGTCTGAAGGGAAGAAAAAACAACAAAAATAAGGGTAAGGGGGATAAAAACCCCACGGATAATGCTGGCGGGGACACGACGGAAAAATGGAAGGTGAGGTATCCATGCAACTTGTGTGTGGAAGACCACCTGAACCATCTTTGTCCTTGACTTGCAGAGGCCCAACAGTTTGTCACACAACAATAGCAGGTAGTGTTGACTAATCCTTTTCAACATGGGCAAAATTTAACTCAAGCCTCTACAAGTACCGAAGGGGGAAACCAAGAAGCCTTCCCTCCTCCAAACAATCCCTCATCCACGAACATATATATGGTTAGGGGTGATGCTTTCATAGCAACTAGAGCGCATGACTATAGTAAACCAAGCGCTTCTGAGAAGGGTAAAGAAGTTGATCTCCCATCTCTTCCTCTATAGACCGAGAAGACGTTGGGAGAAAAAATGACACGCATTCCAAAGGGTACATTTAAAAAATCTTCTCACAACCTAAACGTAAGGGCCGCCAGAATTACTCTATGGTGGAGGATTTATCACAAACCCCTTGTGCGATGTCTGCTTTGGAGGTCCTCCAAAGCTGCCCTACTCAGAGGAAAGCCTTGTTAACTTCTTTGGGGTCTACTGAGACTTGTAACCCGGGTACCATCATGTTAGATACAACTGACTTAAAACCTTGTCTGCCTTACCACGTAGCATTTCAGATAGTAGTGGCTCATCCCACGAAAAATTTTACACGGAATATCTTCCACATGGTGGTTGACGAGGGCGCCTCGACATGCGTTATGTCGTTAGCACACTGGAAGGCCATTGGCCAGCCCGCTTTGTCTCCATCACCTACTCTCCTCACTGTGTTCGATGGTTGTTCTTTCCGACCACATGCCATCATTCCTTCTTTCCTTGTGCAGTTAGGAGGGAAAACTGTGTGTGTTGAAGTAGAGGTAGTCGATGCTCCCCTCGACTACAATCTCTTATTAGGATGGAGTTGGACTTATGCTATGCAAGCTGGTTTCTATAGTTTTCTGAGTCTTGTTGTTTCCACACAAAGGCCGGATAGTGACCATCGATCAACTGTCCTTCTCCAGACCTGACCCAGCTTTGGGGGCATCCATGGTCCCAATGATAGATAATCCTCAACTAGGTGTCATTAACGTAGTAGTTGGTTTGTGCCCGTCCTTGATGGGTACCTTCGATTACCCACCTCCTCACGACGATGTCAAGTTCATATCTAATCACCATAAGGTTGAGATTTTTCAAGTTTCGTCATTCCACATTACTTACTTTGAGGATCCTTGGATTCTTCCATCCCCATCAGCCACGATGGATGAGACAGGGCACTCAGGCATGTCCATGCCCTTGTCGGTTGCTGAAGTAGCATACTCTTTAGTCCAACAAGCTTCAGCTAACCCTGATATGACTCCCACACAAGAGTTAGATCCACTTCTAGAGCCTATTTAGGCTCAGGGTTCTCTTGCTAACGTCGATTTGTTAGACTTAGTCGTACCTTTTGACGAAGCAATAATCAAAGCAATGACTAGTCCAGACAAACCTTGGGAAGATCTTCATCACAGATCATACTTTCTCCCAGAGTTAAGCCGAATCGAGGTAGGAGAATTCACTGTTACCATGATGGGAGATCATCCATGTCCTATTAACCTCTTAGTTGCATAGGAAATTTATGTTGAGGGAAATATGACGACTAACGTTGAAACTACACCCATCAACATCTCCCGAAACCCTGGAGTCATGGAGAATGTCTTCGTTGGAGTGGATTTCTCCCTTGAAGAGATTCAAATTTACACAGATCTTTTTAAATAATTCTGCGACGTTTTTCACTGGTCTTATGAGGAAATGCCAGGTATCAATCCAAAAATAGTTGAACATGAGATCACAATGTATCCTGATGCCAAGCCTGTTCGACAAAAACTTCGTCCAGTCAATCCTAAGAAAGAAGTAGCCATCAATATTTAGGTTGATAAATTGCTAAAGGAAGGTTTCATTTATCCTATTCATTTGACTCATTGGGTGTCAAACCCTGGGCTGGTCATTAAAAAACAAGGCACAATTCGTGTATGTACCGATTTCCATGATTTGAACAAGGCATGTCCCAAAGATAATTTTCCAACCCCATTCATTGACCAGATAATTGATGAATGTGCCGGTTGTGAAGCCTTTTCATTCATGGATGGTTTTTCGGGATATAATCAAATCCAAATCAAACCAGAAGACCAACACAAAATGGCATTCATTTGTCCGTGGGGTACATTCGCATATCGCAAGATGCCTTTTGGCCTTAAAAATTCTGGAGCCACTTTCCAGCGGGCCATGTCTTTTTCTTTTCATGACCTCAAACATATAATCGAGGCCTATTTAGATGATTTAGCATCATGCTCTCGCAAGCGAATGGATCATCCCATGCACCTTAGACTAATCTTCGAATGTTGTTGCTACTTCAGGATTACATTGAATCCAAAAAAGTGCAACTTCTGCGTAACGTCGGGACGTTTTTTAGGTTTCACCGTATCAACAATAGGGATCATGGTCGATCCCCTTAAGGTGGAGGCAATAATCCAGTTGCCCCCCCCACGCACAATCTTACAACTTCAGAGTCTACAAGGCAAGGCGAACTTCTTACGACGCTTCATCGCCAACTATGCTGAAATCACCAAGGGATTTATGCGTTTGCTAAAGAAAGACGTTCCCTTTTTCTGGGATGAAGCCACTCAATGCTCTTTCGACACATTAAAACATGCCCTCACAACCGCACCTCTACTATGACCACCTAATTATAACAAAGATTTCTTATTATATCTGGTTGCCGCAGAGTCAACTATAGGCATGGTTTTAGTCCAGGAAGACGATTTGTTTTCAGAATACGTGATCTATTACCTGAGTCGAGGCCTCGTAGGACTGGAACTCAATTATTCTCATATTGAAAAACTTGCATTGGTAGCAGTTCATGTTGTTCAACAGTTCCGTCACTATGTTATGTTTCGCAAGACCACCGTCATTGTTATCGTGAATCCATTCCAATACATGTTGACATGACGAGTTATAGGCGGACAAATCAGTAGATGGATGGTCATCCTCTAAGAATTTGACTTAGACTTTGTTTCAGCAAAGTCCAAGAAGTCATTGGTCTTCGCAGAGATTATTTCAAAACTTTTGGTTGAGTGAGGTGATGTTGTACCTAAGGAATCGCCTATTTGGGGGGATATGTTTTTGATTGAATCTTTAGACCCCTGGTACGGAGATATACTTATCTATCTCTAGAATTTGAAGTGCCCCACCTCTGCTTCTCATGACGAGCATTGGCGGATATGCCATCTGGCTAAGAATTATCTCATAGTCGATGATACATTGTATCGGAGAGGTGTAGACTACATCTTGCGTTGATGTCTCACTCATGAGGAGGCCATCATAGTCCTCAACGATTGTCATACTGGAGCTTGTGGCGGTCATTTATCTGGGTTGGCAACTGCCCAAAATATTCTACGAGCAGGTTACTTCTCGCTGACACTTATCAAAGATTGTATCGAATCGGTCAAGAAGTGCCATCCGTGCCAAGTCTTCTCTCGGAAGATGAGGGCACATCCTGCTCCTATGTTTCCTGTCATTACAGTTGGTCCCTTCACTAAGTGGGGGATTTATTATACTACATGCAACCCCCTGTCAGCAAGGGGGCACCGCTATATCATCATAGCTGTCGACTACTTCACTAAGTGGGTCGAGGCTATGCCAACGTTTAAAGATGATGGAGAGACTGCAGCTCTCTTCTTATTCAACCAGATCATAGCAAGGTTTGGTGTCTCGAGAGAGATTGTCACTGACCATGGTAGTCACTTTGATAACCAAATGATGACCGAATTAACATCAAATCTTAGGTTACAGTAGGAACATTCATCACCTTACTACCCCCAAGCCAATGGGCAGGTGGAAGCTATAAACAAAACTCTTAAGACTATTCTATAGCGAACTATCAACTCAACCAAGTCAAATTGGCATTTGATGTTATACTCGACATTATGGGCTTACCGAACATCTGTTAAGACTGCAACCAATTTATCACCTTTCCAACTCGTTTACGGGATGGAGGCAGTCTTGCCCATCGAATGTCAAATCCCATCTCTGAAATTGGCAATAAAGTTATTGCCAGACACTTCTCCACTTGAAGAAAGGTTAGTACACCTTGAGAAGCTTGATGAGCAGCGTTTCGATGCGGCCCTGGCCAACGAGGCTCATAAACATAAGGTCAAGTGTCAATATGATAGGTCCGTTCGTCCTCAGATTTTTTCTGAAGGCGACCTTGTCCTGGTCTACGACCAAGACAAGGACCCCCTAGGGGCAGGAAAGTTTAAACCCATGTGGTTCGGACCCTTCATAATCAAAGAGGTATTAAAAAAGGGTTCTTATCATTTGGTTGATTTTGAAGGGAATGCGTTGGTGGAGCCTAGAAATGGGCTCTACCTCAAGAAGTATTACTCGTAGATAGGTCACTGTGGGTAACTTTTTGTAACATCTGTATAGTCTTTGTACTATTGCCTTTCAAGTTTCTTTTAAAAGTGTTATGGACGTGTCATTGATGTTATGTTTCATCAATATGGCAGATGTCAAGTGAGTCTGAAGTGTTCGTTGGGTATGCAAATGGTGTTATTCGACACACGCAGAGGCTTGCCTCCACAGCCTGGGTAATCTTTACACCTCAGGGTCAGTTGTTATCTTCCGGAGGTATATGCTTAGGTGACACCAAAAATAATGTCGCCGAGTATAGTGCAGTTATTGAGTTGCTTTGTGACGCTTTGTCATTGGGTATCTCTCATCTCTGGGTCTATCTCGACGCTCAACTGGTTGTGTCGCAGCTAAACAGAGTATACCGGGTTCATGATCCAAATTTACACTGACGATTCCTTAGGGTACATCTCTTAGAATGAAACTTTGATTATATTACATATTTTCATGTTCCTAGGAGATTAAACCAAATTATAGATACTCTATCTAATCAAATTTTAGATTGGCATCTTTCCCACATATAAAAAGAACATGGACATAAACATGTAAATACATTTTTGCACACATAATCCATAAGACACAAAAAAGATAAAAACCATATATAAACATCATAAAATCACTAGAGTACATAGATGGACGCAAGCACCTCAAAAATAGGAATAGTAACGAGTCATCGGGCTTATGCCCTAAAAAAATATATACAAATAGGTGCTCGTGGCACATAAAAAAGTCTAAAGTTTGTTCAGGGCCTATGGGCTCTATTATAATCATCTACAGCATGAGCTAAACGCCTAAACAATCGGACCCATGTCCGAGGTGCCCCCACAACATGAGGCTGCATGGAGGGCGGTAGGTCCTCTATCTCTGCCATCGGGATTGTGCGAGTGAGCGCAGTGAAGTTCCGCTCAATTCGCCTAAGGACCCTCTCAGCCTCTCCTGCTAGGAGGTTCCCTGCTACTACTGCTCCCCCAGCGGTGGAAGCCGTGGCTTCTGGCCATGGGTGACACCTGTTCCATGCATAGTCGGCAGGTCGCACGGGTCCCACATCTACATGCAACAAACGGTTACCCGTCAAATGCTCTGGCATACAAAAAAATGATATATATAATAAAAAGACATAAAAATTACATATGCAAACAAAAAAAATACAAAGGTGGAGACTTACCCATCTCCCCTCGCTCCTCACCAGGAGGCACAAGTATCTCTGAATCTCTAGAGAAATCTATCCCTGTGTACGGGTAGTCCTCGATAATAGGGATCTGTCATGACAGCCAAGCAAAGAAGTCATCGTCAAAGGACTCAACGGTCCTTCCACCACCCTGTCGTGGCAGTAACACTGCCCATCTACACACTGCAAGGAAAGAGGCCAGATGTCCTAGTACTACAACCCGAGGACTAAAACTCGGAACTCTCTCAAAAAAGAACAAACACAAGATGGTCTTGAACCCTAAGTTCTTCTATGTCCGCTGTTGACAATCTGTCAATTGCCTCTTCATGCACTCAAGCAGTGTGGTACTCCAGTCAAAAATTTGTGCATTCATGCACTGAATGACATAGTTCATCTATGCACGTGAAGCCTGATGCATGGTTGCTGAGCCGATAATCCGCCCAATCAGTAACAAGATAGTCTGCAGTGCTAAGTTGGTAATCTTGCTAATGGGTACCTGGGAGCCCGCACATTCGGTCCCAGCCTCATAGTGCTCAGCTATCAATTCTGAGATCTTACTCAGCCCCATAGGAAAAGTCTAGAAGTTGACTGGTTCCCCTCTCCTTGAGAGGCCAGTCAGAAAGTAAATATCCTCGGTGGTGGGCACCAATGATTGCCCCTCTAGCATAAATGCCTCTGCGTCATGATGCCAGTAATCAATCAAGGCATTCAGTAGTCTTGGTTGCGCGTGCATAAATGGACATAGAAAGAATTTGAGTAACCCGCATTGCATTAACATGGCCACAACATTCGTATCTGCAGCAACCAAGTCACTGATTGCCTCATGCTCCCTTTTCCTCCACTGGACATACATCCTGTTGTTGACAGGCGAAAATGACCGTCCGTCAACTGAGAGAGTGGAACCGGTCTGGGGTTGTCTAATAACCCAAGCCGTTTGGAATGAACCACCCTGACGGGTTTAACGGCTCCATTTTCCGTTCTAAGGTTCTAAGAAAACCAAAGAGAAAACTAATCTAAACTAACTAAAACTAACTAAAACAAATAAAACAAACTAAACTAAACTAAATAAAACAAACTAACTAAAACTAAATACAAGAAACTAAATTAACTAACAATAAATCAAACAAACTATTACTAATACTAAAACAAACTAATACACTAATCTAATTAAAATTAACTACTAAACAAACTAACTAATCTACTAACTATGATATAATTTATTCACAAAATGTACAATATTCACAACTTGCAGATTTGAATAAAACCTGGAAAACTCATTTGCTTTCTGTCCTAAGACAGACAGAGATATTTTTTTATTTTTATAATTTTATGAACAAGAGATAAAACTTACTGAAATTAAACAATCTAATATACTAAACACACATATATCTAACTTAAAATACTAACAAATATACTAAACAAATAAATGACAAACTGACCTGGAAACACTCCAGATTTGTCTTGTGTCTGTTGACTTCGAAGCTGGTCGGAGGAAGGAAACTCGCACCGGATAATCCAAAAGCTTCTCGTAAATGGCTGCAATGCTCTTTGAATTTGTTTACAGGACAAACAAGACATAAAAAATCATAACAATTATATGATTTATAAATGTCTGCAATAAGGGAAACCTGTTATGCAAAAACTTATACTTAATAATTCAACTTATGAAGAAGAGAAATCTGTCATTCACAAACTGAATCAAGTAATTGCTATGTTCTTTAAACACTATAAGAAATCAGTTATGGATTATAGTGATTAAATTATATCATTTGCAAAAGATTAAGATAGCTAAAGTAGTCATTAACCAAATGCAAATTGATACACATGAACATGAAACAAAATATTGATATTATGAAAAGCTAAAGCTGTAACATAACATCAATTCTGTCTCAGTCTGTATTAAAATTCCATATCCTTGTTCTTCCACCAATGAGGATGATCATTATTACAAAAATAATAAGTATTTATAAGTTTCTCCATAGGGTAAAACCTCCCTGTGGATAGCATCAAACTGTTTACATAATCTGGGAAGATATTCCCTAAATCAACTAAACTAGGAAATTAAAATGCAAGTAAAATATCTCAAACATCCTCTAACTGCTCATCAAATCCAATGCAATTTCGAATTCACCTGAAATGGACCAAAAATCACAAATTAGAGAGATATTTTATTAATGAAACAATAAAATTTTAATTCTGCAGACTTAGCTACAGAATCATCTGATTATGTAGCTAGTCTAAAATAACATGTACAGGATCAGAATTGAAATAAAATCAAATCTTATAAAAGAATTAAATCAAATTATCTTCTAATGATTACTTGAAAATGAATCAAAATGATTTTATCATTCATCATTAAACAGGATCAAAATGATTCAATCGAAAACAGAGATTAGGAATACTTTGTTCTTCTGTTACCACAAAATCGAACAGCAATAAGATTGTTTCATATCCAATTGAAAAACATATCATATGTGATTGTTGAACAATAGATACAATCCGATCCAACAAAATCACTTTCCACTTGTTATAGTTATAACGATATAGCAAAATATTCATGTCGTTTAATCGAATACAAAGATAGAAAGATTGTTTCGATTATGGGTAAATGAAATCATACGTGACAGCATCAACCAAACAGAATTTGTCATAGATTTCGATCATTGATCCTTGCACAGTCAACAGACAGGATCGATTAACAGTGATCACAACCATAATAGAATCGACAGAGGTGATAATTGCAAACTGGGCAAATAATCTTGATTGGTATTGAACGAAATCATTAATTTCAAACGGATCATGACAGAGTTTAATATAGAAATAAATCATGAATCCAATCTCGTTTTACAAATCAAATTCAAACAGAATATTCATTGCAATACGAATCCAACTGATAACATGGTCGAGCTAACAGTAAACCAATGCGAAATAACCGACTGGGTTTTTAGCATAATTGTTATGAATCGAATCTATTCATGATTTGGGCGTGTTTGTACAGAGTCACATTGGAAACGATCCGAGTTGAATGTCATATGGGACATAAAACCATAACAGTTAACCTCATCAAAATCGTTGTCGATCATAGTGTATGCATTATAACGAAATCGAAACAAAATGTGATTGTGTTCTAAATTGGATATGAGAAACACTTCCTGTCTTGAATAGGTACAAACAAATTCGATTGACAACAGAGCATCCATTTTAACTCAATCAAACAAATCAAATCCACACCAAGATCAATCAAATCGATGAAAATCCAATGAAAGTTAAACTGGGAAAATGAAATTCCATTCAGTAAAAGCAAAGCTATGTATAGAATGCATACAATGTAACAGAGCCAATCAATGTTGTAAACAGAACTGTTTAAAACCGAATTCGAATCGTTACATACACAAGTGATAAAATATACATGTGTGATGACGAAGGCTGCTCAATTATGCTAACTTAGAATTCACGACAGCCGTGGTTGATTCCACATTTTTAAACAAGATGGAGCTTGTCGTCTTTTGTTTCTTGTCATTCGCTTGTAGCTTGGCCTTTTGACTGGTAAGCAGTGCAACCTAGTCCTCTAAAGATTGAATTTTTGACTGTAGAATCGGAACATCAAGATAATATCTCTCTAACCACGAGTTGCATTGATCACAGGGTGGCACTGTAGGTTTAGACAGAGCAGGAGAGGGTTTGGATAAATGACCGGGGGTTTCACAAGGCATCTTAATGCCTGGGTAGTTAGGGTCATCCTGTAGGCAGGGGGTAGGTTTGACACAAAGTCATACGAGGGTTCGGCACACAAACCTTGCGAATAGGGCTATTCGCTAGCCAAGAAACGCTCCACTTCCGAATCAGAGTCCTCACTCAACACGATAGGGTTTGGATCGACAGGAGGTTTTGGATTATTCCTTGCCATTCGCGAAATCAAACGTACATTATTTTTGCCTTTAGCTTTTACAGTGGGTTTTACCTTAGGATTTTTGCCCATAGGTTTAACAGTCTCAACACTCTTAGTCACAGAATGGGGTAGGTCGATAGGTGAATTGGCTAAGGGTTTAGGTAGCAGGATGTTGTAGGGTACTGGGGGTACAACCTTAACCTCGCTCACCACAGGTTTGTCAACCTGTGTAGGGTTCGAATCCTCGAAATCATTCCGAGCAAGGAAATTGCTCCAACAATCTCCGTGTAGACTCAAATGACAGACAATGATAAGCTTAACCAGCCCATAATGAAAAAGGCTACTATCAGCCTGGTTTCTTTTGTACTTCTTTGACATTTTAAACAAGATTTGATGCAAATAATAGGGCATATTGAGCTGATAACCCATAAAAACCATAAGAAAACGTAGGTGGTGTAAGAACACAAACCCGTAGCGACCCTCACAGGTGATAAACTGTTTGATTATCATCAATAAATCGTGCCAACATTGTTTAATCATGGTCATGGGCATACCTTTATCACAGGAGGTAACTTTACGCGACTGGAAGAGCAGTGTCCATGGGACCTACTCTACTTTGCAATTCTTGGACCATCGTTGTCCAGTGGCCGGTAAACCCGTAGCAAGACTGATAAATAGTTCGTCAATTTCCAATTGAATATCGTCGACCTTGGCTCGACAGCCATCAAAGGTCATGGCGAATTGTCGAGCTACGCAGAGGTTAAAACCCTCGAATCTTTGTATAAATGGAAGCCACCCATTTTCCTCGAGGTCACTGCGGGCACTGTCAAACATCAACAGAGCCCGGTTGCCATTGGGTTCAACCCTCACTACTGGGGCCATGGTGTGAGAACATGGTAAGGGTTTGGTTCGAATTCACCAACGCACAGGAGCAGAGTCATTCAGTCTAACAGCAATGAACGATCAAAGGGAGAAAGCATTAATGTGCGCATGTGAGGGTGGTGGAGTTATTCACCGCCATGCACAATAGTTATGGTAAAGTACAACCGACAAATTCCACATATGTTCAAACAATCATAGCATAGTTCAAAACCATATCGTTTGGCCAACCAAAGAATCAAATGGTGAGTGTTATGACAACGCGCCAAAACAACTATAGTTTTTAAACAATGAATATTCAATGTGTAACCAACACCGAGTGTTAGCCATGCGCCATTGTATAAATGTTTAATCAAGAGTTTTAAACCATTGTGCCAATCGAATTCAAAAAATTGACAAGCCAAGAGCTATAAAAAGATTAACATAAGGATCACATCATATATAAAAACAAAAATAAATCATGATCCCTATGCAATTCAATGATTAGGTAAGTCACAAAAAGGTATAAATCTATATGCTCAATGCCTCACAAGTTTAATAAAATCAAGTTATGCAATCCATATAAAAATGTCCAATGAGCATAGTTTAAAAGTCCTTTCAGCCACATAATGATGAACAAAAGGTAAGTGCCATAGAAAATATCGATAAAAAGATGACGACAGTTCATATAGTGATTGAAATGTGACCTCGAAAAGAGAAGTTTTCACGCTTATAGTCGTGAAAACCTAATGGAGACAAACTTGCAAGTGTCGCAAGAAATGAAAATATCATCTATTTGAAAAATGCGACGACAATTTGAAGTTCAGCAGACATAGGTGTAGGCAGCTTATAGGACAATAGAAAAAATTGAATTGACTGCCAACACCTGCCAACACAACAAGGTAAAGGAGGGTCAGTACTTCTTTTTCATCATACAAGGGAGGTACACACGGGCTGTATAGGTGACAGTCGCATGTACACGCGGGCAGACTTTACTCTGCCCGTGTGTACACATGTCTTGTCTCTGGAAAACCTGCATGTACCTAGGGCCGACCTTTTTAAAGGTCGACGCCCACCCAAAAAACCAACTAAATAATTAAATTGAAGTATTGAATAGATAGGAAAAGGAGTTTGTACTTACTTGGTCCAAGAAGAAGTTCATTTCGTCCACTGTAGCTCCCGGAATCACTATCTTTGGCAAAGGGGGTCTTTTGGCTTTAGAGTCAATTTCCAAATCAGCGATGGTGATAATGAGCCGCCAGCTTCTATTTATAGACTTTTGGCCTCTTTTTGTCACTTTTTTGCCCCCCCTTATCAGTTTCTTTATATAAAAAACCATTTAGAGTGATCCAGGAGTTATATGGGAGGGATTGGATCAGGTATTGGGAAAAAAAATTTGAGTTTCGAAAAAATATTGACAGTCCATACATTATA
>JZKD02S1815825.1:630555-643434 GCA_000966675.3 Picea glauca
ATATATTTATTTATTTATTTATTTATTTATTTTTCAAAAATCAACTTGAGCATATAGGTTAGGATACTACCCCAACTTTTGCATCTTGTTGCCTTTTTCTTATGCTATAGGATCGTTCCCATCAGGTTGTGATGCGGAACTGTCATATCTGCTCTAGAAGTGTCGTGACTTGGTGGTAGAGCTTACCAGAACATGGATGCCCGAGGTAGGTCCTGGTTGCATTATGGTGTCCATGTCGTTCCTAAAAACACTATAGGCTCGGAAGTCTGTATAGTCTTTCTTGAATATGAGTTTGAGCCTCATTTGCATAAGTCTTTTTCACTCTTTGTCTCACTCCCAGGACTCCCAAAAAATAACGGGTCTCATTTTAAGCCCTTTTCAGACCCTCTAAATATGAAAAGATTGCCGAGCGATCTTGTGGCCTTTCACGCTCGTTAAACTGAAATATGAAGTCACGTCTGTTCGGCGGTAGTTTACCTCTTTTTCAGTCCGGACGATCAACTATACGAACAAAGGTATACTCTATTGAATCCCCATTCTTTAGAAGAGTATTCTCGGGTATAATTTTATTCCTTTTTTGGGCCTGAGGGACTAAATTTACGAAAAAGAAACCCCCACAGAGTCCATAGTTAATCTCTTTTCAGACTCCCTAAAATTGAAAAGATCACCGAGTGGCCTTATTCTTTCACACTCGTTAAATTGGTCCAGAAGAATATTCCTGACGAAGTCCATAGTTAAGCTTTTTTCAGACTCCTTAAAAGTGAAAAAATAGTCGAGTGATATTGTCCTTGTCACACTCGTTAAAATGGTTTTGAATGGACGTCTAATCGATCCTAGTTTATCCCTTTTTCGAACCGACTAGACTATTGTCAAAAAAGGTACCTTAGCGGAGTCTCCTTTTATGCTTTTTCAGACTCTCTAAATATGAAAAACCATCGAGCTTACCTTCTTTGGGATCGTTAAACTTACATCGAAGGACGTTACCATTGTGTGTTCTATCAATCGCATTTGCATACCTTATCCACCATCCTTGTGACAGTTTGCTTCTATGTCTTAACACCTTTGGCCGCCGGAGGATTTTTCTTGAGTATCATTTTACCAGAACATCAGTCTTGTCCTTGTGCTTTGAGCTTGTATGTTTTCAATACTCGTTCCTCCATTGTAACGTAATATTCCTTTATTCTTTTCCAAAATTATCAAAAAGAGCAAAAAAATCAAATATACCCTAAAAAGAGGATGGGAAAAGTATTTTCTTTATTGGCAGCATAATGAGTCGCCCTTGGATAAAGCACATCTGTCTGTTTGATCATCATACTATGGGATGTAGTACGACCTTAGGAAGCTTTTCTCGCTATATAGAGTTGTGTCCTCCATCGTTTGGTTACTCTTCCAAACATATGGAGAGTTTGCGTTGCCTCCTGCTTCGTAGACTTATGATTAACAGATATGCTGCCTGAGTCTTATCACTTGTTGTGCTATTGTCCAAGGGAAGTTTTTCACTAAGCCTGAGTCGGCCCCTTTACAATATGTCTCTTGTCCGCATACACGACCACCCTGAATTCCCAATCAAGTCCTTGTTCGAAATCACTGAAGCCTTCAGTCCGATCATCAAGATTATCAAGTCCATAACCGACGATCCATCGAAGACCTCTGGGTAGTGCATTCGTACACTCATATTACACTCCTACCCGAGTTTTAGAATATTTTAAAGTTGTTGCTCGAGCTCTGAAGTACAGCCATCAGGCTGAATCAACTTCTGGAAGATGGGTACTCTATATGTATATCTTTCTAATTTTGAGATGTAGCTTCGCTGTGTATTATTCGCAGCTACTCTTTATAGTTATTTGACATGGATATACAATGTATTTGATTGGTAGCCATGGTTCTATTTTATCCCGAGCATGGGTATGCCTACCTCGGTGAGACATTTGTTATTTTGCAGACGACACCTCCTGGTTCCTGATCCTTGGGCTCAATCATTCGGCACATCAGTAACGATTGGTAATGTATTTTGGCCATCAAATGCTCTTATGACCTCACACATTAGGGGGCATCTATTATAACCCTAAATTGCACCACACATGCTTACCTGGCAACAGGCTAACTCATATCCCTTCTTTGCCAAAAATCTGCTAAACAATTCTTTGAAAATCCTCTTGTGTCAAGGCCCACGCGCCCTAACCCATTATTGCATGTGTGTGCACGCTGGCTGACTCACTACAGCCCACGTGTACCTAACAAAACACGAAAAAATGAAAGTTGCCAATGGAACAAAAAGCTATGGGTCAGTTAACTGAAACTCTCGACCATGCATGGCCGAGGGTTCATCCAAAACCCTAGCTCCTTCTAGCCTATAAAAGAAGGGGTAGGGGTACCATTTGGAGGAGGAAAAAATATAGCGAAGAAAATCTGCCCATTTACGTAATCCATTGTCCCAACCCTTTAGCCTTTCCTCATGCCAAAGGAGATTTAACGCAAAGCAGTTGGAGGACAAAAGAAGAGGATCCCAGGATCAGGTTTAAGGAGTGGTGGTCGGTCTCATCTTTGATTGTAAGTTGATTCATTTTCATTAATAAAAATAATACTTTTCTCGTCCCAATGCATGAATTGTCTATGGTTTGGTTAATTTATTCTTGATTTGTAACCCTTGAGTAGAGAGGTAGCATGCATGCATAGTTGTTGTTTGCCTTGAGTGTAGGTCATCTGTGGAAGGAGCAATGCAAGCAAGTAATCGAAGAGCAACGAAGGATCTACATTGAACATTGGTAACAAGGTTAGTGGTCCTTTTCCATGCATGTACTGTGAAAGAGGGGTTTAAGTCTTGGGTTGTAGGTAAAAAAAAAATTCTTTTCGGTCAAAATTTGCATGCAAGTCTGACCCTAGTTTGCTAGTCCGTAGGGTATTTTTCCCAACAACAGGGGTACGTCACTCCAGAGAAACCACTCATGCTTTGATGCTAGTCGGTAACATTCCCAACCATCAAGCCGGAACATACTACTCTAGGGAACATCTTCCGTTCCCATACTGTGGAACATAGAGTAGCATACCCAGTAGTCAACTAAGCAATGCCACCTAAATTTACTTTTTAGACTGCATGCAACTAAAACATATACATACATCATGCTCACGGAAGCTTTACATCTAACATAACAAACAATTACTTTTTGTAGCATATGACTTTTATATTAAAATAAAAGTAATTACCAATATGCATCATTTACAGGAAATTACCCATATGCACACAGGTAATCATAGTCACATATATGATAAAATTGTAAATGGGCATGTAAATAACAAAACAGCATATCCATATTTCATACAATTGGTACTTATCTTAGAAATACTGTCACCAACTGCTTGCAGACCGTCCATGAACCTCCCAACCATAGATTTCACTACTCATCACTCTCAACAGTGAATCACCCCTGAGTTGGGACTAAACTCCACCCAGGGTAAAGGGATTCCTATCTAGGCTAAGGCTCATGGACAATAGGAAAGACTTTGTCTCAGGTACTCACTCAACTAACAACCTATAGCGTCTCATTCCCCACATGCCCGTCCCACCCAAGGAAGTGTTCCCCTTCTCTTCTCAATAGTCCCTCGGCTGCCCCACTTCCCTTCCAAGGCTTTAACAACAGGCCGGACCGAAAGTCTCAGAGTGCTATAGCTACAGTTTAGCACCTACGGTTACAATACATGGACAACAGGAAAGACTCTGTCTCAGGTACTCACTCAACTAACAGCCTACAACCTCTCATTCCCCACATTCCTGTCCCACCCAAGGAAGTGTGCCCCTTCTCTACTCAACAGTCCCTCAGTTTCCCCACTTCCCTTCCAGGGCTTCAACAATAGGCTGAACCAAAAGTCTCAGAGCATTGTAGCTGCAATTAGCACCTACGAAAATCAATCCCCAACAATTCTCTCACTCATAGAACTGCTCACGGGCCTGACAACCCGCTTCTTCAATCCCGCTCCAAGCTAACCAGGTACACCAACCAAAAGTGATGGGGAAATGGGTTTCGGAAAGGTGGAATGGTTGTCTCAAGGATAACGAAATGTATGAGTGAAATGGTCATGGAGTCATTGACTAGATAACTGAGTGTGTTTTGGGATCACTGTGAACTCTTTGTCAAAACGATGGTCAGCCTGATGCTTTTCCCTTCCCCCCTTCTGTTTGTAAGCTATCTCTGTGAGAGAGAAGCCCCCTCAACTAAGTTTCCCCACGATATGAATTCATGTCCCCAACTTGACACTTGTCATATCAGAAGTTACTTTTTTCCACTTGTCCCCAACTTTAGAACTTAGGATAAAATTATCCATACTTTATGTTTTGGGAAATACCAATATAATATTCCCTTGACTTTTGGCCCGCCCTTTCCCTAACTGGTGAAGTTTATTCCCCCATCTCTTTATCATGGTTGGTCTGTGCATAGTGATGCATTTTATATTAATCATGAGTTCATGTACAAAGCAAGCGCATTGGCCCTTTAACATCTAGGCGTGTTGGCCTAATTCCAAGACATAAACATTCTAGCTTATAATACTGGCTCACCAGCCTATAATGTATATTATATACACAAAGGTTCACTGACCTTAATATTGCGTGCACTTAGTTACTGTGCGTTGTATCCTCTGTCTCTAAGGTTGCATGCACCTTAGTTACTGCGCGCGATATTCAAAAATGTGCACATTACATCCCTTTACTATGCAGTATATGCACACACCATGCCATGAAAGGTGTATTACAAAATGATGTCTAAACAACTCACCAGCTTAAATATACTTGGATTATATTTACATTTGGGTTCGGCCGAGGGATATTACACATGCTGGGAAAGAGAACTTATTCAATATGGAGAGAAGTATGGTGCCCCCGAAGGAACCATGAGACAAGTGAAGAAACCCAAGCCATTCTCCAGTTATATGGCTTTGATGTGTGGTGTCTTAGAGAAGGAGCCTACTTTCTTTGAAGAAGCTATTCAGAAGAAATAATGGGAACATGCCATGACAGAAGAATACCAATCCATTATAAAGAATGATGTATGGGAAATAGTTTCCAAGCCGAAGAGCAAGGATGTGGTATCTTCCAAATGGATTTTCAAAATACAACATGTTGTTGATGGAAGTATTGAGAAATATAAAGAAAGATTTATTGCTCGTGGCTTTTCTGAAAAGGAAGGCATTGATTATGAAGAGATGTTTGCTCCTGTAGCCATATACACTTCAATCAAAACCATCATAGCTCTTGCAGC
Source organism: Picea glauca (assembly GCA_000966675.3). Classification (NCBI taxonomy): domain Eukaryota; kingdom Viridiplantae; phylum Streptophyta; class Pinopsida; order Pinales; family Pinaceae; genus Picea; species Picea glauca. The sequence continues at coordinate 635,808 of JZKD02S1815825.1, forward strand.
TAAGATGAAGTGGAAGTTACACCAGATGGACGTGAAAACAACTTTATTGAATGGTGTCATTGAAGAAGAAGTGTATATAGAACAACCTCAAGGATTCGAAGCTGAAGATAGGAAGATTCATGTCTACAAGTTGAAGAAGGCTCTGTACGGATTGAAGAAAGCCCCTAGAGCTTGGTATGGAAGGATTGATAGTTTCCTGACGAGCTTGGGCTTTACCAAGAGTAAAGTTGATTCTAACATTTACTTCAAGGTTTTCAATGATGAGCCTATTATATTGTTGTTGTATGTGGATGACTTATTCTTAATTGGAGAATAAAATCTCATCATTGATTGTAAGAAGAAGCTCATTGTAGAATTTGAGATGAAATACCTTGGCCTAATGCACTATTTTTTAGGTCTCGAGGTCTAGCAAAGCCCAGAGAAGATCTTCCTTAACCAAGGGAAGTATGCAATTGAAATATTGAAGAGATTTGATATGTTGGAGTGAAAATCCATGAATACACCCATGGAAACAAAGTTGAAGCTATTGGTTGAAACTTCGTTAGAATTGATTGATGCTACATTGTACAGAGAGATCATTGGATCATTGATGTATCTAATGAACACCGGGCAAGATATATGTTTTGTTATGAACACCTTGAGTCAATTTCTGGTAGAGCCCAGATGTGTTCACCTAGTTGTTGCAAAACATGTGATGAGGTACCTTAAGGGTACATTAGATTGTGGTCTTAGTTATAATGGAGATCATGACTTCAGACTGAGTGGTTATACAAATTTAGATTGAGTTGGAAGTGTCTCTGACAAAAAGAGCACTTCAGGATGTTGTTTCAGTCTGAGGTTAGCCATGATCTCATGGCATATTAGGAAGCAATCAAGCATTGCTCTCAGCACGACATAAGCATAATACATTTCTTCATGTTCTTCTAGTTGTGAAGCCATATGGCTTCGGAAGTTGTTGATAGGTCTATTCGATCTGGAGATGGAAGCAACCATGATCCTATGTGATAACCAGAGTTGCATAAAGATGATAGAGAACCCTATGTTCCATGACAAGTCAAAACACATAGAGATCTGATATCATTAAATCTGTTATATGGTGCAGAGGGGAGCCATAAAGCTCCAGTATGTTAGCAAGGATGAATAGGTTGTTGATGTGTCGACCAAGGATTTATCTTGTGTAAAGTTTGAGAACTTTCGAGATAATCTTGGTGTAGTCCGAAAGGACCTCCCTCGAAAGGGGGAGTAGTGTTGATGCGAGCCTAGTGCTGAATATTTCCATATTCGTGTTGATGTTGTTGTGATGCCAGCCTCATATTGAATATTTCCAGCTTCGTGTTGATGTTGTTGTGATTCCAGCCTCATGCTAAAGATTTCCAGCTTCGTGTTGATGTTGTTATGATGCCAGCCTCGTGTTGAAGATTTCCAGCTTCGTGTTGATGTTGTTGTGATACCAGCTTCATGCTGAAGATTTCCAGTCTCGTCTTGATGTTGTTGAGATTCCAGCTTCGTGTTGAATATTTCCATCCTTGTGTTGATGTTGTTGAGATGTCAGCGTCATGTTGAAGATTTCTAGCCTAGTTCTTATGTTGATGATGCTCCAGCCTTTTGTTGTGATGTTGTTGTTGTTGATGATGCTCCAGCCTTTGTTTTGTGATATTGTTTTTGTTGATTTTGTATCAACCTTGTGTTATTATTGATGATGATATATTAGTGTTATACTAATCCATGTTGATACAGATGATGATGATGCCATTCCAGATCCCTGTTGTGAATGGCGATATTGATGATGAGAAAAACTTCCAATGATTTATAGATATGCTAGTCAGTGTTCCAAATGTTGTTGATGTTGTTTCCCTCTCTCTCTCTCCTAATGATGTTGTAGAACACCCTTCTTGTTAAGGGGGAGTGTTGAAATATTGTAACTACAAAGAGTATTCTATTTATTATTCATTTATTATTCATTATATCAATCCCCTTTTGTGGATTGATCATGTTGGGCATTGTAATTAACCAAATCCCCTTTTGCGGATTGGTCAAACCTTAATTGTATTATGAAAATTAAGAAGTCGGCCCCCAGAAAATTTAAAGTGGTTTTAACCACTTAGAAGACAAGTCATCCCTGCCCAGTGAAGAGACACTTTTTCAGCACCTGCTAGTTTGTATAAATAAAGGAAGCCAATGCATCATTTGTTCACTCACTCAACTCACTCATCTAATGCTCAAGTTTGAAGGAAGTTGTAGTTACCAGTTTCCAGAAGAAGGAAGAGAGAGAGGCACATTGCTTAGTAGAGGATATTCTCTAGTGTTTGATTTATTGTCTTGGCATTGTATTGGCTATCTATATTAAGGAAGTTTTTGTTGGGTTTTCTTCCCCATGAAGGTTTCCCAGGATAAATGTTGTGTATCTTGTGATTTTGTTTCTCTCAGTGATCCTAGCTATGCTATGGTTATCTAGTAAATTGAAAAGAAACCTAATAATAACTTAAGCCTTAACAATTCGAGGAAAGTGTCTCGCATGTACCTCAGCAGCCGCATGCAGACACTTTTGTTCTTCCACCTATCAGAGATGATGAACATGCACATGACGACTCTTCTTCATATGACAGTTCTAATTCATAGGATTAAGATGATCCAGATATAGAATCAGTATAGTCAGATGAAGAGTTAGTGCATCTACATGCAGATGCAAAGCCAGATCAGAGGCCCAAGTGGGCCAAGACTACTCTTCAAGATACAGGGGATCTTGTTGGGGATCCAACTGATACTAGGAGGACTCGATCTGATTTTGAGGAGCCTCCTATTGCACTCACTACCACTGAACTAATGCCAACCAAGCATATTTTCTTGGTTCATTCTTGAGATCCATAGTCTTATGGAGAGACTACTGGAAATCCATTTTGGGAATCCGCCATGTAGGAGGAGTACAACTCCCTCCTCAAGAACTAGACTTGGGATCTAGTTCCCCTTCCTTCAGGAAGGAAACTTGTCAAGTGCAAATGGGTCTACAAGCCCAAGAGTGCAACGGATGTACAGGTTAGTAGAGACAAATCCAGGCTAGTTTCCAAAAGCTTTTAGTAGGTGCATGGCATTGACTATGATGAGACCTTCGCTCCAGTAGCGAAGATGGATTCCATATGGTTTGGCACTTTCCATTACGGAAGCCAACAAATGGGAAGTCCATAAGATGGACGTGAATAATGCATTTCTTCATGGCGATCTCTCTTAGGATTTGTATATGGAGCCGCCACAGGGATTTATGAAGGATTCATCTTTGGTCTATCGATCGAAGAAGTATCTTTATGGCCTCAAGAAGGCTCTGAGGGCATGGTATGCCAAGATGGACTCCTACCTATTTTCACATAACTTTGTACGTTGTAAATCAGACCCAAATGTTTACATGCTCAAGACGAATGATTCACTTCTACTCCTAGTTTTGTATGTTGATGATTTGTTGATCATCGGTTGCTCGACTTCAACGATTATTGCAGTTAAGAGGATTCTGCATGACATATTATTGATGACAGACATGGGTCTGCTACATTTCTTCCTTGGACTCAAGATCAGTCAGGATACATCAGGCCTCAGATTGTCTTAGGCCAAGTATGCACTAGATCTCCTTGAGAGATTTCACATGACAGACTACAAGTCTACCTCGACTCGTTTCTTATCAGGAGTCAGACTTGAGGATGGCGAGGACACTCCACTGGCTGACAACACACTGTACAAATAGCTAGAGGGGATCTTGTTGTATCTCATACACTCCAAACGATATCTCTCTTATACAGTTGGAGCAGTCTCCAGGTTCATGCAGGAGCCGCATGAGCTACATTGGAAGGATGCAAAGCGTATCCTTTGATACGTACAAGGCACCATCATCTTTGGGATTCACTATTCAGCAGACCCTACATTGGACCTCATTGAGTTCACTAATTTTGACTGGGTTGGCGATAACATTGATCACAAGTCCACATCTGGTTACTCACTCATTCTTGGTTCCTGGCCTATATGTTGGTCGAGTAAGAAGCAGGCTACTATTTCTTTATCTTTAGCCGAGGCAGAGTACATAGGGGTAGTTAACATAACCATTCAGGCTATGTGACTACAAAATTTTCTCATTGAGTTGGGAATTCAGTTTCACCAACCGATTATCATTTGGTGTGACAACCAGAGCACTCTGAAGTTCTCTAGAGACCTAGTTTAGAGGAAGCAGATGAATAACATTGAGATCCACATGCACTACATATGGGACCTAGTACACGAGGGGATCATCGACCTACAGTTCTATCCTTCAACAAAACAGACTGTAGGCATCTTCACCAAGACCTTGATTGAGAAAAATTTCCATTCTCTACACAATCGTCTTGGAGTGAAGGACACAGTTGCTACCAACTGTTAGTTTTTATTTTTACATACATAGTACTTTGAGGGGGGGGTTCCCATGAGGTTTTCCCTCTTTCCTTGTTTATTTCAGTGTATCTTTTGTATTTGGGTACCGAACATGGCCTCGTTGTTGGGACCCATTCTTTATTTTCACCATAGTGATGTTCAGGGGGGGTGTTGGAGATACTTCACACACACCTAGGATTTCTTTTTCCTAAGGTTTTCCTTATGTTTATTAGTCATTATCCAATCTCCTATATTTTAGGGAGAATATTCCTCTAGGAGAATATCCTCTTCAGTTCACATTTCAGTTTGATCAGTTGAGTGGATTCTAGATGCCACATTGGGATTATCACCATGTAGCATTGGGATCATCACCAACTAATGCACATTGTCCTCGGGATCATCACTAGAATAATGAATTACTCATGATTCTCTAATCTCCTCTTCACCTCACTCTGTTTCAGTCAGTTAACTAAAGACTAAGAGACTAGTTAACTCAGACTAGGTGGTAGTTCACTCCCGTAACTTCCTGAGAGATTAGACTAGGTGGAATTTTACTCCCGTAACTGTTCGTGTGTGTCCATATCACTCTAGACCATCACCATGGTGCATTGGATTCTCCTCCAGTGCGCATTAGTTGAGTTATACAAAGTATATCATGTGTAAATGATCATTCATTCATTTGGTTAATGAGAATTCTTCCATTCTTTCTCTCTTGCTTCTCTTTTCTCATATTTTCCCTGCAACTGTGTATGTCAATTCTAAGCTAGATCTATTATGTGCAAGTTCAAAACATTAACATATTTTACATGGATGAAAATATGAAAAAAATAAGGAGAAAAAGGGGTGGGGAAGCTCTAAGAATTCTAGTTTTCCCGATTGGGTTTGTAGGGTAAAAATATTTTTGTTTTGTGCCTAAATACCATTATTTACTTTCTATTTTTACTATTGAATATATACGCATTATTTACTTAACATGTTTAAGACTAATAATTACTACATGGTGTTTCAATTGGGGGAGGAGACTTCATAACTCATTTACTCTTCATTGATGATGTCTTGGTTTTTTGTCTGGGGATGATGTAGAATGTCATCATTTGAAGGAAATATTGCTACTATATAGTGCAACTACAGGCATGGAGATCAGTCTGGAAAAGTCAACATTATATACTTGGGGTCTGAATGAACACCAAAGGAATAGGTTGGGAGTGATTTTTCCTTTTCAACAACTTGACTTTAATGTAGGTGTACAAATATCTTAGGAACAACCTCAAACCAAAAAACTATGTGAAAACATATTGGAATTGGCTTTTGGCTAAGGTGGAACAAAGGATCTCTTTTTGGTGTAATATATGGATTTCAAGAGGAGGTCACCTTGTTTTAGTAAAATGTATTCTGGAGGCAATTCCAGTCTACTAGCATACTTTAGCACATATTCCTAAGGGGATTCTTGAGAAAATTAGGAAGCGTTGTTCAAATTTCTTGTCGAATGAAAGTAGAGAATATAAATGATATCAATTGGTGAGGTGGAATGTGAGATTTGTGCACAAGGCTCAAGGTGGGTGGGGCGTCAAGGACCTTCAAATTTTTGGCAAAGCATTACTTGCAAAATCTCTTTGGTTGCTGATCACCAAGGATAGTCTATGGAGAAGAATAATTGTTCAAAAATGCATAGCACCAAACTCCCTCTTAGACTAGACTATACAAGAGACGAAAAGTATTCATAATGTCTTGAATGACCCTGGCCTTCCTAGTGATTGGTCAACACTTGGCTTGGAGAGTAGGGAATGGAGTATAGGTTAGAGTTGGAAAGGATGCTATCTTAGGATGTGGGAAACATATATTTCTCCTTGATCAGTTGGCCCTTCAGTTACAATTCCAAGGGAGATGTAATTTAAATAGAATTTACAATCAGACGAACCTTTTGGTCGTAAGGTTGGCTTTCAACTCAACAATTGGGATTTAATGAGGAATTAGGAAATAGCTGGAGAGGCTTCTTGGTTGAACTAAACAAAGCACTCATCAGACTCATGGATGAGCTAGAGACACTTTCATTGGCTACACATCCATCAGGAGGGACTTACTCATCAAAACTAGGCTATTTATCTCTTCAAGAAAGAAACGACTGCCAATGATGAAGCCTGGAGGTGGAAAAAATTATGGAAGTTGAAAGCACTATCCAAATGTATACTCTTCTTGTGGTTAGTATTAATAAATAAAACACTAACTTGGGACGCTTTACAAAATTGGGGGAAAATTGGTCTGCATTGGTGCCCATGCTCTAGATCCAAAGAAATGAGTTAACATCTCTTAATGGATTGTACCTTCTCCATGCAAGTATGGTAGGAAATTGAAGCACAACTTAATCTTCATAGGCTTTTGATGGAGGGAAACTTGAGCGAGAATTTTAAGGTTTGGTTTACCAAAAGAGAACTAAAGGTGTACATAGTGGTTCCTTACTTGGTACTGTGGAGAATCTATATCACTTGGAACTCTTCCATTAAATCACTATTTTTTGTTATGTTTATACATAAATAATCGCTCAAATCTACGGACTTAACAATTTCTTATCAGATTTCGAGCAAATATCCCCAAAAAAAACCAAGGAATAATCTTTTTGTAGAAAATTTAGAATAAAGATATTTCCAACTCTCTCCTGTCGTCACGTGAAACGATCCAAACGCTAAATACAGCAAACAAACTGAGAATACGCTACAACTGTCCAAAAAACCCTTTTCCACTGTATTTAATGATGCCTGATTATATTTGGCATCCGTCTTCCTTTAGCACTAGATGAAGAAGATCGCTTCGATCGATATCTTTGTCGCTGAATTTCCATTCGCTAATGGATTTAGCAAAGGTAGCCACGAACTTCTATTCGTAGTTGACTTAGAATCTTCATATTTTTGTTACGCAAAAGTATCCGAATTCATATCTTTGCATTTAGTGTTTGGAAGTTACTATCGGAAAAGAAGGTGGAATCTGAACAATAAAGCACTGCAAGTATTAAATTCTTACGTCCCCACTCCCTATTCCCACTTGAGAAATCAGCTTTCCATCACATGCACGCCGACAACACACTGCTCACAGGTGATGCCGACAACACACTGCTCACGAATCACGATGTGCTTCAACAGACATCTAGAAGCACAGCTTTCCGTGTTGAAAGATTACCGAGTCTGCACGCTTTGAATGGATTTCCCTACCTAACCCTCAGCGGTGCTATTCACTGGTGAGATTGCGC
>JZKD02S1815826.1:7685-41151 GCA_000966675.3 Picea glauca
GTGGCCGACCACTTCTAGGGTGATGTGACATGACACATGGATTCATACATAGCATGACATATCATCCTAAAGTTTAAAATTGGTCGGTGTAGCATCACACATGGATGTTGATGTGGAATGACACTTCATCACCCTCTTTCCTTGATCATACATTGATCGATTCTCTTGGACAACCCAAAATACTTTGTTGAATTCGGTTGAGCCTGACCATTGGCCTATTGGTGGTCGACGATTTTTGTGGGCGAATGAAGCACAAGAATGGAAAACACCTAAAACCACCTCATAAATTATTTTGAGAAACATGTTCTAGTGAGGAACCAAAAGAAGGGATTTGAAGAGAAGCAACCACCATCAACTATCAGATGAGAAATGAGGATTAGAGATGCTAAAAGGTCCAAAAAGGAATTATTGCCAAAACTCTAAAGAGGGCCACGTAACCCCAAGTTGTCAATGCCATCAAGGATCCATGTATAAATCCAAACAAAAAAATTCAAACTTCTAATCAAAGAGATCGGCCCTCTAAAATGCTAGTACATCTCGTTGGAGTGCATTAGAAACTTCAATTCATTATAATTGACAAATTAATGATATGAAAACACCATATATGTGTATTAATACAAAAACACTGAGAGTACACTGAATATATGACATCACTACACATGTAATGTTACCTAATCACCCACATTTACTTCACCACTTACATCTACATAATCCTCTTCTTGATATGTTGCAACAATTGAAATAAGTAAATTTGCAAAAACCATTTTCATCTCAATGTACAAAGTACATAGAACCATCATTTTTCATCGATGGTATTGAGCTGGAATAAAACCCATTGATAGTGTTTTGCAACCAAATATGGTTAAGCTGAGATGCCAACAATTATTTACATATTTCAATAGAAAATAATTCACTAAATAGCTGAGTTCTAACAAATATTCCATCATAAAGATAAAACTATTTGCATTTAAAAATTGCACGTCTAAGTGACGTGTAGTCCAAGCCAAATATGTCTTAGTATGTTTCTTAGTATGCATTTGTAGTTAGGTAATTTAACGTTCACAATATGTTCCTGGCATAGAGTGATTGGACAAATCATGTTCTCCTCGATCTTAATGGCTACATTGACTTGTGGCTTAACACCTCATTGGTCCACGATTTCTATTTAAAGAGCATCCAGGGTCATTTGTCTATGACAAATTGTTAGAAAATCTCTTGTAAATCTCTCTGTAGCATTTTATTTTGGATTAATAAATTGCTCCCAAGTGGCAACGTTGGATGGGGTTGTGGATGTTTCCCCACATGGGATGTGTCACTTAACAAAATTGGTGTTTTTATATTTTATATGGTCTTATGAGTGGTTATTGAAGGTGCCCTTCCTCTATTTGAATACATGTGTTTTAAAACATGGTATTAGATCGCATTTGAATATCTGCTTGAGATCGTGAAGCCGTTTTTATGAATCTCTTGTTTCTTCCATTTTCGTATAAATCCTTAATACACCCTTTTAAATTATTTACAAAGATAATATTTGGTTTGATTTTAGATTTCTATTTTTTATTTCCAGGTTTCTCCTCATTTCGATCTCCGTATTCTCTTTTTCCCGCGCTTTGTGTGATCTCGACAAATAAAAAACAGAGCGGAAAGTTTTTTATTGTCCACGTATTCTCTCTGTCGTTTTCTCTGTGACGAATTGAAAAAATGAATTTTTATGGTAAGCTAACGGTTATCTAACCATTCTTTCCATTGAGAAGTGAAATTTTTTTCTTGTGTTAAAAGATTTTTTTATGAGCATGCTCTCCAAGGCCATCTTCCACAACAATGACAACAACACACACAATCATCCTTAATAATCAAATGTGTTTTTCACTAGCTCACTTGGTTAAAAGTTTCTTTTTTAAGTAAGAGGTCTTGAGTTTAGGTAGCTTTAATATTTTATTTTAATTTTTTTTTGTTGCATGCAACTTTCATTTATAAAGTAAATTCGTTGTAAAATTTATCCTTGTTTATTCTATAAAAGTGGGTCACTTCATAAGCAACTTATTTGTAAAAGTGAGGTTATTAGAAGGAGGGGTATCATCATGTGGACCAACTTCTACTTTCCAAATCGCTCTTTGGTTACCATTTATACATTTTTCAAAATGGTATAACTTTCACAACCAAAGTTTGTTTCACTACAATTTGTTTTCAACAACCTATTTTTCAAGAGCATTTCATCGAAACCATTTGTTTCATAATTTAAATCGATATTCTCTACATATTTTATATGGATTCTCCTAGTGATATTTTCCTTATTAGTACCAACTACTTCTCATGGAAATCCCATATGGAGGATGTATTAAGAAGTAAAATATTGTACCAAATTATCTTGGGAAAAGAACTAGAACCCACTGATGATGAAAATAAATCAAAATGTTATAATAAGAGTGACAAAGGACATGTAGGGGATTTTCACAAATAAATATTCATGGAACAACCTCATGTCTATGTCCAAAATGACTCAAACCTTGTTTGCATCCTTAATAAATCCCTTTATGGTCTTAAGCAAGCTCCTCCATCTTGGTATGCCAAAATGGACAGCTTTCTTTTTTATACCGACTTTTCTAGATGTCATTCATACCCTAATGCCTATACCAAGAAAGTGGCAATCCATCTCATGATCCTTTTTCTTTATGTTGATGACCTTATTATCACTGCTAGTGACCAAAAACTTTTAAACCATGTGAAAACCATGTTATGAGGAAAATTGAAATGACAAACTTAAGATTTTTGCAATATTTCCTTGGCCTCTCACTAGCTTTGGTCACATAAACTCTTGAAATTTTGAATGGACTCCAAATTGTAGCTCACAATCGCCCACCACCCACCCACCCACCACTCCTCCATGCACAATTTACAGGTAGAAACATACTATGAGGGTCATGGAAATTACATCACCTATAATGATTTTTTTAACCAAATTCCATATACCCACAATTCTTAATTGTTGTTCACAATTTTCCCACCCATTAGAGAGATTCATACATGATACCCATGTTTCCCACCTTAAACAAATAATCTAATAAGAAGAAGTAACCAATTGATAGACATCTTAGGGGAACTATTCAAAAAATCATACAAATGGAATGTGGTGTAGAAATATCATCATCATTATTACTAGATAAAAATAACACTTGAAGAATGGGTAAATATGAAATTCATGAAGAAATGATTACCATATGCATGGCATACTAAGAACAAGTATAATGAACACATAATTGTGAATAAATCCCAAAAACTTCTTTGCACCTAAGAAAACATCAATTGAAGTATAGCAATAGAAAACATATCGTGTGAATGTGTAGTTAGATTTAATAGTTTATTCAAAATTTAGTGCTTTTTATCATTTTACCATGTTTGTATTTGGTTTTGACATGTCTATATGCCCATTCGTTAAGACAAATTTTGGGTGATTTATGCTCATTCAAATACAGATTTTGTATCAAAAGATTCGATTCATTAAAATTGGCAAAGTAATGAAATGAAAACACCACATATTTGTATTAATAAAAAAAACACCACTTGAGTAAAATGAATACTTGAAATCACTACACTCTTAATGATACCTCATCACCCACATTTACTTCACCAATTACATCTACATCATCATCTTCTTGACATGGTGCAACAATTGCAATAAGTACATTTTCAAAAAATCATTTTCATCTTGGGGGTACAAAGAACATATAACCATCATTTTTTGTCCAAGGTGTCAAGATGGAATAAAGCCCATTTATAGTGTTTTCCAACCACATGTGGTTTGGGATGAAATGACAACATTTATTCCATCATAAATATCAACCCATCTGTATTTAAAAATCGCACCTCCGAATGACCTATAGTCCATGTCAATTATGTCATGAATGGTGTCAACATAATCAAGTTTTCCTTCTGTGGTTTGGTCTATATTTAAATTACACAACTTGTTTAACCAAATGAAATAGAAACTCCATAATATCGAGTTACTAACAAATAGATCTATAGAAAAAAAAAATTAATCTCAAATCTATACCACCATTCTAAATATGTTTCCTTCTCTCATTACCATTTTACAACACACCTCAACACACATGAAAAATTCTTAACCATTGCAAATATGTTCACTCTTCTCATTCACATTCTACACCAAACCTAAGAGGATTATTGAATTAAACCATAGATATGCAAATATGTGTGTGTCTATAAAGCCGAGAACAAACATTTACACCAAACCCTTTTTGTCATTTCTTAGTATACACATAAAATACTTCTTGAAATTTTCCTTATAATTGAATTAATCCCTCACTATTAGAAACATATAAATCAGAAGAAGAAACTCTAGATGACCTCCAACGTTTTGTAATGTGAGAAATATCCCTCACTTAGTATCCCATTTAATAAATCAGAACATGTAAAATAACAATGTATAATTTATCTTACGTCTCACATGTAAAATAGGATGGTGTTTTTGGAAATATACATTTTCCTATGTATTCCCATACTAAAAAACCCCCTTATACCCCATTTAGGATTGCATTCAAAAGGGGATAAATCATGAGTGTCTCAAGGTTGCAAGTAAGTGTTAATGTTTTGCCCAAAAGTGTTTTCACCGGTGTATGTAAAATAAAGAAACCCATCTTCATCCTTGTGCTCATCATACACGGTACACATCAGAGCAGTGACGCACACGCACACACCCCACACCCGCAGGTCGGAAGGTCCACGTGCTCACAGGATCTTTCCTTTCACATAGCCCAAAGAACGCTAATACTCTTTTATTTCCCTATCGGGAAATCTATACCCACAACAACCTCTTCACCAGATCCCCCCCCTCTTTACAATCGGGGGATCGGACTTCACGACTTCACGAATCCAATGGTCGGGCGTAGGTCTCTTGAATCCCCAAAACCTAATAACCAGTCAATGCTGATTTTTCCTATCGGGGTTTTCGCTATCGTGATTTCGGCACTCGCGATATCGAACGAATTGTCTCTCCGACTCCCAAACCCTGATACGTCGAAACGTTGATGCGCTCGTGAGTTGACTTTTCAACGCCTTGTCACCCCTGTCGGGATTTCGAATTTCACGGTATCGTGAATCCTGATGCAAATTCTTCGGGACTTCTGGCCATGAAACCCTGATATGGTGTGCCACCTGTCCACTCACTGACTCTTGTGGCCCCATATGGTTACTTTGGCTATCGGGATATCACGTTTCACAATTTCACGATTCCTGATGCACTGTTTATGGGATTTCCACCAATGAAACCCCGATACACGATCCCACGTGTAAATATGACGGCCCCTATGGCTCGGATCTACAATTTTGTCCCTCCTGAGATTTGAACCTTTTGGGAATACGTCGCCATATCTCCCTTGCACCTCTGTGAGATCTAACAGCTCACGAAATTTCGTGAAATCTCCTCAAAGAATTTCGTTCGTCTGTCCTTCCTTGATGATTCCTGCGAATGACCAAGTATTCTTCCGTGGAACTCGTCTGCCTGCGATGTGAACTTACGATGCTTCTTACAAACTTCCAAGAAATTGGTCTTTTCTTCCTTTGACTCCTTCGAAGATTTTCTTCCTTTTGGGCTTTTCCACGACTCTATGTCTTTAAGAAAACCCTCTTGCTCGCACTCCTTGCACCAACCTTTCAAACACTTCCTAAGTGTTGAATTCTTTTGACTCTGCGCACCCCTGCAGCAGCAGTCTATCAACGCTCTACTCAGATTCGTAACTTTGAGGCTTAGCTTGGCCTACGCATTCCTTGCACTACTCCTATGCCTTTATTCACTTCTGCATGAGAATGAGAACAAAATATAAACTACCTGAGCCCACTTTCAACGCACTCCTTACGGACACTTCAACTGCACTCCTTGCAGAAATTCTTACTCAGATAGAGAAACAATTGAAACTCATTCCTTCTTCCTCTCAGACTTCAAAATCTAAACATGAAATCATATACATAGCATATAAAAGAAAATGTATAACTGAAAGCAAACATTTATGAGCATATCATTCAGCATCAATACACAGAGAACAACACAAAACCATGAATTTGAATCAAACTCTTTCTATTAATCCAAATATATGTACATGGGTGTTCTTACACAGCTCTCTTCATGCTCTTTATTCTCTTCAACAATGTTTCTTCTCAATAATGTTACAATACACAATGAGGATGTCTATATCCCGTTTCCCTCTTGCACTCTAAAACTATCTAATCTAGAATTAAATTCTATCTACCTGCATTAACTACTTTAAATTCCTTCTATCTACTAAGGACGAGAGCTAAAGGCTCAAGGTCCTTTACAATATACAAGTGTGCTTCCTCTTAATGACTCATTTAAGATTGCGCATCAACTTCAAGGTGATTTCCAAATTTGTGTTGGCTTGTCCAGTTGTCCTTCGATTCCGTGTTGGCTCACTTGATGTTTGTGATGCTCCTGCATCATATTCCCTCGCTTGAAACTTTTCATGGGCTCTTGTCCATGAGCTCACGCATGGTCTGTCCATGCTTCAGTATCTCTGCTTCATTCTCCCAGCTGGCATCTTCAACTAGATGGTTCTTCCACTTGACCAGATACTCAAAGTATTCTTTTCTTCTGGTCTTCTTACCAATTCTTTTGTCCAATATGAACTCCATCTGTGTCTTATCTACAACTGGCATCTGCTTTGTCCATTGGATCACTGGTTGCTCATTTTCTATTCCTATTTCCTCGGCCTTATATGGGTACAAATCTGAGATATTGAATATCGGAGAAATTCTAATCCCATCGGGTAATTCAATCTCATAAGCATTCGCCCCAAATTTCCTCAAGACCCTACATGGCCTGATTTTCTTCATCTTCAACTTATTATATGGTCCTCTCGGGAACCTTTCCTTTCTCAAATGTGCCAAAACCAAGTCACCCACTTCAAACTGAAGTTGTCTTCTACGCTGATCTTCTCTACGCGTATACTCCTAACTTGAATTTTGCAATCTCTCCTTCACCTGGTTGTGAAGTTCTTTCATCGCCTCTGCGAATTCTTCTGCACTAGCGCTCCTAGTCGCAGTCTGTTATGAATCCCACAGTTCATAAATTCCTCTCAGTTGCATGCCATAGACAACTTGAAACAAACTTTTCCCTGTGCTCCAGTTGACTGAGTCATTATAAGAAAACTCTGCCTGTGGTAATATATTGTCCCACTGGTTGTGGTGTTCTGTTACTAAGCTTCTCAACAAGTCTCCCAGAATTATGTTTACCACCTCCGTCTATCCATCCATCTGAGGATGATACGCTGAAATAAACAACAAGTTAGTTCCCAGCTTCTTCCATAAGGTCATCCAAAAATTCCCTATGAATTTTGTGTCTCGATCCGAAACTATACTCCTTGGCAACCCATGAAGTCAAATGACCTCTTTGAAAAATAGGTTCGCAATGTGAGTTGTGTCACTGGTCTTCTGACATGGAATGAAGTGTGCCATCTTAGAAAATCTATCCACCACCACAAATATTTAATCAAAACTTCTTTGTGTTCTTGGCAACCCCAATACAAAATCCATGCTTATTGCATCCCACGACCTCTCCGGTATGGACAGTGGTTGATAAAAATTGCATTCTATCTTCTTCCCTTCGAATGCTGGAAAATTATGCATCTGTCTATGAATCTCTTGATGTCTGCTCGCACTCCTGGCCAAAAATATGATTCATTCAGCTTCGCGAATGTTTTTTCATGACCAAAGTGCCCTGCCAATCCTCCACTGTGTTTCTCCTTTAACAAGTTCTCCCTCATGGAGCATTTTGGGATACACAGTTGATTACCTCTAAACAATAATCCTTCCTGGATCATGTATTCTATCCATTGGATTTTGTCTCTGAGAACTGGATTCTCAGCTGCTTCATACGCCTCCTTAAAATCCTGATCATCTGCGTACATGTTCCTGAGATCATCAAAACCTAACGTTTTGACTCTGAACTCCTGCAACAGCAAACACTTGCTGCTCAAAGCATCAACAACTTTGTTAGTAGTACCATAAATATGTTTAATCACAAAAGTGAAATTCTACATATACTCAACCCATTTGACATGTTTCTAATTCAACTTCTCCTATTGAGTCACAAACTGTAGTGCATGGTTTTCACTGTATAATACAAACTCTTTCGGGATCAAGTAATGCCTCCATTTCTTTAATGTCTATATGATGGCATAAAAATCCTTGTCGTAAGTGGAGTATTTCACTTTCACCTTATTCAACTTCTCGCTAAAGTATGCTATCAGCCTATCTTCATGACTCAAGACTGCCCTGATTGCAAATCCACTAGCATCACATTTTACTTGAAATGTTTTCTGGAAATCCGGCAACACCAAAACTGGTTGTTCCGTAATCTTCCTCTTCAACAGATTAAAACTTTTCTCAGCTTCTTCTGTCCAGTGAAAATACTTGTGTCTTTTCTTCACTGTATCCATCATTGTTGTGCTAATTCCACTGAAATTTCTGATGAAATTTCGGTAGAAACTAGCTAATCCATGAAAACTTCTCACCTCAAAAATATTCTTCGGTGATGGCCAATTCTTGATTACCTCCACCTTATCTAGATCCATCCTCAACTCATTTTCGGAAATAACAAACCCCAAATAAATGAGCTCTGTCTTCATGAATGAGGACTTCTTCATGTTTATCAACAGCTTCTCCTGTTGTAGTTTCTGCATCACTATAGCCAAATGCTTCAGATGCTCTGCCACTGTCTTACTGAAAATCAATATGTCATCCAAATACACAATGAAAAATTTCCCGATGAACTCTCTCAGGACTTCGTTCATCAACCTCATGAAGGTACTCAGTGCATTTGTTAAGCCAAATGGCATAACAAGCCATTCATACAACCCTTCGTTGGTTTTGAATGTTGTCTTCCATTCATCACCTTCTCTCATACGAATCTGGTGATATCCGCTTTTCAAATAAATCTTTGAAAAATATTTTGCTCCACTCAAGAAATCCATCAGATCATCCATCCTCGGTAATGGAAATATGTACCTGATGGTTATCTTGTTGATCACCCTCGAATCAGTACACATCCTCCAGCCTCTGTCTTTCTTCAGACTGAGTATTGTTGGAACATCACATGAACTCAAGCTTTCCCTGACCAAACCCTTGTCCAATAACTCCTGGACTTGTCTTTTAACCTCTTCATTTTCTTGCGGTGTCAATCTATACGCGGATTTGTTTGGAAAACTGGCTCCTGGTATGAAATCAATATGATGACTCACACTTGTGATCGGTGGTAACGAACGAGGTAATTCGTCCACAACTATATCAGCGAACTCTTCCAGCAGTTCGTGAACTTCTTCTGGTAAATCATCCACTCTTGTGCTAGTCAGAATAATCCTCGGTTTCCTGACCACAATGAACTGTGGATCCTCCTTCTTCTTCACCTCATTAAGGAGTTCCTTCCCACTCATGATAAGTACTGTGTTGCTTAATTTTGGCTTCACCTCCTTATCCTTAATCGGAAGCAACATGTGTGTCCTCCCATTATTCTCTAGGGTGTATGTGTTCATTCTCCCATCATGAATCACATTCCTGTCATATTTCCATGGCCAACCTAGCAATAGATGACAAACATCCATAGGAATGACATCACATAAGATCTTATCATTATATCCTCCTATCTTGAACTCAACTAAACATTGTTTAGTGACAGTTACCTGATGTCCTTTCTGTAGCCACGAAACTCTGTATGGGCTTGGATGATCAGTCGTCTCCAGCTCCAAATTCTCTACCATATTCGTAGAAATGAGATTATCTGTGCTACCACTCTCTATGATGACCTTGCATACCCTATCCTTGGTATTGCAAGCAGTCCTAAAAAGTTTGGTCCTTTGGAATAAACTCTCCACCTCCTTCTCGGGTGTCAAAAGGACTTTTCGCATCATCAGCGATATTCCACCTTCAGCATCTTCTGCCTCAACATCCCGCCTCTGTGCCTCGGTGATGTGAGCTTCTCCAATGTCCTTATTTTTATCTGGACACTCGTAAGACTTGTGCCCATTCTTCCCACATGTGAAGCATGTGATTACTCCACCTCTTCCTCTTCTTCTACCTCTAGTATGAGGAAAAGTATTGCTATCAACATAATCTCCTCTCTACTCAGTATGTTTCCCTCTCTGTTCAGCATATGGCCCACACTGTGAGGTTCCACCTCTCTCAATTTGAGTCTGAGGTTTCTTCCTGTCTTCCTTGGGTTTCTGATATTTTTCCTGGGCAACAGATTTGCCTCTGGGCTGACTTCTGCCTCGGCCCCTCTGACCCTGCTTTTGGCTGAACTTCTCTTCCACTTTCAGAGCCATCTGATAAGCATCTTCCACCATCCTGATGGTTACCATGCTCATCTCATCCTGGATATCATATCTCAAGCCATTCATGTATCTAGCAACTTTTTCATCATCTCTCTCTCGATGACCTGCCCTGATGTTCAGTTTATAGAATTCTCCAGTGTATTCTTTCACTGACATCAGCTTCTATCTCAGGTTCTGCATTCTCCTGAACAGAGTAATTTGATAGTCCCTCGAGATGAATTTCACCTTCATCTTCACGATCATTCTATCCTAGCTCTTGATCTTCTGCTTGCCCTTGTAGCGTCTATCATCTTGTAGTTCATCCCACCACAATGCTGCATGTCCCTTCAATCTTGTGACATCATGCTTGACTTTCTTGTCCTCCTTGACATCTTCGTAGTCAAAGTATGTGTCAAGAGCTCTAATCCAGTCTAGAATCTCCTCTACATCCAATTTTCCCTCATAAACTGGAATATCCATTTTCTCTCTTGCACCCATCCTTGCAATAGCTCTGATCAAACGTTCATTTGATGCATCTTCAGCTGCAACTTCTTCTTCATGTTCAGCCTCTACTTCGCTTTCGGAATCACTCAGGTCCCCAGCACTAGCTATATGTCTTTGTACTGTCTCCATGTCTTCGATTCTATCTCGGAGATCACACATCTCTCTCTCCATAACTGGATCTGTTACCTGCCTGCCTCTTCTTCACAACATTTCCCTATCCTCTGGATCGAGTGATCGTCTATCTCTCCTTGGCGACATGGTGAATTCTTCTTTCTTCTCTACTACAGAAAGCAAAGAACCCTTCTGTGCTCTGATACCACTTGATGTGTATCAGAGTGCTTCTTTACCTCTTATTCCTCCCTCGCCTAAATGTACAGACAAGAATCAGGCTCTGATACCAAACTGACACACATGCACGCTCCCCACACCTGCAGGTCGGAAGGTCTACGTGCTCACAGGATCTTTCCTTTCACACGGCCCGAAGAATGCTAATACTCTTCTATTTCCCTATCAGGAAATATACACCCACAGCAACCTCTTCAACAGATCCCCCCCCCTCTTTACAATCGGGAGATCGGACTTTGTGACTTTGCGAATCCAATGGTTGGGTGTAGGTCTCTCAAATCCCCAAAACCTGATAACTAGTCAACGCTGACTTTTTCCTATCGAGGTTTTCCCTATCGCGATTTTGACACTCGCGATATCGAACGACTTGTCTCTCCGACTCCCGAACCCCGATACACCAAAACGTCGATGCGCTCGCGAGTTGAATTTTCAATGCCTCGTCACCCCTATTGGGATTTTGGATTTCGTGGTATCGTGAATCCTGATGCAAATGTTTCAGGACTTCTCACCACAAAACCCCGATATGGTGTGCTACCTATCCACTCACCGACTCCTGTGGCCCCACACAGTTCCTTTGGCTGTCGAGATATCACGTTTTGCAATTTCACGATTCCTGATGCACTGTTTATGGGACTTCTACCCACAAAACCCCGATACACGATCCCACGTGTAAATCCGATGGCCCCTATGGCTCATATCTATGGTTCTGTCCCTCCTGAGCTTTGAACCTTTTGGGAATACATCGTCGTATCTCCCCTGCACCTCTGTGAGATCTAACGGCTCACAGAATTTTGCGAAATCTCCTCGGAGAATTTCATCCATTCGTCCTTCCTTGATGATTCCTATGAATGACCAAGTATTCCTCCACAGAACTCATCTACCTACAACGCGAACTTACGATGCTTCTCACAAACTTCCAGGAAATTGGTCTTTTCTTCCTTCGACTCCTTCGAAGATTTTCTTCCTTTTGGGCTTTTCCACGACTTTGTGTCTTTAAGAAAACCCTCTTGCTCGCACTCCTTGCGCCAACCTTTCAAACACTTCCTAAGTGTTGAATTCTTTTGACTCTGCGCACCCCTGCAACAATAGTCTATCAACGCTCTACTCAGATTCGCAACTCTAAGGCTTAGCTTGGCTTGTGCACTCCATGCACGACTCATTTGCTTGTCTGCACTTCTACATGACAATGAGAACAAAAGCTAAACTACCTGAGCCCACTTTCAACACACTCCTTGCGGACACTTCAACTGCACTCCTTGTAGGAATTCTTACTCAGATAGAGAAACAATTGAAACTCATTCTTTCTTCCTCTCAGACTTCAAACTCTAAACATGAAATCATATACACAGCATATAAAACCAAATGTATAACTGGAAGCAAACATTTATGAGCATATCATTCAGCATCAATACACAGAGAACAACACAAAACCATGAATTTGAATCAAACTCTTTCTATTAATCCAAATATCTGTACATGGGTGTTCTTACACAGCTCTCTACATGCTCTTTGTTCTCTTCAACAATGTTGTTTCTCAATAATGTTACAATACACAATAAGGGTGTCTATATCCCGTTTCCCTCTTGCGCTCTAAAACTGTCTAATCTAGAATTAAATTCTATCTATCTGCATTAACTACTTTAAATGCCTTCTATCTACTAAGGATGAGAGATAAAGGCTCAAGGTCCGTTTACATTATACAAGTGTGCTTCCTCTTAATGACTCATTTAAGATTGTGCATCAACTTCAAGGTGATTTCAAAATTTGTGTTGGCTTGTCCAGCTATCCTTCACTTCCGCACTGGCTCACTTGATGTTTGCGATGCTCCTGCATCAAGCAGCTACATAAAAATAAATACACGGTTAGTAACTTAGGGGCTCTAACAAATATAAGACTCAGATATCAAACTCCTCATTTGCAATATCTTTAAAATGTTTCCTTATAAGTGAAACATAGTGGAACAAGACAATTTATTTTGAACAATACAATCACATAGATTAAAAGTTGCAAATTTGTACATCAAATGAAATCGATTCAATTGAACTTACTAGTTGATGGAATAACATTGTTCACAAAAATAAACATTGCTTTCTCTTGGGACAACTTTATTCTCTTGCCTATAATATATACAAACTGTCCCACAATAGTATTTGAGGGAACCATATATCTAAAAATCCAAAATGATAATAACATTAATTTAAGGAGTTGAAAAAAATTAACACTGGATGCCCTTTGAAATTTTGTTAAATAGCAATTAAAGAGAGAAAAGGAAAATAAATTTTATAGTAGGGTAACTATTCCAAAATGCCACATAAAGTTGTATCATATTGTTCAAAAATGCACATAGAAAACACAAGTAAGGGAGGAGAAGGCTAAGGAACATGCTTATTAATCCCTCAACCAATCATCAATAAGTTTTATGTTCACACATGCACACAGGCCACACAAGAGTGGGAGGGAGGAGAAGGCTAAGAAATCATTCACATCAGTCCCTCAACCAATCAGCAATCATGTTTTGTGTTCACACATGAGAACATATAACACAAGAGAGGGAGGAGACCTTAATCAAGCATGCATATTAGCCCCTTAACCAAGAAAAAATTATGTGTATTGTTCAGACATGCACATAGACCACAAGAAAGGGAGGGGGAAGAAGAAATAAAACATATAGACCCCTTATCTCTTAGTAAAGTTGTTATGAACAATTTTCCTTCTTATAGAAACAAGAGTAATTTGAGTAAAATTATGCTTGTTATAACCATTCCATTGAGTCACAATTGAACATCCCATTTCAAGAAAAAAAATATGCAATCTAATACCTATCAATTTAGAGAATTAAGATTTTCAAAGAAGGCAATCTTCACATATGTAAAAATCCTCCAATCATTCTAAACCAAACGAAAGGTTAATATAATATGACTGGAAGAATATCATGTCTGACTTATTGTCTTAATCTCCCTTGAATGTTATTAACTATGTGAATGGTAAAGCATTAAATGAAATGAAGCCACATTAAGTTCTATAGACAAGATTTTATGATTGAAGTTAATGCGAGTCTATAATGTTGTTTACTCTTCTTTCATTCTTTGTTACATTGTCTTTGTTTCATTGTCTTAGGTCAAATATTGGTAAGGTGAACATAAAAACTATAAGGAGAGACCCAACACTCTTATCCAGATTTGAGTTTGATAGCTAATCTATTCCACCCACAACTTTGCATATCTCCTAAGTGGCCAACAAAATAGATAGACAATAAATCTCAATGCGCTAGTTTAACAAGTTATTTGGTAAGGAGTTCTTACTTTTTCTTTTCAATATCTAGTATGTCACTATTCTTTGCTTTCTCAACAATAACCTGCAAAATTTTAGTGGGGAACGATCAAGAGAGATCATTTTATAGAAGAAATCCTAAAAAATAGTTAAATGACTTATATATGAAATTTCTATGAGAAGTTGTGATCAACCAACAAGGAAAAAACATTACTAACAATGAGGATTTATTTGCAAACTATGATATTTAAAAGATCCAACAAATCAAAAAATAACTTATCCTAGAATTGAATTCATGATCTTACAGGAATCTTATCAGGGTACTTGTCATGCATTTCTTTAGCCTCGTCTTTTCTCCTCTCTATCAAAGATCCCATAAAAGTTAGCCTTAAGCCTAAGAGCCCGTCCGATTCAGTCTTCTTAAAACAAATTGAATACAACCATTTCTTCTAAAATATTGAAAATTAAAAACTCTTGATACAAATTTTAAAAAAATAACTACACATTCCATATCAAATCCAACTTACATTTATTAGAGGGAGATAAATTTTACTGGAGATGTGTTAATACAAGTGATTCTATGTATTTCACACTCTACAAAAACTAAAAATTGAACAAGGAACTAAAATAGTAGAACTAACCTATACAAAATAAAACCTTAAAATCACAAGACTTAGAATTTGACAACATTGTATACTAGTTGAATTTAGAGCATTTGATTTTGTTTGCTATAGCATTTGTATCTTCAAACTTAAAAGGTATGCAAGGAAATTTACTTAAGCCTCTAATCAAGGAGAAAAAATGTTAGAAAGATAGAAATATATGACAGAGATACTTTTTTTGGTGCTTCCAGCCCCCAAACCTCTAGCTAACCAAGCTCGGTTTTTATGATTCCTAGAGAGTTATATGCATATTTTCTCTTTTAAAATATAAAGTTTTTTTTTTTCATTTGGAAAAAAAATATGATAGAAATACCTCTCTAATAATTGTTACAATGATAAAAATGCATGATATAGGAACCTTCATTGATATTTGGGAGAATAAAACATATTTTTCCTAAGATCATTATCATTCTTCCTTAGACCTTTTAAGTCTCTAGTGTATGGTAAGGATTTTATTTTTGCAATGGAACTATTATTAAAAAAATTGTTAAAGCATTGCTAAATGCAAAGAAAATCATTAGATTTGGTTGTCTTATGGACACTTGTAGGACTAAAAAAAAAATCTAGACATGAACATTTATCTCCTTAAATGATAGCAGTGAAGATGTAAATATACCTTACTACTATATGTGCAACAATAATTGATCTTCTAAAAATAAAGACTCATCCCAATAAATATCCTAACTTTCACTCTATAATACAAAAATAATCTAATATTAAATATTTACAATTGAGAATTTCCATTGCCCAGGAATCATGAATGTGATCATAGGGAGAGATTAATATACCTAAAGGTTGTTCATTGTTGAAGTTATTATTTTCCGTTGCTAGATGTCCTTATTTGCAAAGTTGCTTCCTTTATTAGGAATTTTACCTATCCAAGAAATAAGAATAAAAAATATCAAAATAAAAAGGAAGCATAACAGATTGCGCAAATAAACACTTCAACAATTTTAGATTTAAAAATTACTCTCATAGAAATCTAAAAAAATTGTCTTTTTATTTTTGTTTTCCAAAAAATTATAATTTAAATTTAAATTTAATAAATTTTACAAACCAAAAAAACTACTTTATAGAAATAAGAAGATTTCATAAATTCTTCCAAGCAAACTAAATTGTATGAAATCCGATAGTGACACTCAGAATTATTTTACCCCTTAATATATTCTACCCGTCCTTTCAGTAACTTCCTACCCGTGAAGACGATTACAGATTACAACTTAAGTAAGCCCTCAGCCCTTTGGATCAATAATGCATTTTTTTCCCCTCTTGTATGACTGTTGGAACCCACAAAGAAATATCTAAACCAAGAGAGGAAGACTTTCCATTTATATTTACTAACATAAACTTAAATTCATATATACCTAAAAAATTGATAGCATAATTAACAAAATTCATAGAACAAGTAACCTTTGACCTTCTCTCCGGACGTTAAATAAATTCATATATACCTTGGAATTATCAGGGTTACAGAGAGATTAGGTACTGTTGAACCAAGATTTCTTTTTTCTCCAAAATTGATAGCACAATTAACAAAATTCGTAAATTCATAGAAGAAATAACCTTTGACCTTCTCTCCGGACTTAAATCTCAGGACGGAATATATCTACATACCTTCTCTCCAGTCATAGAGAATGGTCGAGATTCATAGAATAAACCTAATAGCAAACAACAAACATTTTAGAAACTTACTCCAGGCAGTTTCAATAATATCTCCCTCTTGGAACCTTTATTTCTCCCTAACTACATTATGGTTGAAGTTACCCACATTTGATTCACTTGCATGTTCCAATTAAGCCAAACTTACTACCATACATGAAAGTAAGAAGCAAGTCATACATGAAAATAAGCATTATAAATTTTAAATTTATCTTGTTACATACAAAATGTATAAAAAATGAATAAATTATTTATTAAATATTTTGTGGAGTTAATATGTAACTTTTAATAAAGAAAAGTATGATATTAATGTTAGACCCACTCATTATGTATTCAATGGAATCCTTTGGGATCACATAAACTCTTGAATATTGAATGACCACAAATTGTGTTTCCTTACAAAATTTTGTAGAGTTGTAAAGGAAATTGAGTAGTAGTGCCTCACTACTTTTACAAAAAACTCATAATTCTTTTATATATTTTTTCAAATATTAAATCAAGAAATCCTTCAAATTCTAGCACTAAGTGCATGTACAACATTTGAGGGACTTAAAATAAAGTCCTTGTTTTGTTTATAGATTCACTCTTTAGTATTTTTCCATAAATTTAATTTTGGAAATAATTAACATGACCAAGGGTGTGCATTCTTTATCGTGCTTCTTCTTGGCCCGTTCATGTGCTGCTTGAAATGCCTCTTCTACTTGTGATTGTGATTGTTGATGTGCTATGTTGTGGATGACTTACTTTGTAAACAGCGAGAGTATGTGCAGATGGATTTTTCCACTTGTTTGGATAGTGCAGGCAAGTAAAAATGGAAATGGAGATTGAGAATGGTCTTGGTTCTGCCGAAATACCCCCCACAAGAGGACGCATGTGCTTCATAGATGAGAATGAGACAATATTCTATATATGACACACATAAATGATTGAGCTTCTAGAGCCATCCTTCACAGATCATGTAGTCCATAAACGAAGTTTGGCTTATGACAATAGATTGTTGCAAGGCTCACCAGACTTCACCGAAACATGGATTTGTAGCATACATATCCTTCCATGTGTCACAAGCTACACAACACACTTCTAAAATGTGCAGAAACTACAGGGCCTACTTAACAAGTCAACCATGTTATTGTAGGTAACCTTATTATATTTTATAACCAGGTGAAACTGTTGAAGATACGTTGCCCACCTTCAATGGTGTTTTCTGTGCATCTTACTATGTGAATTGATGAATATCAACGGTGATGGTTGGTATGAAGGATGATCTCTTTACCTAGAATGTAGTGGCACCATTGCTTCAGTGCCTTCACCAAATTATAGAATTCCTTTTCATATGTGTTGTAGTTGACTTTGCCTTCGTCAAGAGTCTCGGAGTGATACACTACTAGATGACCTCCCTATTTAAGTACAACCCTAATGGCGAATTGAGAGGCATTTGTGTCGATATCAAAAGAATGATTCATGTTCAACAGTTGTAAATCAAGGGTTGAACACAATGTTGTCTTCAATTTCATAAAATGGCATTCATCCTCTCAAGTCGAGAAAAAGTTTGTTTGATGTGACAGTTGATGCAGAGGGTGAGCCAGTTGTGATAAATGGGAGACAAATTTCCAATAGAAATTGATGCCCCCCATGAAACTTTTGAGATCATGCGCATTTGATGGTGTTTTCCATTGTGCCAAATCCTGCACCCGAGAGGGATCTAGGCACACACCTTGTGTATCCACTATGAAGCCCAAGTAATGGATGGAAGTATATCAAAAGAAGGACTTATTTTCCTTCTCGTCCAACTTATGTTCATGCAGCAACTCAAGTACCCTGTGCACGCTGCAGATGGTCTTGATAATATGTACTAAAGATAAAAAAAAATCATCCAAACAAATTATGCCAAACTTAGTCAGGTGTGGTCTAGAGATGTCATTAATGAGCCACATAAATGTGGTTGGCACATTTGTTAGCCCAAATGGCATTACCATCCACTTAAAGAGCCTAAATTTGGTCTTTAAAATTGTTTTCCATGTGTCTACTACCTGCATGCGCACTTGATGATACCCTACTATCAGGTCCATCTTAGTGAACATGCAATCATGTTGTAGTTGTTCCAAGAAACCCTCGATCTGGGGTAGGGGATATCATTTTTTAATAGTGGCCTTATTGAGGTTTTGGTAGTCAATTACGAGGTGCCACTTAAAATTTTACTTTTTTTGAATAATAAAGGTAGGAGATGCAGAGTGCAGCGATCAAGGTTTGATGTGGCCTGATTCTAGAGGTTGGTCAATTTGGTGTTCAGTTTCATAAGATTCTCGAGGAGCGAGGTAGTAGGAAGGGGAATTGGGAAATGATGCACCTGGTATGAGGCGAATGAAATTCTCAATATAGCGATGCGGGGGTAGTCTACACATCAAAAAACATTTGAAGTAAGGGGACCATGTCCGGAGGTGTAGGAGTGGAAAATATCGAATTTAACAGGGTTAACTAGGCACAAGCATACACATTTATTCATATTGATTTTCTTAACTTCTACTTTTTCGGTAAGTGATTAAGTGGATTCAGGAGCAGAGGATGTGAGAACATAGGTGCACATGCCATGTTATAGATGGTATTGGTGATATTTGTCATGGTACATAGCGTGTCGAGCCTGTTGGAAAGGAAGCTTGAGGAATAAGTCTGCACAATCCATGGGGAATACATCGCATGTGACTGTATCGCGAAATGATACAAAGGCGAAGGTGACCGCACATCACCGAGGAACTGTGAGACAAGGGCCTCCCTTTTGTACCCATCCAAGTTGGTATGGGGATAGATGCAGAGTAGTGGGGAGTTGGAGGCACTGTACAAAGTCTTGGGGGGGACGGTTCTTTTGGTTTCCATTGTCCCTAATGAGGGTGGCTAATTCATGTTTAATATGGAAATTATGGGTGAATAAAGGAACATTAGATATGTTCACTGTTCATTGGTGGTCATTAAAATGAGGGATGGGTCTACTTCAGTAGGATTTTCGAGGGAAACAACTTCAATATTTGTAGTGGAGTTGGGCAGAGAAATCCTGGCAAACAAATTTTTGCTCCTGTGGAGATTATTAAGTGTATGGAAGCCTATAGAAGAGTGTGAATTGGTCTTGTGGAAAGAACACCAAGATTCATTATAGAGTGAGGCGGGGGAGTTATGTGGGTGAGAGGATTGGATAGTAGGGTAATTATCAGGAATGGATGGTTCAACTCGAGATTGAGGAGAACAGGTTCGAGGTACCACCTTACGTTCCATGGCCAAGGCTTGAAGATAATCCTTGTCCAAGGAAGGACTATCGAAAAAATATACTTCACTACAGTTACTTAGTAATAAACAATAATTGAACTTGACAATCAATACCTCTTATGGATCTGTGATGTGTAGTTGCATGTGAAGTGTGTGGAAGATGTCAATGTAGCCCTAGATGGACTGATTGGTGAGCTTCCAGAGCTGCAACCATCCCGCGAGGAGGTTATTGCAATAGCCCAGTTGGTAGAAGTGCTCTTTGAGAGCCTATAAGAATTCATCCCATGTAGTTATGTTTCTTTTCTATGGCTCGAGCCAGTCACCTTTGTCGATGAATAAGGAACAATTCTCTAGTTGAGTGTCTCACCACATTTGTACAATCCCTTCTAGTTGTATATTGTTGATTTGAATCTTCATGCCGTCGATCATCTCAGGAAATGTACAAACGTATGGGGAAAGACTACGAATCCAAGAGTCGACAACATCTCCATTCATTTGGATTGAAAACTAAGGTAATTGGAAGCACGTATCGAGTTGCATGTGTGTGGGAACTTGACATTCTTGCAGAAGGATTATCTCATGGAGAACCATCACTAAATCCCAAATTGGAGGTGTCCAATTGGAAGAGGAATCCTCTATGCATGGGTCTCTTCACGGTGGCATAATTTTCATTCACCACTGATGTTGATCTGTAATTGGATGTTGTGTTGAGATTCAATGCGTGCTTTGGTGCACTGAGAATCCACTGGATGCCTTAAAGAGTACGTGTGGAGTAAGATGTAATAGGAATGTGCTGGAAGCACTAAGTAGGGCACACTAGAAGTCGCAAGAAGGACATTGAGCTTTGAGAAAAACAAGTTGGTGGATGTCCTCTCTTCCGACTCCCTTGGATGAGAAGAAGGTGGCTTGGATCCAGGCTTTATTGCCAATTGATATTATATTCAACCTGCAAACTAAAACATAGCAATAAAAAAATATTGGAAAATAGAAAACTCACATTGTTACACAGTATAAAGGAAGCATAGATGCATAGAGGAGACATTAGGACTAACAACAAGAATACCATCAATTGTATTCAACAAAATAACACACCCTTTATTAGGTTGGGAGAATTTTTTTCAATAGCATCAAGAAACTTGCTTCTTTATTTATGTAGTGCTCTGCACAGTGGGACTAGCGAGCGTTATTTACAATGTTATTGACTGACATAACTGACATTTCAATGGACTGACGAAGGTTGTTTATTAATTAGCTGACTCACATAACCCACATGTTAATTATTTATTTAGGAAACACCCTTCTTAACTAGACTAGCAAGGGTAGTTTACAATAGAAGTTGCCACGAACAACTATGCATTCTCATATTGACTCACTGAGGAAGGTGGGCACCCTCCCTCATGGCCTAATGTCATGTTGGTATAGAAGAACTGTTAGTGAATCCTTTCTTGTACTTGATTACAAGATTGAAATGTTGTATGTAGGGTTCCCACTTCAGGTGTCTTTGTTCTTGTAGCTTACTCGGTGAGTTGGTGAAGATGAGAGGGTCGTGATCTATGTGCATAATGGTTTCTTTACCCAAAAAATTATGGTGCCACTACTTCAAATCCTGTACCAATCTCTAGAATTATTTTTCGTAGGTATTGTAATTGAATTTTTCTTCGGAAAGGGTCTCTGAGTGGTATGCCACCAGGCGACCTCCTTGCTTAAGTACATCCCCAATAGAAAACTGAGAGGCATATGTCTCAATTTCGAAGGGTTGTTCAAAACATGGAAAGCGAAGGATCGGAGCAGAGCATAATGTTGTATTTAACTTATCAAAGTGTTGTTGCATAGATGCATTCCACATGAGATTTTCTTGATTATATAAGCGATGCAAGGAATGAGCTAGTTGTGAGAAATGGCAAAAAAATTCCCTGTATAAATTTATGCCACCCATAAAACTTCTGAGCGTATGTGCATTGGCTGGCACTAGCCATTGAGATAGGTCCTACACTCTAGAGGGATCTGGATGCACCCCTATTCAGTCCACAATAAATCCTAAATATTGAACAAAAGTTTATTCAAAGTAGGACTTCTTTTCCTTCACCTAAATCTTATGTTTCCATACTAACTAAGTACCATGTAGAAATGTTGAAGATGTGTTTCTAAGGAACTTCTGAAAACCAAGATATCGTCAAGATAAATCACTACAAACTTACCCAAGTGCAGCAGGAATATGTCATTGATTAATGACATGAATTTTGTCAGTGAGTTTGTCATTTCCAAGGGCATGACCAGCCACTCATAAATACCAAATTTGATTTTTAACCTTTTTTTCCATATATCTATTGTCTGCATGCACACTTGATGATAGTGAGAGGTCAAATCCATGTTAGTGAAGAAGGAGGCCCGTTGTAAGTGGTCGAGCAAATCCTTAATCTTGGGTAAGGGATATTGATTTTTAATGGTGTATTTGTTAATGGTGCGGATATTGGTAATGAGATTCCATTCAAAAATATACTTCTTGGGAACAATAAAATATAGAGAGGCACAGGGGGAGGAGGACGGTTGAATATGGTCAGAGTTGAGAAGGTGACCAATTTGTCGTTTGATTTTCATATCCTCTTTGGTAGCAAGTCGATTGATGGTGCATTGCCTTAACATGGCACACCAAAAACATAGAAACATATTTGTTGTGAATTACTTGGTTAGCTTCTTCTTTCCCAGGGAGCGGCAAAGGGGAAGTGTGAACCGCTGAGGTAAGCACATAGGTGCACCCATAATGTTGAAGGTGGTACTGATGGGATTTTGCATGGTAAACATCGTTTCTGTCTTGTTGGTAGGGTAGACCCAACTGTAGTTTGACACAATATAAAAGTGATACATCACAGACCATCATATCTTGAAAGGTTCCAATAGCAAATGCGACGACACAACACGGGGCGATAGTGATACAAGATCCTCCATTTTGTACCTAGCCAATTTTATAGGGATCTGGGTGAGGGGTGGTGGGAAGTTGAAAATGATGGACTAAGTCTTGGGAGAAGATATTCTTCTGGATTCCATTGTCCAAAATGAGTGTGGTGAGTTCATGTTTAATTTGACAGTTATGAGTATAGAGGGGAACGTCAGTGCGACCTGGTTCAGGACTAGTCATGAGGATGAGGGAGGTGTCACATTCTGTGGGGGCTGTCAAGTGATATGATTTCTGGGTCATCAAGGATTTGATTTGGATTGACCTTTGCGATGAATTTTTTATTGGTGCATAAATTTTTAAGGGTGTAATAGTCTGCAGAATTGTGGGAGTTGGTCCTGTGTAAAGTGCACCATGGCACATTTTGGGGTGCAGAAGGAGAAGAAATGCAATACCAGAGATGTGAAGTGTTGGGATTGGAAGATGGAGGTCATCTTTGCAGAGAGAGGATTCTAGGGGACACATTACATTCCATGGAAAAGGCTCATAAGAAGGCCTTGTCCAAGGAGGATCTCTCAAATACATCAACTTCAGGACAAAGATGCATCAATGCACCAAAACTAAATTTTATTAGAAATACCTCTTTGGGATCGTTGATATTCAATTGTATGTGTAATTTACAGAAGACGTCTATGTAGCTTTGCATGGACTGTGTGGATAGTTGTCCATGATGCAACCATTTGGTGAGAATATTTTGGAGATAGTCTGCGGGGTAGAAACGCTCCCACAAGGTGTGACAAAAATCATCCCAATAAGTAATTCATGCATTTGTCAGGGTTGGTGGCGCACTGAGCTCAATGACTAATTATGACTTTTCTAGTTGAGTGTTCCATGAGGCTTGAGAAATTCCTTCGATTTGTAGGATGTAGATTTTAAATTTAGTATATTTTTCCATATCGACAGAAGTCTTTAAGTAGGTGGAGAGAATGTGGATCCAAGAATCGATAGTCTCTCCATTCATTTGCCTGAAGAATTTCGACAGTTCGAATTGAGAGTCAAGTTGCATAGTCGCTTGATTCTGGCGTTCCTGTAATCGAAGTAACTCATGCAGATAAAGAGATAATTCTTGAACTAGAGTAGACATGGTGGATTTGGAATCCTCACTAGATGGTTATTTGTGTGGCGACATGATTTTCATTCACAGAAGGGATTCATGATCCACCTAGCAGAAGACATGTTGAACTCACTCACTAATGTGAATTGAGAAGGGTGGTTTGGGATTCATGAGGAGAGAATAGAGGATGTATCAAAAATTGAGATGTTGAAGGATCCTGAGGAGGGAAAATTGGAAGCTCTAGAAAGAGCGTTGAGTCCCAAGAGTTAATAGCACAAAAAAAAAAAATTGTCTGGGGGCTATGGATGGTCTTTGTGTCTTCTTCTTCTTGAATGTTTGCAGAAAATTCCCCAACGAAAACTCTTTAATACTAATTGATCCACAATCGATATCTAGAGAGGGCGCACCAGTACAAATGGGTGTGCTACAAAAACATACAACATAACACAAACACATAGAGAAAACGTCTTAGAAAAACATAAGAAATAATAGAAAGATTGAGCATCTAGAAATAATAGAAGCATTAAGCTAGGAGATTGAGTAGTGGGATGCCTTTGTTTTGATAGATCCTAAGCATGCATAATATTATGTACTATTGTAAAACATACTACGCCACAACTAATAAGCGGATCGATGCAACAAAGATAAGTATAATAATGATTTTCTCACGGGTGGATAAGAAACCATGATGTGGTTCATGTTTAGGATTCATTGTATTTCAAATCTTTATCATGGTAATAAAGTGAATTATTTTCAAATGTTAGATGATAGGGAATTGATGAGTAACCCAATATGTATATTGGACTATTGTACTCGCCAAATTAAATGTTTTTTTGTGTAATGACTTAAAATATAAGAGTATACTTATAATATAAGAGGAAAAAGGGGGAAGTTGGACAATAATGACAATTTATCTTGGAAACTCAAAGCTTGGTTAGCCATTTTGGTATCTATACATATTGGGGGACCTTGGGGAAGAAGAGTACCCACAAGTGTTGGCAGGGTATGGATGGGTTTAACCAGTTAAGATTCACAAATAATTCATCCAGTTATAGTAAATCATTTAAAATTTTCCATTTAACTTCCACTTATTTACTTTATTAAAAATTATTTGAGAAATTCATTAAAATACTAAATCCAAAATTTCTATACAAGTAGTAGTGGATAAGATATCCTACATTTATAAATTGTTGACTATTATGTTTATTACACCAGCTCACAGTATAGTATATTATATTTATGTATGTCTTATATGTTTCTATTTAATCATTGTTTAATTGAAAGCATCTTGCGTGAACACTGGAATATAAAGATATCATCATACAGTTGGTTATAAATTGTTCATTCTTGTTAATTGTTAACCTTTAATGATGTAGGAGCATCGCTCCATGTCAGCAGCTAGCCAACAGCTAGCCACGCCAGCGAATTCAAATCGCGCATTTAAGAGAGGTGCAGTCCTCATTTAATATTTGAAATGAATGTAATTAAATGTCTTAGGCTGGTGAGCCATGGGGAGCCGTGCTTTTATGCAGGCGTTAGATAGGATCGGCTTTAATGTAGATCGACTGAGATCTGGATCCATAAGCTGGACTAGACAGCCATTGAATGCAATTTATTAGAGTAGGTAGACCTGGAGGAATGAGCCCTCGGGTAAAAGAGATTTTCAGATCTCATTTTGAGTTAGTATGGTGGTAGAGTTGAGAAGAGTCGAGGAGAGCTCAAGAAGACCCTTGTACAGACAGGCATTTGCCATTGTTAATAGAATGAGAAGCAATTTTTCCTGCATTTATATCTTTTATGTGGATGTGTGTGGGTGTTCCATATATTTGTTGTGAATGTATACTGTAGTTGTGCATTTGCAGGGAGATTGTGTGATTTCAGAGTGGACGGTCTTTGAGGTTTCATGCCAGGAGGGCATGACAGAGCACTACGGTCTATGAATACCGGTGCACAGAGGATGCACTTCTGAACTTTGCGGGGTTAGGTAAAGACGTGCTAAGGCACAGAAGATGAAGTCAACAACTCAGAGGAAGAAGACCTCAAGGTTTTTGAATACCTTGGAGGCAAGGCTGTGTGAGAGGAAACACAGTTGCAGACAAAACTCTGCTAGGAATTCTGTAGAGCTCTGCTAGGTGGCCATTGAGCATACGCACGGGTTGCGTTGGAGAAGAACTCTGCTAAGAGTTAGAAGAAGAAACCAGAATCACTGAGGATTCTGTGAGAAGCTCTGCCAGGTGGGCATTGAGCCAGTGCAAGGAATGCACAGAGGAAGAAACTCCATTGTGAGTTCAGACAGAAGACAGAATCACTAAGGATTCTGTGAGAGCTCTTCTAGGTGGGAATCAAGCAAGTGCATAAGTGCATAGAAGAACAAAACTGTTGAATGTTCTGTGGAAGGAAGACACTCTGCCAGGAGGGCATAGAGATATTGTGTAGATGGCACAAGGAGAAGAGAACTCTTTGAGTTCTTCCATTTGAAGGAAGAGTCCAAGGAAGGATCTTCACGGGGTTACTGAACACCCATACGGACTCAGCGAGAGGGTCACTTGAGCAAAAGGATAGCAGGAAGGCATCCATTTCATTCTCCATATGTGGAAGGAGAAAGACAAAATTCCCCAAGGGGTCTGAGTATTTGTGAAAGCTCAGAAGAGATAGCACTCTGGTGTGTGAAGATTCTGAAGAGGGTAAGAGTCAAAGAATCCTCCAAGGATACGAGCATAAAAGCTCAGAAGGAACACCTCTTTTACGCGCATTAGCGGAACTCAGGTTGAGCAGTTCGTGCAAGATAAAGGAAGACAAAGGTTGAGGCCTTTGAAATATTGAAATTCTTCCAAGTGCAGGGAAGAAAGTGCAGAATCCCAAGGGAGCATAGTAATCGTTAGATTGGTAGATAGACAGATCTGGACCGTTGGCTTTACGCATTCAGGAGGATCCTAGAGGAGAAGCCACAGAAGGAGGAGACCGATAGCCATTGTATCTCACTCGAATACCCGATAATCGTTGGATCGGGAGAAGGTGCACGGAGGTTAAGCCTCAGAAGGAGTGCAGAGAGGGCGAACAGATCTAAGCTATTGGATCTGAGAAGAAACCCCGACAGCCATTGGATCTGCAGGAAGTTGCACGGAGGTTAAGCTTTCGTGAGTAGCAGGAGGAGAGAAATCCCGACAGGAATCGGGATATCGACCATCAGGAAATCGGGATTCCTAAAGTCATAAGAATAAATACTTCGCAAGTCGTTAAATCCCGACGAAGGATCAGAACCGTCCATTGACAGAGGACACGTGGCGGAGATCAAGCGCCATTGGCGTTTTGGTGCATCGAAAAATTGGTATTCCCGTGCGCAAGACATCGGGGAATTTCAGGTCGAAAACCTTGACACCATCAGAGCCATCCATTCAGAGGGACAGGTGTCATATATCAGGAGCAAGTTGGTATAGCAGTCATTGGGAAATCGTAGTTCCCAGGGTCGAAGTAAATGGGACGTCGAAAGTCTCGAAATCCTGACAAAATCGGGATCGTCCATTTGGAGGGATGCATGGCAACCATCAGCGTTATCGGGAGAATACCGACAGGGGAGCATCCATCGAAGATTTTTTCATCGGAGAATCGGTGATTCCAGTGACAAGTGGTTTGCGCACTTTGAAATCGTGATACCCGATTTCCCGATCGTGACGGAGGTGGACCCCAGAGGAGTCGACGAGGAGGACAGGTGGCAGAGTTTCGTGATGGCGAAGGGACCATTGACAGGTCAAAGGTCATGAGAATGATCAAAGGATCGTCACATCGGGGATCGGCAAATCAGAGATCCTGTGCACAAGGAGTTCGTGCATTAGGCATCGAAAACCCCAAAACCCTGATGAGGGGTAAGGTAGTGGCTACAGGGTGATGGTCATGTGGACCAGGGGTTGAGCCAGGAGGGCTAGCCAGTGTAAAAGAACATTGGGAATCGGAGGATCGGGGGTTGCGAATACATGTGCATCGCGACATCACAAACCCCGAAACCCCGATAGGAGGATTGATCACGGTCATGGGCAGTGGTCATATGGTGAGAGCTAGTCAGGAGGTCTAGTGCACGAAGAGGTCATCGGGAAATTAGATCCCAATGTCCCGACAGGGAGATATAGAGCTGTGGTCTTATGGAATTGGTCACACGAGCCAAGGGCCTAGCCAAGAGGGGCTAAGGGAGTAGAAAGAGCTCATCGAAAATCAAGGATTCGAGAGGACAGTCACTCTCGACATCAAGAAGGGAAAAACCCCAAACCCCGATAGAGAGTTGGGGATAACCACGGTCAAGTGTTGAAGTCCATGAGGGTGAGCGACAGGACCTATGGATTGGGATTTTCACAGTGATACCAGCAGGAATCAAAGGAGCCGCTTCGGCTCATCATCATAAAGGGACTGTGAACGATCCTGTGGACGGGCGTAGGAGACGTCCATTGTCATCAAGTGGTATCAGAGCAGGATTTCATCTGTATATTGCAGGTGAAGGAAGACAGAGTGTTGGAGAACTCTTTAAGGTGATTGTTTGTAGGTAGGTAGCATTCAAGGAGACAATCAGCAGGACTGGAAGATAAAGTTGAGCACTCAGGATTTCAGGAGTGACAGCAGCAGATCTACTAGAGAGGCAGACAGGGACAGCAAGATGGATACTGAAGGCCATAGAAAGAAGAGAAAGACAAAAAAGATTGTCGAATGGGATAAATAAAAGACTAGAGAGCTCTATGAATTAAAGGCAGACATAGAGAAGTTCGAACTGCGAATGCGGCAGGATAGGAGGATGAGACGACTACGCGAATTGCCCATGAAGAAGGCAAAAGCAAAATGGCCAGTCAAGCAGCTGATGGTCAAAAGACAGCAAAGGTTGTTAAGGAGATGGCTGAGGTATGTTGAAAACCTCAAGCCCATAGAAGAGGAGGAATTGGTTCAAATATGCAAACCAGATATTGGGAGAGGTCTCGATGATGATGATAAAGGGGAAGAATTGGGATCAGCTGAGGATCTCAAAGACTGTCAGGAGGGAAGAAAAGAAGAAATTCCAGATTGCCAAGAGGGCAACGAGTTGAGATCAGCTGAAGATCTCACGGACTGTCATGAGGACAGCGAGGGAAGTTCACATTGCCAGCTAGGCAATGAAATGAGATCACTGCGGGATCTCGAAGACTGCCAGGAGGGAAGCAGAAGCATCTTAAACTGCCAGGTGGGAAGAGATGAAAATGCGAGGCCATCTGAAGGTCTCATGGACTCGGAGGAGAGTTCAATTCAGCAAGGAGTGTTAATGAAGATGGGATCGGTTGATCTCATAGTCTGCCAGGGAAGCAGCGGAAGTATCCCATATTTCCAAGTGGGCAAGGATGAGTAGATGAGACTATATGTGGGTCTCATAAACTCTAAAGTGAGTTGGGATCAGCCAGGGGAGCTGACAGAGAAGATGGAAAAGGATCAGCAGATGCAGCTGACAGAGGTGAAAGATCAGGATGATCTTCTGATGATTGGGGGAATTGGAGTATTCCTACCATGTGCCCAGGAGGAGGCAGGAATTTGTGTTGCAGATGGTGCAATAGAATAACAGTCTCAGCAGATGATGACTGCCAGAGAAGAATTGGAGCAGGTGTTTGAGACTTCCCAAGCACAAGCACAAGCAGACGAAGAGGAGAATGAGAATTCGAAGGAATGTCTCAACATATTTAGCAAGGGAGCTGAGGAAGCTATAGCACTGAAGCTGACAACAGAAGATAAAGTTATCACTCCATGGGAGATGGAGCTAGAAATGTTGGAGGATTGGCTGAACAATCTGGGGCCAGCGAGAGAACTGACAAAAGTTGAGATATCAGGGAAGATGACTAGATAGCAAGTCAGTCAAAAGGAGACTGCAAAACTGAAGTCTATAGAAGAGTGGCAACTAGAGGGCACATATGAAGATGAAGATGAAGAATAATATGAAGAAGATGGCATGGGAGATCATAGCAATCTGCCCATTGCAGAAAATTTGTGCAGCTGAGGAGACTGCAACAACAGAGCCAGCCACTGGAGCAGCTGGACATAGTGATCAAGGAAATCAGGAAGCTGATGTTGGGGTCAGCAAGAACTACCAGTGAGGAGAGGCTGAGCAAAAGAGAAGCAGCAGCAGCAGCGCAGAAGCAGTAACAGCAGAATGGAGCAAATGAACATCTCCACAGATTCGTTTGGGATCCAGGAGGATTCCAACAGCTACAGGGGAAGCTCATGAGCAGGAGCTCATGATTTTTGCAGCTGTGGAGTATGATGCAAGAGCATCGTTCCACGTCAGCAGCCAGCCAGCAGCTAGCCACACCAGCGAATTCAAATAGCGCATTTAAGAGAGGTGCAGTCCTCATTTAATATTTGAAATGAATGTAATTAAATGTCTTAGAGCCATGGGGATTCGTGCATTAATGCAAGTGTTAGATAGGATCGGCTGAGATCTAGATCCATACGCTGGACTAGACAGCCATTGAATGTAATTTATTAGAGTAGGTAGACTTGGAGGAATGAGCCCTCAGGTAAAAGAGATTTTCAGATCTCATTTTGAGTTAGTATGGTGGTAGAGTTGAGAAGATCCGAGGAGAGCTCAGGAACACCCTTGTACAGACAGGCATTTGCCATTGTTAATAGAATGAGAAGCAGTTTTTCCTTCATTTATATCCGTTATGTGGATGTATGTGGGTGTTCCATATATATGCTGTGAATGTATACTATAGTTGTGCATTTGCAGGGAGTTTGTGTGATTTCAGAGTGGAAGGTCTTTGAGGTTTCATGCCAGGAGGGCGTGACAGAGCACTGCGGTCTCTAAATACCGGTGCACAAAGGATGCGCTTCTGAACTCTGCGTAGTCAGGCAAAGACATGCTGAGGCACAGAAGTTGAAGTCAACAACTCAGAGGAAGAAGACCTCAAGGTTGTTGAATACCTTGGAGGCAAGGCTATGTGAGAGGAAACACAGTTACAGACACAATTTTGCTGTGAATTCTGTAGAGCTCTGCCAGGTGAGCATTGAGCATACGCACGGGTTGCATTGGAGAAGAACTCTGCTAAGAGTTAGAAGAAGAAACCAAAATCACTGAGGATTCTGTGAGAATCTCTGCCAGGTGGGCATTGAGCTAGTGCAAGGAATGCACAGAGGAAGAAACTCCATTGTGAGTTCAGACAGAAGACAGAATCACTAAGAATTCTGTGAGAGCTCTGCCAGGTGGGCATCGAGTGAGTGCATAAGAGAATAGAAGAACAGAACTTCTGAACGTTCTGTGGAAGGAAGACACTCTACCAGGAGGGCATAGAGATATTGTGCAGATGGCACAAGGAGAAGAGAACTCTTTGATTTCTTCCATTTGAAGGAAGAGTCCAAGGAAGGATCTTCACAGGGTTATTGAACACCCATACGGACTCAGCAAGAGGGTTTCTTGAGCAGAAGGATAGCAGGAAGGCATCCATTTCATTCTCCATCTGTAGGAGGAGAAAGACAAAATTCCCCAAGGGGTCTGAGTATTTGTG
The DNA here is from genome assembly GCA_000966675.3 of Picea glauca. Lineage (NCBI taxonomy): Eukaryota > Viridiplantae > Streptophyta > Pinopsida > Pinales > Pinaceae > Picea > Picea glauca. The sequence continues at coordinate 39,230 of JZKD02S1815826.1, forward strand.
AAATCTCAAAAGAGATAGCACTCTGGTGTGTGACGATTCTGAAGAGGGTAGGAGTCAAAGAATCCTCCAAGGATACGAGGATAAAAGCTCAGAAGTAATAGTGCTTTTACGCGCATTAGAGGAACTCGGGTTGAGGAGTTTGCGCAAGAGAAAGGAAGACAAAGGTTGAGGCCTTTGAAAGATTGAAATTCTTCCAAGTGCGGGGAAGAAAGCATAGAATCCCAAGGGAGCACAGCAATCATCAGATCGACAGATAGACAGATCTGGACCGTTGGCTTTACGCATTCAGGAGGAGCCCAGAGGAGAAGCCACAGAAGGAGGAGACCGGTAGTCGTCAGATCTCACTCGAATACCTGACAACCGTTGGATAGGGAGAAGGTGCGTGGAGGTTAAGCCTCAGGAGCAGCGCAGAGAGGGAGAACAGATCTGAGCTGTTGGATCTGAGAAGAAACCCTGACATTCGTTGGATCTGCAGGAAGCTACATGGAGGTTAAGCCTTCATGAGTAGCAGGAGGAGAGAAATCCCGACAGGAATCAGGATATCAGCCATCGAAAAATCGGGATTCTTGAGGTCGTAAGAATCAAGACTTCGCAAGTCGTGAAATCCTGACGGAGGATCAGAACCATCCATTGATAGAGGACACGTGGCGGAGATCAAGCGCCATCGGCGTTTTGGCACATCGAAAAATCGACATTCCCGTGCGCAAGACATCGGGGAATTTCAGGTCAGAAACCCCAACACCATCAGAGTCGTCCATTCAGAGGGACAGGTGTCAGATATCAAGAGTGAGTCGGCATAGCAGTCATGGGAAATCGGAGTTCCCAGGGTCAAAGGAAACGGGATGTCGAAAGTCTCAAAATCCCGACAAAATCAGGATTGTCCATTTGGAGGGACGCGTGGCAACCATCAGCGTTATCGGGAGAATCCCGACAGGGGAGCATCCATAGGAGATTTGTTCATCAGAGAATCGGTGATTCTGGTGACAAGTGGTTTGCGCAATTTGAAATCGCGATATGTGATTTCCCGATCGTGACGGAGGTGGACCCCAGAGGAGTTGACGAGGAGGACAGGTGGCAGAGTTTCGTGACAGCGAAGGGACCGTTGACAAGTCAAAGGTCGCGAGTGTGATCGGAGGATCGGCACATCGGGGATCGAAAAATCGGAGATCCCGTGCACAAGGAGTTCGTGCATTAGGCATCGAAAACCCCGAAACCCCGATGAGGGGTAAGGTAGTGGTTATGGGGTGATGGTCATGTGGACCAGGGGCTGAGCCAGGAGGGCTAGCGAGTGTAAAATCACATTGGGAATCGTAGGATCGAGGATTGCGAATACATGTGCATCGTGACATCACAAACCCCGAAACCCCGATAGGAGGATTGATCACGGTCATGGGCAATGGTCATATGGTGAGAGCTAGTCAGGAGGGCTAGCGCATGAAGAGCTCATCGGGGAATTAGATCTCAAAGTCCCAACAGGGAGATATAGAGCTGCAGTCTTATGGAATTGGTCACATGAGCCAAGGGCCTAGCCAGGAGGGGCTAAGGGAGTAGAAAGAGCTCATCGAAAATCGGGGATTCGAGAGGACAGTGACTCTTGACATCAAGAAGGGAAAAACCCCGAACCCCGATAGAGAGTCGGGGATAACCACGGTCAAGTGCTGAAGGCCGTGAGTGTGAGCGAAAGGACCTGTGGTTTGGGATTTTCACAGCAATTCCAGCAGGAATCAAAGGAGTTGCTTCAGCTCATCATCAAAAAGGGACTATGAACGATCCTGTGGACGGGCGTAGGAGACGTCCATTGTCATCATTTAAGTTAAGGTATTAATCTTGGTAAGATTTGATTTTTTTATATTTAGAGTAGATATTAAATCATGAATAAACAATAATTATAATCCAATGTTTCAAACTAAATCTGACCAGTC
>JZKD02S1815826.1:44798-62189 GCA_000966675.3 Picea glauca
TTAAGGGTTGGTGTGGCTCAGGCCGGGTGCGATCCCCGAGTGATTTTGACGGCTTAGATGCCCCTGAGTCGCGGTTTCTCAAGCCACAGGTTAATCGCGTAGCCAACAGGTCCCGTACAAATTAACAAACAAAAAAAAATTACAAATGGTTTAAAAAAATATTATTATTAACCTGCTTTTAGTTCTATGACATAAACATTGCAACAATGTTATAGTGGAGGCTCACCACGTCCCTTCCCACCTCCTCACCTCCCATTACATTATGATATGGAGGCTCACCACCTCACTTCCCACCTCCTCACCTCCCATTACATTATGATATTAAGCTACCCATACATTACATTATCTGCGCAAAATCCTTAGGGCAAAGGGTTGTTCCCATGCTCTGAATGGAAGAAGTGATATTCCTCTCCACAACTCTTCGTGGTCATGAAGCTAATTTGGCAGGTTGTTGGTAATGCAATCAAACTCTCTTTTTGTCCTCTAAAGAATAAGAATATTCAAAACTTAGTTTACCAAGGTAATTGGAATTTGACATAACTAAATTTTAAAGGGTTTTTACTACTTACAAATCAATCAATATCCTTTGTTTTGTCTTGTTATACAATAAAAACATTCAAAATTCAATTTACAAAACATATTTTAAAGATTGTTTTCTACTTACAGATCAATCAATCTCCTTTGCTTTATCTTGTCATGCAATAAAAACTTTTGAAATTCAATTTACAGATGTTTTTTCCTATCACACAATAAAAACATTTGGAATTCAATTTAATGTTGTAATGGAATCTTTGCATAAGTAAATTTTAAAGAAAAATATTCACAATTCAATTTACAAACATAATATAATTTTGACATTAACTAAATTGTAGAGTTGTTTCTACTACATATTAATTTAAATTGTTATCATGTTTGTTTACTAAAATGATTTGTAATTGTAGTTAATTAGGAAAGAATGCTAGTTGTTTACTAAAGACAATGAAAGTCCATCTTTCATGGGAATCATAGCCTTGAAATTTTAATGAATATAGAACTGGGAGGAAAATATGGGTAGTTGGAAAAGATTAACTTACAAGACTTAGAATAAGAGGTGTTCATGAAATGAGCCCTTAAACTATCTCCATTCTCCATATGAATCACTTCATGTCATTGGAACCAACCATGAAAAACCCATATGCATCTTCATCTACTCATCATGTAAGGTTTCCTACAATTGCCAATAAAGTCATGGAACATTTCTTAAATTATAAGATTTTGTATTTTTTTCTAAAAATTATAGGAAAATTGGTGAGAATTGCTTAAGTTATAAAATTATCTAGTGGATGGCCTTGTTAAAGGGCTCCTTGGTATCCCACTTCTACCACATTTCATTCTCATGACAACTATTATACGTGTAATTATGCAAGTCATACTATGTTCTTTCTCAATATTTTAAGAGATGTTCCTTTGAAAGATTCTTATGGCGTAGTAGGGAATTAATCTCACTTATTTTTTCATCAAATCAATGAAACTTATTCAACCCCATCAATCTCATTTCAGTGACAATGAATTCAATCGAGGACTAGAACTCATACGAATAAGAATATTTCCACCCTCCTCCCTAAGATCCCCCACCGCCAACCAAAGCGCCCCATCGCATAGCATGAAATAAGTAAGGTGTAGGTAGGTTGTCTCTTATCGAACTTTGCTAAAGGATTTAGGGAGATGGATAAGGTAGTGATAGTTTCCCTTACTAGGATTTAAGGAAGGGTTTTCTTTCCAATACAAAACCATGTACATATGAATGAATAAGTTGATTTCGATTTTCAAGCAACGAAAAAAGAATGACAGTTGCCTAGGCTTAACCCTTACAATAGGTGTATGTCATGAGCCCGGGTTAGAGTAGTTTGAACACCTATAATGTATAGTAACTACAGTGGGAAGAGATAGTGTTAACACATATAGGTTGACGATATTTTTGTTCGAGAAGAAACCAATTTCATGGAACAATAGGAAGACTTCAGGAGTTCGCGGAACCATAAATAAATAGATAAGATTCTTGATTTGATGAGGGATTTGTTTCCAGAGTGTACAACAAGCGACGTGTAACATCCCGCTCTGTCGCACTGAGCGAACTTATTCTTTGAGGACACTTTCTCGCAAGTGATCTGGATTATTATGCTATTAAAACATTTGACTTTGATTATGATGCGTTATGGGTAGATGACATGTTGTTTTACTACATTGACATAGACAGGTGCTATTGACTCAGTTTTACTGAGTGTGCAGGGTTTTGGACCTTGAGGATGCAGAGGCATTGATGGAACCCCTTGGACTCTGGATCGAGTCAAGGAGTGTGCTATTGGGGTTTGATTGTTTTACTGTGATATTAGAACATCTTATTAGATGGTATGATGAAGATATGTTCTGACATGATTTGTTGATGATGCAGGTTGACGATAGCTTGTTGACCAGACTCACATATGGAGTAAAGGGGTCACACATGACTACCAGAGAGGTTGAGGGAGAGGTGTGGACAGTAGCCCTACCACAGCCTACTAGCACTCTCGCCATGGCTCAAATTGTAGGTTGATGATTACCTAGTTCGAGGGGACCCACAATGCTGTGAGGGAAGACTGCGACAGTCACTCACGATGATTCTAATGGGCACACAATAATGTGGGGGCCTTATTCCTTAGAAGCCCTTAGTCTCCCACAAGTTCACCTAGCAGAGTGTTGACTCCAGGGTTTATTGATGTCTACCAATCAGTCAAGAGGCGAGTGGCATCCTTGGATCACGTGCTGCGTCCTGAAGGGCACGTCGCGCAAAGGAAACAAAAGAGGCAAGTGGCACCCTTGGAGAACGTAGTGTGTACTGAAGGGCATGTCGCGCAAGGGAACAAATGAGGCAAGTGGCACCCTTGGAGCACCTAGTGCGTCTTGAAGGGCACATCGCGTTGATGATGATGGAGGTATGAACCTAGATGGACCTAAAACAATTAACACGTTAAGAAATTTTTAAACAACTTCCCTAATTAAATGTTGCCCAGTTCAAAATCTAAGTTCTAAGTCTAAAACTTCGCCAGGGCTAAAATTTTGTCTACCCTTAAGAAAATATCTTTATAAAACAAAAATATTAAAAAGTTAAAATAAAAACCACTTGAGTAATAATTTTGGTCTTCATAAATTTTTGGGTAAAATGAAGAGAGTAAGAAATTAAATAAAATCGATGGATATAAATTGTAAAGAAGAAAATAAATATTTTAACTTTTGATAGTTTAAAAAAAAAGGATACTAAATTATAATAAAAGGAAAGAGAGATTAACTTGCACAATTGTCATTTTTGGCTCTAATAAAAAGCGGTAAGAAGGAAATATAAAAATTAGGAAACTAGGGAATGGAGGTAACATAAAAAGGGAAAGAGGAGAACTTATGGTAAAAAGAAGGAGGTCAACTTAGTAAAGATTTTGCATTTAAGAACCTTCTAAATTGAACTAAATTGGCAACTTCATAATAGGGAAAGCCTTTAAAACCTGTAAGGGGAATCTAAGGACACCTAGGAGTAAATTTAGGAGTAACTCTAGGTGGGTGAGGGAAATGAGACAATTAATAAATTAAGGAAAATAATTATTGGAAGAAAGTGGGGGATGGATGACACTTGTACGAAGGAGAATTTTTAGAAGATTTTTATTAAAACTTAAGTTAAATGAGATTTAGGGAAAGAATTGAAGTTCTAAAACTCTATAAAAGAGAGGGAGGAGAAGGAAGAAGGGGATCGGTTGTTAGCGTAACGTTGCGCAGCAGGAATAGTGACTTGACTGATTTACTTGTGGGAGTTGGGATTTCCCAACTCGAAGAGAAGTGGTAACTCGGCCTTGCGAGGCAAGTTGGGAGCTAGATGTACCCTTTGGATAGTGTGTGGTCCCTTTGTGGCTTGGGGGGCTAAGGGGGAAGCAAAGTACCCCTAGCGCTGGCTAGGAGGTACCGGTGAGGTCTCGACGGTTGGCAAGTGGGAGTGGCACAGAGCTCTAGACGTCATTCGAAGCGGGTGATAAGGCAACGATATGCTCTTTTATTTTGTAGAGTAGATTGCATTATGACTTAAGCTTGGATCTGATTATTGATTGTAATGGAATGGGTGTTTAGATTGATAGCGGACCCCTTTTTCTTAGCCTAGCTAATTGTTGACTTACATCCTTCAGTATGGCCTTGGATTTTAGATTATTTGACCTCCTTGTTGTTTATTTCAGCACCTCGACTGATAGAACCCCTGTGATCCCTTCAAAAAGTTATCCCTTGGCTCTGTCATTCTCTTACTATCGTCAGCGTTTTATATTGGTATTCTAATATGTAAAGAGTAATTAACTTCATCTGTGTTGGGTTCTAGATAGATTGGCTTGTTTACTTTACTTCTGCAATTGCAATTGTGTAACTGATGGAAACATTATCTATGTTGTGGTAATTCGGCGTTGGATGAAAATACAAAAAAAAATTAAATAAATAAAATATATGTTTATATCCTTCGTGATTGCGATATGTATAACTATAAATCTAGCTCTGTGTATTCATTACCGAATTGGGTAAACTAACATTGTAATGATCATCTGGAAATTTCATTTCTGGAAATTTCATTTCTGGGCATTGGATTGAAAAAAAAAGTGGGGGGAAACAAACAACGTTTGCCATCCCTGTCAGTATTGTAATTTTTCTTGACCCATGATTGCCTTGCTTGTAAACGATCTCTGTCTACTTTGTCCTTCTGGACGGTGGTTATATCTCTGTATTTTATTAACCTTTAGGGTGGGGTTGGCTCGCTCATTTCTTGCTCCATGACAGTTCATATTTTTTGGACTGAGTTGAATGATTGAATACACAATGTTAAGCTCTATGTTTTATTTCCTGATCCTGTGTTTGTACCATCAGAACCCCTGCATTTTTTAAGAGTAGATCCTCTGTGTTTCTAGGCATAAATCCTCTGCATTTTTTATTGTAAATCATGACCAGCATGAGGGGGGAAACTCGCCTACATTTTACCATGAGAACCCTGCATTTTTTTTATATAAATCCTCTGTGTTTTTGGGTGCCTTGTAGTAGTGTTTTGGGATGAGAACCGGCACTAAATGCAGACAATATCACGACTAATCATTCCTTATTGCTGAAATTCTTTATGACCTTCCAGAACCACTGTCTGAAATCAGTTATTTATATCTTGGCATTTTAAGCCTGTACTAAGAATTTTACTCTTAGATTGGGTTCAGTTTTTTGCTTGGCAAAGGCCATGCTAACTATCCACCGGATGGATACCATTAATAGCCATGGTAGTTGCAAGCATTCAATACCGATTTCCTTACCTTATTATTCGTTGTAATGACTTCTACAACACTGGGGAAAAAAATGGAAAACAGATTCCTTCCGGTTGTTTAAATGGCCACTCGTTACCCAATGGTTGACTTCATCTTTTCACCATAATGACTTCAGTCTAGGCCACCAGTTGGCTTAAGTGCCCATGCCCTGCGTTTTACTTTTACCCTTACCTGGAAGTAAATATTTAATCGCTTTTTAGCAGATAATTTGCCTTAAATACGGGTAGATTTGGTTCTCGTTGGAATCATAGAACAGCCTTAAAAGTTTGTCGACGATTGGGACCATAGTCATTGGAATTTTTCAGACCGCCCTTGAAAGTATCACCTGCAGATTTATAGAATTATATTGTTAATGAACAACAATGTAATGATCATCGCCTCTAGTGTACAACCTTTGATGTATTCCTTGCTTCCAAAAGGTAAATTGGATTTCTGTTATTTAATTAATAATGTCTCGTTCTTCGTTTCTCTTTAATTAATATTATATTTTATTTTAGTTTTTATTGTTCTATCATGATAGGTGGTGCATCGAAAATACACATGATCTACCATAGTGTAGATTGTATAATTTAAACTTGCGCAATGAATTTCTTTAAGACTAGTTTGATTATATCCCGATGTCATTATGCACTTTAGACATGCGAAGTCGGGCTCGAAATGGAGGTTGAATGGACTATGTTAATTACCCTACTTTCTATTTTAATTGTTCTTGTCTTGTATTTGATTTCCTTGTGCCATGAATTAGTTGATATTCTTTTGCATCATGATATGTAGGGAAGGTCATGGGCTTAGTTACTTCATCTGCCACAAAAATTGTTAGCTACAGTTGAGTTTAATGAATGAATAAGTTTGTGCCTTGAAGTAAAGTAGATGACTACCTTTGCATCTTGAATTAAAATAAAGTTGATTTCATTGCGCACGCACTTATGTCGTTTCATGATGGATTTAGTAATCAATTTCTCTTGCACTGTGGAATTCATGTGATGTGTGTTGATTTATAGGACTTTATCGTGCAGTGATCGTCATTATTGTTTGTTGATTTAGCATATTTAGTTTGGTATGGATTGTGTCGGGCGGGATGTAGACACCTCCATGTTCCTTAGAACAGTCTCCAGCCCTGAGACCTTAAATGGTCAAAATCAATGGGAACCTAAGCTTGAGCGTTGCTTATGTGTCATGGAGGTCCTAACCATTGCAAGGTAGGACGGGTGGGTAGTTAGTCTTATTTATTTGTCGATTGATTGTCGTTCAATGCATGCAGATACTTGATGTGCATCTTAGGTTGTTATGTTGTGTTCGTTGTTGTATGTGTCTTGTTCATCGTTGGGTGGTGACGCAGAGTCGAATGTGTTTATTACCCTTGTACACACGTGCACACACACTAAAAAAAAAAAAAAAAATTGTTATAAGAGGTTTGTCCTCGTAACGAGGAGGTTCGCTACATATGGTATCAGAGCGAGGTTCAACCTGTGACTTGGGATCGCCACAGCTTTCATTGGCATGATTTGATATATTGTTGCTAATAAAGTTGATTATGTTTGTGCATGGTAATCATGGTTAGAGGACGTTGTGGAGGCAGACGATAGGGTGCGAGGGCAGTAGGCACGACGCCTCCAGTAGCATCCATGCCTGAGGGGTCGAACTCCCAGGGAGATGAGCAGGTTCTCGGGTAGGAGCAGAGAGAAGTTGGTGATATAGTCAAAATGATGAGATCCTTTCAGTGCATGTCTGAGGCACTAATCAACCATCTGGACAGAGATGAGGCTAGGGCACCAGCACCCATTGAGGTTCCACTGCATGCTCTGGTCGGTACTGGTAGCATTCACCGTGAACTCGAGAAGGTCAAATTTCTTGAATTTTTTGGTGCCTTGGATGATGCAGCCGCCGATACATGGTTGGAGAACATAGCGATGTGCTTCACAGTTCGTGATTATACCTCCAACATGAAGGTCCGCATGGCGGTCTTTCAACTGAAGGAGAGTACTCTTCTATGGTGGAAGATGCTCCTACCGAAGTTGAACATGGTTGTCGAACACGTGTCATGGGAACTGTTCGAGGACCGGTTCCAAGAGAGGTACCTTTCAGAGGAATTCATTGAGCGTCAACTCAATGAGTTCAACGCCCTGTGGCAGGGAGGTCGTATAGTGCCCAAGTACGAGGCCCATTTTTTGGAGTTGCTCTGCTATGCTCTGTACCTTAACAATAAAAAACTTAAGGTCAATAGGTTCGTGTTCGGCCTTTACGACAGCCTGCATGCAAAGGTTAGGATTTTGATGCCTCAAACCTTGCATGATGTCATCCAGAAGGCCCTCATAGCTAAGGAGGAGCTTGTCAATCAGGGTCATACTAGGACTCCAGCAAGACCAGCAGGGCAAGCTTCATCTGGAACACTGCAGCACTAGACACCAACGAGACATACATTGGGATACCGTGGCTTCAAGACGGGATCCCCCTTCGCTACACCGTAGCGACCTCCGCCTCAGTAGCAAACACCTTATCGGGGACCCCAACATTAGCAGCAGCGTCAACCGCAACAATAGAAGTTTAGGCCTGTTCAGCAAAATAGACAAGGGTTCCAGGCCGATGGGCCGTCATCTTCTACTTCAGGTACCAGGACTACTGGGCCGAAGAAGGGGTGTTGGATGTGTGGGGAGCCACAGTACCAGCGCAAATATCCTGTGGAGAGGACCAGAGCATCCGGATCAGCCGAACACACTACCGTGGGAGATATGGGCAAGTCCCATCGGATTCATGCAGTGATGAATAACCGCCAAGCAGAGAATCAGTCGACTGTGCTTGAGACGACAGGTACCGTCACTGACCAGACCCTTAGTATTTTGATAGATCCCGGTGCTACTGAGAGTTTCATTTCTGGTGCAACGTTAAAGAGGATTAAGGTAAAGGCAGTCGAACAGGATGAGTTTATCTTTGTAGATATGGCTTCAGGAGCCAAACAAAAGGTTGGAGGAAAGGTTACATGATGTATCCTTGACCTAGGAGAGTTTGTCATGAGGGCCAACCTGTACGTCACGATCTTAGGATATTATGATGTCGTGATTGGTATGGACTGGTTGGAATTGCATGAGGCGGTACTCAACTATATGACGAAACGGTTGATCTTGGTCGATGACGAGGGACAGAGAGGTGTGATTGTAGGATGGAACCAGGGATTTTCCCTGAGGATCATCTCTTCCTTACAGCTGTGGAAGAGTATGTGCAAGGGGTGCAAGCTTTATGCGATCCTTGAGTTAAACAAGATGGGAGTAGTGGAAGGTCTAGAACACCTTCCGGTGGTGAAGGAGTTTGCAAACATATTTCCAGAGAAGTTACTTAGGATGTCGCTGGAGAGGGAGTTGGAGTTTACCATAGACCTGAAACTGGGGACGGAACCAATAGCAAGAATGCCTTATCGAATGTCAACCCCATAGTTACAAGAGTTAAAAATGTAACTGAAAGAGTTGTTGGACCTGGGATTAATACGTCCTAGCATGTCACCATGGGGTGCACCTATTATTTTAATACGAAAGAAGGATGGATTGTGGAGGCTTTGCATTGACTACCATCAACTGAATAAGACTACGATCAAGAATCAGTATCCATTGCCGAGAATTGATGATCTGTTCGATCAAATGAAGGGTGCAATGGTGTTCTCCAAGATTGACTTGAAATCAAGGTATCTCCAGTTACGTATCAAGGAGGATGATGTCCCTAATACCACCTTTAATATGAGGTTTGGAAATTACGAGTTTATTGTATTACTGTTTGGAATGACAAACGCCCCCAGGGTATTTATGAGTTTGATGAATGGAGTGTTCCGCGAGTACTTGGACAAGTTCGTCCAAGTGTTCATTGACGATATTTTGATTTACTCTCGTACGATGGAGGAGAATGATGAGCAAGTGCGCTTGGTACTACAGTGTCTGCGAGAGCACAAATTGTATGGGAAATTGTCCAAATGCTCTTTTTATCAAGTGAGGATTCACTACTTAGGGCATGTCATCTCCGGCGAAGGCATCGCCATGGACCCAGCCAAGGTCGAAGCTATTATGGAATGGCCTATGCCTACGAATGTCTTGGAAGTATGTAGCTTCATGGGTTTAGTAGGATACTATCAACTATTCATCGAGGGATTTTCGAAGATAGCAAATCCGATCACAGAATTGTAGAAGAAAAACAAGAAGTTTGTTTGGACCGAGAAATGCACGGAAGCATTTTGGAGGCTTAAGAAGTTGTTGACAACAACACCGATACTAAAGGTCCCTGACATGGACGTGGACTTCTTGGTATGCATAGATGCATCCAAATAAGGCTTAGGCAGAGTCTTGATGCAAGATGGACGAGTGATTACTTACATTTCGAGGAAACTGAGAAGGTATGAGGAGAACTACGTGACACATGATTTGGAGTTATTATCCATCGTATATGCCTTGAAAGTTTGGAGACACTACCTTGTTGGATGAAAAATTGAACTAAAGACTGATCATTGTGGACTACAACACATTTTTACGCAAGGCGACCTGAACGCGCAACAACGGCGTTAGTTGGAATTGCTTAGCGAGTACGACTTTGAGATTATTTACATAAAAGGCATAGTGAATTGAGTGGCTGATGCATTGATTCAGAGACCACACATCTTTTTAGTGTTGCCTCTTGAGATGAATCTACATGAGAAGATTCTAACTTTACAGCATGACAACGAATGGTACAAAGCGATTGAGGGTTTTATCGGACAAAAAACAATGATGGTACCACAAAATCAGGGATTTTCATTTGATAGCGATGGTTTATTGAGGTTTAAAAGTTGGATTTACGTACCGCCAAACAACGAGTTGAGGATGTTGATCCTGAGGGAGGCTCATAGAGAAGTTTATATGGCTCACCAAGGAGTCACGAAGATTAGGGCAGACCTTAAACCCTTATTCTTTTGGAAGGGAATGAAGGTCAATGTAGTCAACTATGTGGCCAGATGTCTAGAGTGTCAGTAGGTAAAGGTTGAACATAGACACCCAGCAGGATTACTTCAACCACATGCCATTTCGGAATTGAAATGGGAGGTTATTTCGATGGATTTTATTGTTGGATTGCCACTGATGGCAAGGAGACTTGACTCGATTTTTCTAGTAGTAGAAATTCTGATGAAGAGTGCTCACTTTATTCCTGTGTGTACGACGCATTAGGAACCTGACATAGCTAGAGTTTTCATCAATGAGATGGTGAGGCTGCATGGCGTGCCTAAGAAGATTATATCCGATCGAGGATCGGTGTTTACTGGACGATTTTGGATTAGTTTCCAAGAAGCCTTGGGAACCCAACTTAACTTTAGTACTGTGTATCACCCGGAGAGTGACAGGTAGACTGAACGAACGAATGAATAAGGTATTGATAGTTTCCCTTACTAGGAGTTAAGGAAGGGTTTTCTTTCCCCTACCAAACCATGTACATATGAATGAATAAGTTGATTTCGATTTTCAAGCAACGAAAAAAGAATGACAGTCGCCTAGGCTTAACCCTTACAATAGGCGTATGTCATGAGCCCGGGTTAGAGCAGTTTGAACACCTATAATGTATAGTAACGACAGTGGGAAGAGCTAGTGTTAACACATATAGGTTGACAGTATTTTTATTCGAGAACAAACCAATTTCATGGAACATTAGCAAGACCTCAGGAGTTCGCGGAACCATAAATAAATAGATAAGCTTCTTGATTTGATGAGGAATTTGTTTCCAGAGCGTACAACAAGTGACGTGTAACATCCCGCTCTGTCACACTGAGTGAACTTATTCTTTGAAGACACTTGCTCACAAGTGATCCGGATTATTATGCTATTAAAACATTTGACTTTGATTATGATGCGTTATGGGTAGATGACATGTTGTTTTACTGCATTGACATAGATAGCTGTTAATGACTTGGTTTTACTGAGTGTGCAGGGTTTTGGACCTTGAGGATGTAGAAGCATCGATGGAACCCCTTGGACTCCGGATCGAGTCAGGGAGTGTGCTATTGGGGTTTGATTGTTTTACTGTGATATTAGTACATCTGATTAGATGGTATGATGAGGATATGTTCTAACATGATTTGTTGATGATGAAGGCTAACGATAGCTTGTCGACCAGACTCACATATGGAGTAAATGGGTCACACACGACTACCATAGAGGTTGAGGGAGAAGTGTGGACAGCAGCCCTACCACAACCTACTAGCACTCCTATCGTGGCTCGAACTGTACGTTAACAATTACCTAGTTCGACGGGACCCATGATGTCATGAGGGTAGACTACGACAATTGCTCATGATGATTCTAAGGGGCGTGCAATAAGGCAGGGGCCTTATTCCTTAGAATCCCTTAGTCTCCCACAAGTTCACCTAGCAGAGTGTTGATTGCAGGGGTTATTGATGTCTACCAATTATTCAAGAGGCGAGTGGCACCCTTGGAGCATGTGGTGCGTCCTGAAGGGCACATCGCGCAAAAGAAACAAAAGAGGCGAGTGGCACCCTTGGAGAACGTAGTGCGTACTGAAGGGCATGTCACACAAGGGAACAGATGAGGCGAGTGGCACCCTTGGAACACCTAGTGCATCCTAAAGGGCACATTGCATTGATGATGATGGAGGTATGAACCTATATGGACCTAAGACAATTAACACGTTAAGAAATTTTTAAACAACTTCCCTAGTTAAGTGTCCCCCAGTTCAGAATCTAAGTTCTAAGTCTAACACTTCGCCAAGGGTAAAATTTTGTCTACCCTTAAGAAAATATCTTTATAAAAATAAAATATTAAAAAGTTAAAATAAAAACCACTTGAGTAATAATTTTGGTGTTCATAAATTTTTGGGTAAAATGAAGAGAGTAAGAAATTAAATAAAATCAGTGGATATAAATTGTAAAGAAGAAATTAAATATTTTAACTTTTGATAGTTTAAAAAAAAGGATACTAAATTATAATAAAAGGAAAGAGAGATTAACTTGCACAATTGTCATTTTTGGCTCTAATAAAAAGTGGTAAGAAGGAAATATAAAAATTAGGAAACTAGGGAATGGAGGTAACATAAAAAGGGAAAGAGGGGAACTTATGGTAAAAAGTGGGAGGTCAACTTAGTAAAGATTATGCATTTAAGAACCTTCTAAATTGAACTAAATTAGCAACTTCATAATAGGGAAAGCCTTTAAAACCTGTAAGGGGAATCTAGGGACACCTAAGAGTAAATTTAGGAGTAACTCTAGGTGGGTGAGGGAAATGAGACAATTAATAAATTAAGGAAAATAATTATTGGAGGAAAATGGGGGATGGATGACACTTGTACGAAGGAGAATTTTTAGAAGATTTTTATTAAAACTTAAATTAAATGAGATTTAGGGAAAGAATGGAAGTTCTGAAACTCTATAAAAGAGAGGGAGGAGAAGGAAGAAGAGGATCAGTTGTTAGTGTAACGTTACACTGCAGGAATAGTGACTTGACTGATTTACTTGTGGGAGTTGGGATTTCCCATCTCGGAGAGGAGTGATAGCTTGGCCTTGCGAGGCGAGCTGGGAGCTAGACATACCCTTTGTATAGTGTGTGGCCCCTTTGTGGCTCGAGGGGCTAAGGGGGAAGCAGAGTACCCCTAGCACTGGCTGGAAGGTACTGGTGAGGTCTCGACGGTCAGCAAGCAGGAGTGGTACGGAGCGCTGGATGTCATTCGAAGTGTGCGATAAGGCAACAGTATGCCCTTTTATTTTGTAGAGTAGATTGCATTATGACTTAAGCTTGGATCTGATTATTTATTGTAATGGAATGGGTGTTTAGATTGATAGTGGACCCCTTTTTCTTAGCCTAGCTGATTGTTGACTTACATCCTTCAGTACGACCTTGGCTTTTGGATTATTTTCCCTCTTTGTTGTTTATTTCAGCGCCTCGACTGATAGAACCCCTGTGATCCCTTCGACAAGTTATCCCTTGGCTCTGGCGTTCTCTTACTATCGTCAGCATTTTATATTGGTATTCTGATATGTAAAGAGTAATTAACTTCATCTACGTTGGGTTCTAGAAAGATTGGCTGGTTTACTTTACTTCTACAATTGCAATTGTGTAACTGATGGAAACATTATCTCTGTTGTGGTAATTCAGTGTTGGTTGAAAATACAAAAAATATTAAATAAATAAAATATATGTTTATATTCTTCGTGATTGCGATATGGATAACTATAAATCTAGATTTGTGTATTCATTACCGAGTTGGCTAAACTAACGGTGTAATGATCATCTGGAAATTTTGTTTCTGGGCGCTGGATTGAAAAAATAAAGGGGGGGGGGAACAAACAACGTTTTCCATCCCTGTCAGTACTGTAATTTTTCTTGGCCCATGATTGCCTTGCTTGTAAATGATCTATGTCTGCTTTGTCCTTCTATATGGTGGTTATATCTCCATATTTTATTAACCTTTAGGGCGAGGTTGGCTCACTGATTGCTCGCTCCATGACAGTTCATAATTTTCGGACTGAGTTGAGTGATTGAATACACAGTGTTAAGATCTGTGTTTTCTTTCCTGATCCTGTGTTTTTACCATCAAAACCCCTGTGTTTTTTAAGTGTAGATCCTCTGCATTTCTAGGTGTAAATATTCAGTGTTTCTAGGCGTAAATCCTCTGCATTTTTTAGTGTAAATCGTCACCAGTGTGAGGGGGGAAACTCGCCTGCATTTTACCATCAGAACCCTGCATTTTTTTTATATAAATCCTCTGCGTTTTTGGGTGCCTTGTAGTAGAATTTTGAGATGAGAACCGGCCTTGAATGCAGACAACCTCTTGACTGATCATTCCTTATTGCTGAAACTCTTTATGACCTTCCAGAACCACTGTCTAAAATCGGTTATTTATATCTTGGCGTTTTAAGCCTGTACTAAGAATTTTACTCTTAGATTGGGTTTAGTTTTTTGCTTGGCCAAGGCCACGCTAACTATCCAGTGGATGGATACTATTAATAGCCATGGTAGTTGAAAGCATTCAATACTGATTCCCTTACCTTATTATTCTTCGTAATGACTGCTACAACACTGGAAAAAAAAATGGACAACAGATTCCTTCCGGTTGTTTAAATGGCCACTAGTTGCCTAATGGTTGACTTCGTCTTTTCACCATAATGAATTCAGTCTAGGCCACCAGCTGGCTTAAGTGCCCATGCCCTTTGTTTTACTTTTACCCTTACATGGAAGTAAATCTTTAACCGCTTTTTAGCAGATAATTTGCCTTGAATACGGGTAGATTTGGTTCTCGTTGGAATCTTAGAACAACCTTAAAATTTTGCCGACGATTGGGACCATAGTCACTGGCATTTTTTAGAGCACCCTTGAAATTATTGCCTGCAGATTTATAGAATTATATTGTTAATGAACAGCGATCTACAATAATGATCATCACCCCTAGTGTACAACCTTTGATGTATTCCTTGCTTCCAAAAGGTAAACTGGCTTTCTATTATTTAATTAATAATGTCTCGTTCTTCGTTTCTCTTTAATTAATATTATCTTTTATTTTAGTTTTTATTGTTCTATCATGATAGGTGGTGCATCAAAAATACACATCATCTACCATAGTGTAGATTGTCCTTATTATTCAAAATGAGTGAAGTATATAAACTTTATAGAATTTTTAATTGGATATCCTTATATGGCTATGAAATGGTTAAAGTTTTTGATTGGTTAGTATATTTAGAGTCAAGAAGTGTTTTCATTATCAATATTAGTGGGATGGGAAATTTGGATAAAGGTTGATAAGATGTACATAATCTACTTCTCGAGCATTGTTATATATATATCTAACATGATTATTAGATATCGACTTTAAAACAGAATACTTATAACAGTAAAAATAGTTTAAGGCAAATTTATTTAAGTTGGAACCCTAAGCACGTTATAATTTAAACTTGCGCAATGAATTTCTTTAAGACTAGTTTGATTATATCTCGATGTCAATATGCACTTTAGACATGCGAAGTAGGGCTCAAAATGGAAGTTGAACGGACTGTGTTAATTACCCTACTTGTTATTTTAATTGTCCTTGTCTTGTATTTGATTTCCTTTTGCCATGAATTAGTTGATATTCTTTTGCATCATGATATGTGGGGAAGGTCATGGGCGTAGTTACTTCATCCTCCACAAAAATTGTTAGCTACAGTTGAGTTTAATGAATGAATAAGTCTGTGCCTTGAAGTAAAGTAGATGACTACATTTGCATCTTGAATTAAAATAAAGTTGATTTCATTGCGCACACACTTATGTCGTTTCATGATGGATTTAGTAATCAATTTCTCTTGCATTGTGGAATTCATGTGATGTGTGTTGATTTATAGGACTTTATCATGCAGCGATCGTCATTTTTGTTTGTTGATTTAGCATATTTAGTTTGGTCTGGATTGTGTCGGATGGGATGTAGACACCTCCATGTTCCTCACAACAGTCGCCATCCCTGAGACCTTAAATGGTAAAAATTGATGGGAACCTGGGCTTGAGCGTTGTTTATGTGTCTTGGAGGTCCTAACCATTGCAGGGTAGGACGAGCGGGTAGTCGATCTTATTTATTTGTCGATTGATTGTCGTTCAATCCATGCAGATACTTGATGTGAATCTTAGGTCGTCATGTTGTATTCGTCTTTGTATGCATCTTGTTTGTCATCGGGTGGCGTCGTAGAGTCGAATGTGTTTATTACCCTTGTACACACACGCACACACACTAAATAAAAATAAAATAAAATAAAATTGTACTTGTTATGAGAGGTTCGTCGTCGTAACGAGGAGGTTCGCTACATATGGTATCAGAGCGAGGTTCAACCCGCGACTTGGGATCGACATGGATTTCATTGACATGATTTGATATACTGTTGCTAATCAATTTGATTGTGTGCGTGCATGGTAATCATTATTAGAGGACGTCACAGAGGCAGACGACGAGGTGCGAGGGGAGGAGGCGAGACGCCTCCAGTAGCATCCACGCCTGAGGGGTCGAACCCCCAGGGAGACAAGCAGGTTCTTGGGCAGGAGAAGATAGCAGTTGGAAATATAGTCAGAATGATGAGATCCTTTCAGTGCATGTCCAAGGCACTGATCAGCCGTTTAGATAGAGATGAGGCCAGGGCATCAGCACCCACTAGGGTTCCACCGCGTGCTCTGGTTGGTACTAGTAGCATTCACCGTGAACTCGAGAAGGTCAAATTTCTCGAGTTCTTTGGTGCCTCAGATGGCGTAGCCGCCAAGGCATGATTGGAGAACATGGCGATGTGCTTCGCACTTCACGATTATACCTCCAACATGAAGGTCCACATGGCGGTCTTTCAACTAAAGGGGAGTTCTCTTCTTTGGTGGAAGACGCTCCTACCGAACCTAAATATGGTCATCAAAGACGTGTCATGGGAACTGTTCAAGGAACAGTTCCGAGAGAGGTACCTTTCAAAGGAATTCATTGAGCATCAACTTAATGAGTTCAATGCCCTGCAGAAGGGAGGTCGTACGGTGCCCGAGTATGAGGCCCATTTTTTTGAGTTGCTCCAGTACACTCCGCACCTTAACACTAAAAAACTAAAGGTCAACAGGTTCGTGTCTGGCCTTAATGGCAGCCTGCATGCAAAGGTTAGGATTTTGATGCCTCAAACCTTGCATGATGTCATCCAGAAGGCCCTCATAGTTGAGGAGGAGCTTGTCAGTGGGGGTCAAACCAGGACTCCATTGAGACCAGTAGGGCAGGCTTCATATGGAACACCGCAGCACTAGACACCAGTGAGACATATGCCAAGATACCGTGGCTTCCAGAGGGAATCCTCCTTCCCTACACTACAATGACCACCGCCTCAGAAGCAAACACCTTATCGGGGACCCCAGCATCAGCAATAGCAGTTTAGGCATGTTCGTAATAACAGACCGAGATTCCATGTTGGTGGGCCTTCATCTTCTACTTCAGGTACCAGGACTATTGGGTCGAAGAAGGGGTGTTAGATGTGTGGGGAGCCACACGACTAGCGTGAATGTCCTATTGAGAGGACCAGAGCGTCTGGATCAACCAGACCCACTACCGTGGGAGA
>JZKD02S1815826.1:75066-94468 GCA_000966675.3 Picea glauca
ATAACTCTTCTGCCGATCCTGTGCTTCTTTAATCCTTTGTCTTATTGTCTTCATTTTCTCTTCCATTTCTTGGATCGCTTCTGGTCCCACCAGGACCCTATCCTCAAGCCGATCCCAACTCAAGGGTGTCCGACACGGTTGCCTGTAAAGAAACTCGAAAGGCGCCATCTTAATGGTGCTCTGGTAACTGTTGTTGTAAGCGAACTCCACTAGTGGCAAGAATTCTTCCCATATCTTTTGTTGGTCCATCACGTACATGTGCCACATGTCCTCCAAGGTTTGGTTCATTCGTTCAATCTACCTGTCAATCTCCGAGTGATACGCAGTATTAAAGTTAAGTTGGGTTCCCAAGGCCTTTTGGAAACTCGTCCAAACTCATCTAGTAAACACCCATCCTCGATCAGATATAATCTTCTTAGGCATGCCATGCAACCTCACCATCTCACTAATGAAAACTCTAGCTATGTCAGTTTCCTGATGCGTCGTACGCACAGGAGTAAAGTGAGCACTCTTCGTCAGAGTGTCTACTACTACAAAAATTGAGTCAAGTCTCCTTGCCATCAGTGGTAATCCAACAATAAAATCCATCGAAATAACCTCCCATTTCGATTCTAGAATGACATGTGGTTGAATTAATCCTGCTGGGTGTCTATGTTCAGCCTTTACCTGTTGACACTCTAGACATTTGGCCACATAGTTGACTACGTCAGCCTTCATTCCCTTCCAGAAGAATAAGGGTTTAAGGTTTTCCCTCATCTTCGTGACTCCTGGGTGAGCCATATAAAGTACTCTATGAGCCTCGCTCAGGATCAACATCCTCAACTCATTGTTTTGCGGTACGTAAATCCAACTTTTAAGCCTCAATAAACCATCACTATCAAATGAAAATCCCTGATATCATGGTACCATCATTGTGTTTTGTCCGATAAAACCCTCGACCTCTTTGTACCAGTCGTTGTCACGCTGTAAAGTTAGAATCTTCTCATGTAGATTCGTCTCAAGAGGCAACACTGAAAAGATCTGTGGTCTCCGACTCAATGCATCAGCCACTTGGTTCAATGTGCCTTTTATGTAAGTAATCTCAAAGTCGTACTCGCTAAGCAATTTCGACTAACGCCGTTGTCACGCGCTTAGGTCGCCTTGCATAAAAATGTGTTGTAGTCCACAATGATCAGTCTTTAGTTCAAATTTTGGTCCAACAAGGTAGTGTCTCCAAACCTTCAAGGCATATACGATGGCTAATAACTCCAAATCATGCATCGCGTAGTTCTCCTCATGCCTTCTTAGTTTCCTTGAAATGTAAGAAATCACTCATCCATATTGCATCAAGACTCTTCCTAAGCCTTCTTTGGTTGCGTCTGTGCATACCAAGAAGTCCACATCCATGTCAGGGACCTTTAGTATCAATGTTGTTTTCAACAAATCCTTAAGCCTCCGAAATTCTTCCGTGCATTTCTCGGTCCAAACAAACTTCTTGTTTTTCTTCTACAATTCCTTGATCGGATTTGCTATCTTTGAAAATCCCTCGACGAATAGTCGATAGTATCCTACTAAACCCATGAAGCTACGTACTTCTGGGACACTTGTAGGTGCAAGCCATTCCATAATAGCCTCGACCTTGGCTGGGTCCATGGTGATGCCTTCGCCGGAGCTGACATGCCCTAAGTAGTGAATCCTCGCTTGATAAAAAGAACATTTAGACAATTTCCCATACAATTTGTGCTCTCGCATTTACTGTAGTACCAAGTGCAAGTTCTCTTCATGCTCCTCTGTTGTATGAAAGTAAATCAAAATATCGTCAATGAACACTTCGACAAACTTGTCCAAGTACTCGCGGAACACTCTGTTCATCGAACTCATAAATACCCTGGGGGCGTTTGTCAGTCCAAATGGTAATACAGTAAACTCGTAATGTCCAAACCTCGTATTAAAGGCGGTATTAGGGACATCATCATGCTTGATCTGTAACTGGAGATACCCTGATCGCAATTCGATCTTGGAGAACACCGTCACACCCTTCATTTGATCAAACAAATCATCAATTCTCGGCAATGGATACTAATTCTTGATCGTAGCCTTGTTCAGTTGACGATAGTCAATGAAAAGCCTCCACGATTCGTCCTTCTTTCGTATGAAAATAACAAGTGCACCCCACGGTGACATGCTAGGACGTATCAGTCCCAGGTCTAACAAATCTTTCAGTTGCATTTTTAACTCTTGTAACTCCGGGGTCGACATTCGATAAGACGTTATTGCTATCGGTTCTGTCCCCAGTTTCAGGTCTATGGTAAACTCCAACTCCCTCTCCGACGGCATCCCAGGTAAATCCTCTAGAAATACGTCTGCAAACTCCTTCACCACTGGAAGGTGTTCTAGACCTTCTGCTACTCCCTTCTTGTTTAACGCAAGGATCGCATAAAGCTTGCACACCTTGCACATATTCTTCCACAGCTGTAAGGAAGAGATGTTCCTCAGGGAAACTCTCTGTTTCCATCCTACAATCACACATCTCTATCCCTCATCATTGACCAAGCTCAACCATTTCATCATATATTTAAGCATTGCCTCATGCGATTCCAACCAGTCCATACCAATGACGACATCATAAGATCCTAAGATCGTGACGTACAGATTGGCGCTCGTGAAAAAATCTCCCAGGTCAAGGATACATCCTGTAATCTTTCCTCCAACCTTTTGTTTGGCTCCCAAAGCCATCTCTAAGAAGCTAAACTCATCCTATTCGACTGCCTTTACCTTAATCCTCTTTAGCGCTGCACCAAAAATGAAACTCTCAGTAGCACCGAGATCTATCAAAATACTAAGGGTTTGGTCAGTGACGGTACCTGTCATCTCGAGCACAATCGGCTGATGCTCTGCTTGGCGGTTATTCACCGTTGCATGAATCCAATGGGCCTTGCCCATATCTCCCACGGTAGTGGGTCTGGTTGATCCAGATGCTCTGGTCCTCTCCACAGGACATTCGCGCTGGTCGTGTGGCTCCCCACACATCCAACACCCCTTCTTGGCCCCAGTAGTCTTGGTACCTGAAGTAGAAGATGAAGGCCCACCAACATGGAATCCCAGTCTGTTATGTTGAACATGCCTAAACTTCTATTGCTGCGGTTGACGCTGCTGCTGATGCTGGGGTCCCCGATAAGGTGTCTTCTTCTGAGGCAACAGTCGCTGCAGTGTAGGGAAGGAGGATCCCCTCTGGAAGCCACAGTATCTCGGCATATGTATCAATGGTGTCTAGTGCTGTGGTGTTCTAGATGAAGCCTGCCCTGCTGGTCTCGATGGATTCCTGGTTTGACCCCCACTGACAAGCTCCTCCTCAGCTATGAGGGCCTTCTGGATGACATCATGCAAGGTTTGAGGCATCAAAATCCTAACCTTTGCATGCAGGCTGCCTTTAAGGCCGAACACGAATCCGTTGACCTTTAGTTTTTCAGTGTTAAGGTGCAGAGTGTACTGGAGCAGCTCCAAAAAATGGGCCTCATACTCGGGCACTGTATGACCTCCCTTCTGTAGGGCATTTAACTCATTAAGTTGACGCTCAATGAATTCCTTTGAAAGGTACCTCTCTCGAAACTGTTCCTCGAACAGTTTCCATGACACGTCTTTGATGACCATGTTCAGCTTCAGTAGGAGCGTCTTCCACCATAAAAGATCACTCCCCTTTAGTTGAAAGACCGCCATGTGGACCTTCATGTTGGAGGTATAATCGTGAAGTGCGAAGCACATCGCCATGTTCTCTAATCATGCCTTGGCGGCTGCGCCATCCGGGGCACCAAAGAACTCGAGAAACTTGACCTTCTCGAGTTCACGGTGAATGCTACTAGTACCAACCAGAGCACGCGGTGGAACCTCAGCGGGTGCTGATTCCCTGGCCTCATCTCTGTCTAAACGGCTGATCAGTGCCTTGGACATGCGCTGAAAGGATCTCATCATGCTGACTATATTTCCAACTGCTATCTGCTCCTACCCGAGAACTTGCTCATCTCCCTGGGGGTTCGACCCCTCAGGCGTGGATGCTACTGGAGGCGTCTCGCCTCCTCTCCTCGCACCCCGTCGTCTGCCTCCGCAGCATCCTCTAACAATGATTACCATGCACACACACAATCAAATTGATTAGCAACGGTATATCAAATCATGTCAATGAAATCCATGTCGATCCCAAGTCGCGGGTTGAACCTTGCTCTGATACCATATGTAGCGAACCTCCGCGTTACGATGACGAACCTCTCATAACAAGTACATTTTTTTATTTATTTAGTGTGTGTGCGCATGTGTACAAGGGTAATAAACACATTTGACTCTGCGACGCCACCCGATGACAAAAAAGACACATACAACGACGAATACAACATGACGCCCTAAGATGCACATCAAGTATCTGCATGCATTGAACGACAATCAATCAACAAATAAATAAGATCAACTACCTGCTCGTCCTACCCTGCAATGTTTAGGACCTCCAGGACACATAAGCAACGCTCAAGCCCAGGTTCCCATCGATTTTTACCATTTAAGGTCTCAGGGATGGCGACTGTTCTGAGGAACATGGAGGTGTCTACATCCCATCCGACACAATCCAGACCAAACTAAATATGCTAAATCAATAAACAAAAATGATGATCGCTGCACGATAAAGTCCTATAAATCAACACACATCACATGAATTCCATAGTGCAAGAGAAATTGATTACTAAATCCATCATGAAACGACATAAGTGTGTGCGCAATGAAATCAACTTTATTTTAATTCAAGATGCAAAGGTAGTCATCTACTTTACTTCAAGGCACAGACTTATTCATTCATTAAACTTAACTGTAGCTAACAATTTTTGTGGCAGATGAAGTAACTATTCCCATGACCTTCCCCACATATCATGATGCAAAAGAATATCAACTAATTCATGGCAAAAGGAAATCAAATACAAGACAAGGACAATTAAAATAACAAGTAGGGTAATTAACACAGTCCGTTCAACCTCCATTTTGAGCCCTACTTCGCATGTCTAAAGTGCATATTGACATCGAGATATAATCAAACTAGTCTTAAAGAAATTCATTGTGCAAGTTTAAATTATAACATGCTCAGGGTTCCAACTTAAATAAATTTGCCTTAAACTATTTTTACTGTTATAAGTATTCTGTTTTAAAGTCGATATCTAATAATCATGTTAGATATATATATAACAATGCCCCAAAAGTAGATTATGTACATCTTATCAACCTTTACCCAAATTTCCCATCCCACTAATATTGATAATGAAAACACTTCTTGACTCTAAATATACTAACCAATAAAAAACTTTAACCATTTCATAGCCATATACGGATATCTAATTAAAAATTCTATAAAGTTTATATACTTCACTCATTTTGAATAATAAGGACAATCTACACTATGGTAGATGATGTGTATTTTCGATGCACCACCTATCATGATAGAACAATAAAACTAAAATAAAAGATAATATTAATTAAAGAGAAACGAAGAATGGGACATTATTAATTAAATAATAGAAAGCCAGTTTACCTTTTGGAAGCAAGGAATACATCAAAGGTTGTACACTAGGGGCGATGATCATTATTGTATCGCTATTCATTAACAATATAATTCTATAAATCTGCAGGCAATAATTTCAAGGGTGCTTTGAAAAATGCCAGTGACTATGGTCCCAATCGCCGGCAAAATTTTAAGGTTGTTCTAAGATTCCAACGAGAACCAAATCTACTCGTATTCAAGGCAAATTATCTGCTAAAAAGCGGTTAAAGATTTACTTCCAGGTAAGGGTAAAAGTAAAACAAAGGGCATGGGCACTTAATCCAACTGGCGGCCTAGACTGAAGTCATTATGGTGAAAAGACGAAGTCAACCATTGGGCAACTAGTGGCCATTTAAACAACTGGAAGGAATCTGTTGTCCATTTTTTTTTTCCAGTGTTGTAGCAGTCATTACGACGCCTAATAAGGTAAGGAAATCAGTATTGAATGCTTTCAACTTCCATGGCTATTAATGGTAGCCATCCGCTGGATAGTTAGCGTGGCCTTCGCCAAGCAAAAAACTGAACCCAATCTAAGAGTAAAATTCTTAGTACGGGCTTAAAATGCCAAGATATAAATAACCGATTTCAGACAGTGGTTCTGTAAGGTCATAAATAATTTCAGCAATAAGGAATGATCAGTCGTGAGGTTGTCAGAATTCAATGCTGGTTCTGATCTCAAAATGCTACTACAAGGCACCCAAAAACGCAGAGGATTTATATTAAAAAAATGCAGGGTTCTGATGGTAAAACGCAGACGAGTTTCCCCCCTCACACTGGTGACGATTTACACTAAAAAATTCAGAGGATTTACGCCTAGAAACACAGAGGATTTACACCTAGAAACACAGAGAATCTACGCTTAAAAAACACAAGGGGTTTTGATGGTAAAAACACAGGATCAGGAAAGAAAACACAGAGCTTAACACTGTGTATTCAATCACTCAACTCAGTCCGAAAATTATGAATTGTCATGGAGCGAGCAATCAGTGAGCCAACCTCACCCTAAAGGTTAATAAAATACGGAGATATAAGCACCGTCTAGAAGGACAAAGCAGACATAGATCATTTACAAGCAAGGAAATCATGGGCCAAGAAAAATTACAGTACTGACAGGGATGGAAAACGTTGTTTGTTCCCCCCCCCCTTTTTTTTTTCAATCCAGTGCCCAGAAACGAAATTTCCAGATGATCATTACACCGTTAGTTTATCCAATTCGGTAATGAATATGCAAAGCTATATTTATGGTTATCCATATCGCAATCGTGGAGAATATAAACATATATTTTATTTATTTAATATTTTTTGTATTTTCAACCAACGCCAAATTACCACAACAGAGATAATGTTTCCATCAGTTACACAATTGCAATTGCAGAAGTAAAGTAAACCAACCAATCTATCTAGAACCCAACGCAGATGAAGTTAATTACTCTTTACATATCAGAATACCAATATAAAACTATGACGATAGTAAGAGAACGCCAGAGCCAAGGGATAACTTGTCGAAGGGATCACAGGGGTTCTATCAGTCGAGGCACTGAAATAAACAACAAAGAGGGAAAATAATCCAAAAGACAAGGTCGTACTGAAGGATGTAAGTCAACAATCAGCTAGGCTAAGAAAAATGGGTCCACTATCAATCTAAACACCCATTCCATTACAATAAATAATCAAATCCAAGCTTAAGTCATAATGCAATCTACTCTACAAAATAAAAGAGCATACTGTTGCCTTATCGCACGTTTCGAATGACATCCAGCGCTCCGTGCCACTCCTACTCGTTGACCGTTGAGACCTCACCGGTACCTTCCAGCCAGTGCTAGGGGTACTCTACTTCCCCCTTAGCCCCCCAAGCCACAAAGGGGCCACACACTATACAAAGGGTACGTCTAGCTCCCAACTCGCCTCGCAAGGCCAAGCTACCACTCCTCTCCGAGATGGGAAATCCCAACTCCCACAAGTAAATCAGTCAAGTCACTATTCCTGCAACATAACATTACATTAACAACCAATCCCCTTCTTCCTTCTCCTCCCTCTCTTTTATAGAGTTTCAAAACTTCCATTCTTTCCCTAAATCTCATTTAATTTAAGTTTTAATAAAAATCTTCTAAAAATTCTCCTTCGTACAAGTGTCATCCATCCCCCATTTTCCTCCAATAATTATTTTCCTTAATTTATTAATTGTCTCATTTCCCTCACCCACCTAGAGTTACTCCTAAATTTACTCCTAGGCATCCCTAGATTCCCCTTACAGGTTTTAAAGGCTTTCTCTATTATGAAGTTGCTAATTTAGTTCAATTTAGAAGGTTCTTAAATGCATAATCTTTACTAAGTTGACCTCCCACTTTTTACCATAAGTTCCACTCTTTCCCTTTTTATGTTACCTCCATTCCCTAGTTTCCTAATTTTTATATTTCCTTCTTACTGCTTTTTATTAGAGCCAAAAATGACAATTGTGCAAGTTAATCTCTCTTTCCTTTTATTATAATTTAGTATCCTTTTTTTTTTAACTATCAAAAGTTAAAATATTTAATTTCTTCTTTACAATTTATATCCACTGATTTTATTTAATTTCTTACTCTCTTCATTTTACCCAAAAATTTATGAACACCAAAATTATTACTCAAGTGGTTTTTATTTTAAATTTTTAATATTTTATTTTTATAAAGATATTTTCTTAAGGGTAGACAAAATTTTACCCCTGGCGAAGTTTTAGACTTAGAACTTAGATTTTGAACTGGGGGACATTTAATTAGGGAAGTTGTTTAAAAATTTCTTAACGTGTTAATTGTCTTAGGTCCATCTAGGTTCATACCTCCATCATCATCAATGCAATGTGCCCTTTAGGATGCACTAGGTGTTCCAAGGGTGCCACTCACCTCATCTATTCCCTTGTGTGACGTGCACTTCAGTACGCACTACGTTCTCCAAGGGTGCCACTCGCCTCTTTTGTTTCTTTTGTGCGACATGCCCTTCAGGACACACCACGTGCTTCAAGGGTGCCACTCGCCTCTTGACTAATTAGTAGACATCAATAACCCCTGCAATCAACACTCTGCTAGGTGAACTTGTGGGAGACTAAGGGATTCTAAGGAATAAGGCCCCTGCCTTATTGCGCGCCCCTTAGAATCATCATAAGCGACTGTCGCAGTCTACCCTCATGACATCGTGGGTCCCATTGAACTAGGTAATCGTTAACGTACAGTTCGAACCATGACGGGAGTGCTAGTAGGTTGTGGTAGGGCTGCTGTCCACACCTCTCTCTCAACCTCTCTGGTAGTCATGTGTGACCCCTTTACTCCATATGTGAGTCTGGTTGACAAGCTATCATTAGCTTGCATCATCAACAAATCATGTTAGAACATATCCTCATCATACCATCTAATCAGATGTACTAATATCACAGTAAAACAATCAAACCCCAATAGCACACTCCCTGACTCGATCTGGAGTCCAAGGGGTTCCATCGATGCTTCTGCATCCTCAAGGTCCAAAACCCTGCACACTCAGTAAAACCGAGTCATTAACACCTGTCTATGTCAATGCAGTAAAACAACATGTCATCTACCCATAACACATCATAATCAAAGTAAAATGTTTTAATAGCATAATAATCCAGATCACTTGTGAGCAAGTGTCTTCAAAGAATAAGTTTGCTCAGTGCGACAGAGCGGGATGTTACATGTCGCTTGTTGTACACTCTGGAAACAAATTCCTCATCAAATCAAGAAGGTTATCTATTTATTTATGGTTCCGCGAACTTTTGAAGTCTTGCTAATGTTCCATGAAATTGGTTTGTTCTCGAATAAAAATACCGTCAACCTATATGTGTTAACTATATATCTTCCCACCATCGTTACTATACATTATAGGTGTTCAAACTGCTCTAACCCGTGCTCATGACATACGCCTATTGTAAGGGTTAAGCCCATGCAACTGTCATTCTTTTTTCGTTGCTTTAAAATCGAAATCAACTTATTCATTCATATGTACATGGTTTGGTAGGGGAAAGAAAACCCTTCCTTAACTACTAGTAAGGGAAACTATCACTACCTTATTCATTCGTTCGTTCAGTCTACCTGTCACTCTTCGGGTGATACACAGTACTAAAGTTAAGTTGGGTTCCCAAGGCCTCTTGGAAACTCGTCCAAAATTGTCCAGTAAACACCGATCCTCGATCAGATATAATCTTCTTAGGCACACCATGCAGCCTCACCATCTCATTGATGAAAACTCTAGCTATGTCAGGTGCCTAAAGCGTTGTATGCACAGGAATAAAGTGAGCACTCTTCGTCAGAGTGTCTACTACTAGAAAAATCGAGTCAAGTCTCCTTGCCTTTAGTGGAAATCCAACAATAAAATCCATCGAAATAACCTCCCATTTCGATTCCGTAATGGCATGTTGTTGAAGTAATCCTGCTGGGTGTCTATGTTCAACCTTTACCTACTGACACTCTAGACATCTGGCCACATAGTTGACTACATCAACCTTCATTCCCTTCCAGAAGAATAAGGGTTTAAGGTCTACCCTAATCTTCATGACTCCATGGTGAGCCATATAAACTTCTCTATGAGCCTCGCTCAGGATCAACATCCTCAACTCGTTGTTTGGTGGTACGTAAATACAACTTTTAAACCTCAATAAACCATCTCTATCAAATGAAAATCCCTGATATCATGGTACCATCATTGTGTTTTGTCCGATAAAACCCTCGATCTCTTTGTACCATTTGTTGTCACGCTATAAAGTTAGAATCTTCTCATGTAGATTCATCTCAAGAGGCAACACTAAAAAGATGTGTGGTCTCCGAATCAATGCATCAGCCACTCGATTCACTGTGCCTTTTAGGTAAATAATCTCAAAGTCGTACTCGCTAAGAAGTTCTGACTAACGCCGTTGTTGCACGTTCAGGTCGCCTTGCGTAAAAATGTGTTGTAGTCCACAATGATCAGTCTTTAGTTCAAATTTTCATCCAACAAGGTAGTGTCTCCAAACTTTCAAGGCATATACGATGGATAATAACTCCAAATCATGCGTCGCGTAGTTCTCCTCATGCCTTCTCAGTTTCCTTGAAATGTAAGTAATCACTCGTCCATCTTGCATCAAGACTTCACCTAAGCCTTATTTGGATGCATCTATGCATACCAAGAAGTCTACATCCATGTCAGGGACCTTTAGTATCGGCGTTGTTGTCAACAACTCCTTAAGCCTCCGAAATGCTTCTGTGCATTTCTCGGTCCAAACAAACTTCTTGTTTTTCTTCTGCAATTCCGTGATCAGATTTTCTATCTTCGAAAATCCCTCGATGAATAGTTGATAGTATCCTACTAAACCCATGAAGCTACATACTTCCAGGACATTCGTAGGTATCGGCCATTCCATAATATCTTCGACCTTGGCTGGGTCCACGACGATGCCTTCACCGAAGATGACATGCCCTAAGTAGTGAATCCTCGCTTGATAAAAAGAGCATTTGGACAATTTCCCATACAATTTGTGCTCTCGCAGACACTGTAGTACCAAGCACACTTGCTCGTCATTCTCCTCCATCGTACGAGAGTAAATCAAAATATCTTCAATGAACACTTGGATGAACTTGTCCAAGTACTCACGGAACACTCCGTTCATCAAACTCATAAATACCCTGGGGGCGTTTGTCATTCCAAACGGTAATACAATAAACTCGTAATTTCCAAACCTCATCTTAAAGGTGGTCTTAGGGATATCATCCTCCTTTATACGTAACTGGAGATACCTTGATCGCAAGTCGATCTTGGAGAACACCATTGCACCCTTCATTTGATCGAACAGATCATCAATTCTCGGCAATGGATACTGATTCTTGATCGTAGTCTTGTTCAGTTGACGATAATCAATGCAAAGCCTCCAAAATCCATCCTTCTTTCGTATGAAAATAACAGGTGCACCCCATGGTGACATGCTAGGACGTATTAATCCCAGGTCCAACAACTCTTTCAGTTACATTTTTAACTCTTGTAACTCTGGGGTCGACATTCGATAAGGTGTTCTTGCTATCGGTTCCGTCCCCAATTTCAGGTCTATGGTAAACTCCAACTCCCTCTCCAGCGGCATCCCAGGTAACTCCTCTGGAAATATGTTTGCAAACTCCTTCACCACCGGAAGGTGTTATAGACCTTCCACTACTCCCATCTCGTTTAACGCAAGGATTGCATAAATATTGCACCCCTTTCACATACTCTTCCGCAACTGTAAGGAAGAGATGATACTCAGGGAAAATCCCTGGTTCCATCCTACAATCACACCTCTCTGTCCCCCGTCATCGACCAAGATCAACCATTTCGTCATATAGTTGAGTACCGCCTCATGCAATTCCAACCAGTCCATACCAATCATGACATCATAAGATCCTAAGATCATGACGTACAGGTTGGCCCTCATGAAAAACTCTCCCAGGTCAAGGATACATCCTGTAACCTTTCCTCCAACCTTTTGTTTGGCTCCTGAAGCCATATCTACAAAGATAAACTCATCCTGTTCGACTGCCTTTACCTTAATCCTATTTAACGCTGCACCAGAAATGAAACTCTCAGTAGCACTGGGATCTATCAAAATAATAAGGGTCTGGTCAGTGGCGATACCTGTCGTCTCAAGCATAGTCGACTGATGCTCTGCCTGGCGGTTATTCACCACTGCATGAATCCGATGGGCCTTGCCCATATCTCCCACGGTAGTGTGTTCGGCTAATCCGGATGCTCTGGTCCTCTCCACAAGATAGTTGTGCTGGTAGTGTGGCTCCCCACACATCCAACACCCCTTCTTCGGCCCAGTGGTCCTGGTACCCGATGTAGAAGATGACGACCCATCGGCCTGGAACCCTGGTCTATTCTGCTGAACAGGCCTAAACTTTTATTGTTGTGGTCGACGCTGCTGCTGATGTTGGGGTCCCCGATAAGGTGTCTGCTGCTGAGGCGGAGGTCGCTGCGGTGTAGCGAAGGGGGATCCCATCTTGAAGCCACGGTATCCTAGCGTATGTCTCGTTGGTGTCTAGTGCTGCGGTGTTCCAAATGAAGCTTGCCCTGCTGGTCTTGCTGGAGTCCTGGTCTGACCCCAATTGACAAGCTCCTCCTTAGCTATGAGGGACTTCTGGATGACATCATGCAAGGTTTGAGGCATCAAAATCCTAACCTTTGCATGCAGGCTGCCGTAAAGGCTGAACACGAACCTGTTGACCTTAAGTTTTTTATTGTTAAGGTACAGAGCGTACCAGAGCAACTCCAAAAAATGGGCCTCATACTTGGGCACTGTACGACCTCCATGCCGTAGGATGTTGAAACCATTGAGTTGACGCTCAATGAATTCCTCTGAAAGATACCTCTCTTGGAACCGGTCCTCGAACAGTTCCCATGACACGTATTCGACAGGCATGTTCAGCTGCGATAGGAGCATCTTCCACCATAGAAGAGTACTCCCATTCAGTTGAAAGACCGCCATGCGGACCTTCATGTTGGAGGTATAATCACAAACTGCGAAGCACATCGCCATGTTCTCCAACCATGCCTCGGCGTCTACGTCATCCAAGGCACCAAAAAATTCAAGAAATTTGACCTTCTCGAGTTCACGGTGAATGCTACCAGTACCGACTAGAGCATGCAGTGGAACCTTAATGGATGCCGGTGCCCTGGCCTCATCTCTGTCCAGATGGCTGATCAGTGCCTTAGACATGCGCTGAAAGGATATCATCATTCTGACTATATCCAACTGCTCTCTGCTCCTACCTGAGAACCTGCTCATCTCCCTAGGAGTTCGACCCCTCAGATGTGGATGCTACTGGAGGCGTCACGCCTCCTCCCCTTGCACCCTGTCGTCTGCCTCCACAATGTCCTCTAACCATGATTACCATGCACGAACAAAATCAACTTGATTAGCAATAGTATATCAAATCATGTCAATGAAAGCCGTGGCGATCCCAAGTCATGGGTTGAACCTCGCTCTGATACCATATGTAGCGAACCTCCTCATTACGACGATAAACCTCTTATAACAATTTTTTTTTTTTTTTTTTTAGTGTGTGTTCATGTGTGTACAAGGGTAATAAACACATTCGACTCTGCATCGCCACCTGACGATGAAAAAGACGCATACAACAACGAACACAACATGACAACCTAAGACGCACATCAAGTATCTGCATGCATTGAATGAAAATCAATCGACAAATAAATAAGACTGAGTACCCACCTGTCCTACCTTGCAATGGTTAGGACCTCCAAGACACATAAGCAACGCTCAAGCCCAGGTTCCCATTGATTTTGACCATTTAAGGTCTCAGGGATGGAGACTGTTATGAGGAACATGGAGGTGTATACATCCCGCCCGACACAATCCAGACCAAACTAAATATGCTAAATCAACAAACAATAATGATGATCACTGCACGATAAAGTCCTATAAATCAACACACATCACATGAATTCCACAATGCAAGAGAAATTGATTACTAAATCCATCATGAAACGACATAAGTGCGTGTGCAATGAAATCAACTTTATTTTAATTCAAGATGCAAAGGTAGTCATCTACTTTACTTCAAGGCACAGACTTATTCATTCATTAAACTCAATTGTAGCTAACAATTTTTGTGGCAGATGAAGTAACTACGCCCATGACCTTCCCTACATATCATGATGCAAAAGAATATCAACTAATTCATGGCGCAAGGAAATCAAATACAAGATAAGAACAATTAAAATAGAAAGTAGGGTAATTAACATAGTCCATTCAACCTCCATTTCGAGCCCGACTTCGCATGTCTAAAGTGCATAATGACATCGGGATATAATCAAACTAGTCTTAAAGAAATTCATTGCGCAAGTTTAAATTATACAATCTACACTATGGTAGATCATGTGTATTTTCGATGCACCACCTATCATGATAGAACAATAAAAACTAAAATAAAATATAATATTAATTAAAGAGAAACGAAGAACGAGACATTATTAATTAAATAACAGAAAGCTAGTTTACCTTTTGGAAGCAAGGAATACATAAAAGTTTGTACACTAGGGGCGATGATTATTACATTGCTGTTCATTAACAATATAATTCTATAAATCTGCAGGTGATACTTTCAAGGGCGGTCTGAAAAATTCCAATGACTATGGTCCCAATCGTCGACAAACTTTTAAGGCTGTTCTACGATTCCAACGAGAACCAAATCTACCCGTATTCAAGGCAAATTATCTGCTAAAAAGCGATTAAAGATTTACTGCCAGGTAAGGGTAAAAGTAAAACGCAGGGCATGGGCACTTAAGCCAACTGGCGGCCTAGACTGAAGTCATTATGGTGAAAAGACGAAGTCAGCCATTGGGTAACTAGTGGCCATTTAAACAACTGGAAGGAATCTGTTGTCCATTTTTTTTTTCCAGTGCTGTAGCAGTCATTACAATGAATAATAAGGTAAGGAAATCGGTATTGAATGCTTGCAACTGCCATGGCTATTAACGGTAGCCATCCGGTGGATAGTTAGCATGGCCTTTTCCAAGCAAAAAACTGAACCCAATCTAAGAGTAAAATTCTTAGTACATGCTTAAAATGCCAAGATATAAATAACTGATTTCAGACAGTGGTTTTGGCAGGTCATAAAGAATTTCAGCAATAAGGAATGATCAATCGTGAGATTGTCTGCATTCAGTGTCGGTTCTCATCCCAAAACACTACTACAAGGCACCCAAAAACGCAGAGGATTTATATAAAAAAATGCAGGGTTCTCATGGTAAAACGTAGGTGAGTTTCCCCCCTCACGCTGGTCATGATTTATACTAAAAAATGCAAAGGATTTACGCCTATAAACACAGAGGATCTACTCTTAAAAAATGCAGGGGTTCTGATGGTACAAACGCAGGCTCAGGAAAGAAAACATAGAGCTTAACATTGTGTATTCAATCATTCAACTCAGTCCAAAAATTATGAACTATCATGGAGCGAGAAATGAGCGAGCCAACCCCACCCTAAAGGTTAATAAAATATGGAGATATAACCACCGTCCAGAAGGACAAAGTAGATAGAGATCGTTTACAAGCAAGGCAATCATGGGCCAAGAAAAATTACAGTACTGACAAGGATGGCAAACGTTGTTTGTTCCCCCCCCCCTTTTTTTTTTCAATCCAATGCCCAGAAATGAAATTGCCAGATGATCATTACAATGTTAGTTTACCCAATTCGGTAATGAATACACAGAGCTAGATTTATAGTTATCCATATCGCAATCACGAAGGATATAAACATATATTTTATTTATTTAATTTTTTTTGTATTTTCATCCAACGTCGAATTACCACAACAGAGATAATGTTTCCATTAGTTACACAATTGCAATTGCAGAAGTAAAGTAAACAAGCCAATCTATCTAGAACCCAACGCAGATGAAGTTAATTACTCTTTACATATTAGAATACCAATATAAAACGCTGATGACAGTAAGAGAATGACAGAGCCAAGGGATAACTTTTTGAAGGGATCACAGGGGTTCTATCAGTCGAGGTGCTGAAATAAACAACAAGGAGGCCAAATAATCCAAAAGCCAAGGCCATACTGAAGGATGTAAGTCAACAATTAGCTAGGCTAAGAAAAAGGGGTCCGCTATCAATCTAAACACCCATTCCATTACAATCAATAATCATATCCAAGCTTAAGTCATAATGCAATCTACTCTACAAAATAAAAGAGCATATTGTTGCCTTATCGCCCGCTTCGAATGACGTCTAGCGCTCTGTGCCACTCCCGCTCACTGACCGTCGAGACCTCACTGGTACCTCCTAGCCAGCGCTAGGGGTACTTTGCTTCCCCCTTAGCCCCCCGAGCCGCAAAGGGGCCACACACTATCCAAAGGGTACATCTAGCTCCCAGCTTGCCTCGCAAGGCCGAGGTACCACTCCTCTTCGAGTTGGGAAATCCCAACTCCCACAAGTAAATCAATCAAGTCACTATTCCTGCTGCACAACGTTACACTAACAACCGATCCCCTTCTTCCTTCTCCTCCCTCTCTTTTATGGAGTTTTAGAACTTCCATTCTTTCCCTAAATCTCATTTAACTTAAGTTTTAATAAAAATCTTCTAAAATTTCTCCTTCGTACACGTGTCATCCATCCCCCACTTTCTTCCAATAATTATTTTCCTTAATTTATTAATCGTCTCATTTCCCTCACCCACCTAGAGTTACTTCTAAATTTACTCCTAGGTGTCCTTAGATTCCCCTTACAGGTTTTAAAGGCTTTCCCTATTATGAAGTTGCCAATTTAGTTCAATTTAGAAGGTTCTTAAATGCAAAATATTTACTAAGTTGACCTCCTGCTTTTTACCATAAGTTCTCCTCTTTCCCTTTTTATATTACCTCCATTCCCTAGTTTCCTAATTTTTATATTTCCTTCTTACCGCTTTTTATTAGAGCCAAAAATGACAATTGTGCAAGTTAATCTCTCTTTCCTTTTATTATAATTTAGTATCCTTTTTTTTTAAACTATCAAAAGTTAAAATATTTATTTTCTTCTTTACAATTTATATCCATCGATTTTATTTAATTTCTTACTCTCTTCATTTTACCCAAAAATTTATGAAGACCAAAATTATTACTCAAGTGGTTTTTATTTTAACTTTTTAATATTTTTTTTTTATAAAGATATTTTCTTAAGGGTAGACAAAATTTTACCCCTGGCGAAGTTTTAGACTTAGAACTTAGATTCTGAACTGGGCGACATTTAATTAGGGAAGTTGTTTAAAAATTTCTTAACATGTTAATTGTTTTAGGTCCATCTAGGTTTATACCTCCATCATCATCAACACGATGTGCCCTTCAAGACGCACTAGGTGCTCCAAGGGTGCCACTTGCCTCATCTGTTCCCTTGCGCGACGTGCCCTTCAGTACACACTACGTTCTCCAAGGGTGCCACTTACCTCTTTTGTTTCCTTTGCACGACGTGCCCTTTAGGACGCAACACGTTCTCCAAGGATGCCACTCGCCTCTTGACTGATTGGTAGACATCAATAACCCCTGGAGTCAACACTCTGCTAGGTGAACTTGTGGGAGACTAAGGGCTTCTAAGGAATAAGGCCCTTGCATTATTGCACGCCCGTTAGAATCATCATGAGTGACTGTTGCAATCTTCCCTCACAGCATTGTGGGTCACCTCGAACTAGGTAATCATTAACCTACAATTTGAGCCATGATGAGAGTGCTAGTAGGCTATGGTAGGGCTGCTGTCCACACCTCTCCCTCAACCTCTCTGGTAGTCATGTGTGACCCCTTTACTCCATATGTGAGTCTGGTCAGCAAGCTATCGTCAGCCTGCATCATCAACAAATCATGTCAGAACATATCTTCATCATACTATCTAATAAAATGTTCTAATATCACAGTAAAACAATCAAACCCCAATAGCACACTCCTTGACTCGATTTGGAGTCTAAGGGGTTCCATCGATGCCTCTGCATCCTCAAGGTCCAAAACCCTGCACACTCAGTAAAATTGAGTCAATAGCACCTGTCTATGTCAATGTAGTAAAACAACATGTCATCTACCCATAACGCATCATAATCAAATTCAAATGTTTTAATAGCATAATAATCTAGATCACTTGCGAGCAAGTGTCCTCAAAGAATAAGTTTGCTCAGTGCGACAGAGCGAGATGTTACACGTCGCTTGTTGTACACTCTGGAAACAAATCCCTCATCAAATCAAGAATCTTATCTATTTATTTATGGTTCCGCGAACTCCTGAAGTCTTCCTATTGTTCCATGAAATTGGTTTCTTCTCGAATAAAAATATCGTCAAACTATATGTGTTAACACTATCTCTTCCCACTGTAGTTACTATACATTATAGGTGTTCAAACTGCTCTAACCCAGGCTCATGACATATGCCTATTGTAAGGGTTAAGCCCAGGTGACTGTCATTCTTTTTTTGTTACTTGAAAATCGAAATCAACTTATTCATTCATATGTACATGGTTTGGTATTGGAAAGAAAACCCTTCCTTAACTCCTAGTAAGGGAAACTATCACTACCTTATCCATCTCCCTAAATCCTTTAGCAAAGTTCGATAAGAGACGACCTACCTACACCTTACTTATTTCATGCTATGCGATGGGGCGCTTTGGTTGGCGGTGGGGGATCTTAGGGAGGAGGGTGGAAATATTCTTATTTGTATGAGTTGTAGTCCTTGATTGAATTCATTGTCATTGAAATGAGATTGATGGGGTTGAATAATTTGCATTGATTTGATGAAAAAATAAGTGAGATTAATTCCCTACTACGCCATAAGAATCTTTCAAAGGAACATCTCTTAAAGTATTGAGAAAGAACATAGTATGACTTGCATAATTACACATATAATAGTTTTCATGAGAATGAAATGTGGTAGAAGTGGGATACCAAGGAGCCCTTTAACAAGGCCATCCACTAGATAATTTTATAACTTAAGCAATTCTCACCAATTTTCCTATAATTTTTAGAAAAATTTACAAAATCTTATAATTTAAGAAATGTTCCATGACTTTATTGGAAATTGTAGGAAACCTTACATGATGAGTAGATGAATATGCATATGGGTTTTTCATGGTTGGTTCCAATGACATGAAGTGATTCATATGGAGAATGGAGATAGTTTAAGGGCTCATTTCATGAACACCTCTTATTCTAAATCTTGTAAGTTAATCTTTTCCAACTACCCATATTTTCCTCCTAGTTCTATATTCATTAAAATTTCAAGGCTATGATTCCCATGAAAGATGGACTTTCATTGTCTTTTGTTTCTAATTTTAGGTCAAATCCACTCCAACTAGCATTCTTTCCTAATTAACTACAATTACAAA
>JZKD02S1815837.1:11413-28308 GCA_000966675.3 Picea glauca
AATTCTTCTTTATAAAATGGCTAGAAAGAGACTTGTTCCAGCATCTTCTTGTAAATATTCTTTTAATTGAATATTCCTCCTTGTAGGGTTAATTCATATGAACAAAGTTCAATTACAAATGCATAAAAAGAGTTTTGTTCTTAAAACCTAATCAGTGCTCAAGTGTTAGAAAAGCATTCTATATCATCACCGGCATTCCTTCATTTTGGAATAATGAGACATGGTTATGAAGAAATTCAAAAGTATGTATGATGAGCACTTTAGAGAAAATAGGTACAAGAAGTTCAAATTCAAATATATATATATATATATATCAATTGGGTTTAGCTCGGGTGATTGGGAGGAATGTTGTTAACCTCCCTACGTAGGTTCAATTCCCACAAGTGACATGTTGAGCTCATAACGAGTATATTGTTGTAATGGCTTCAGGCCCTAGGTATCATCCTCAAAATGAGGAGAAGTACTCGTGGGTTTTACTGAATCCCCGGGCTTTGTAACCTAGAAAACAAATATATATATATATATATATATATATGGAATTTAGAGTTGCACTTAAGAGGGAGGGGATGAGGTCTACGGTTTTGGGCTAATGGAGAAACCCTAGGGTTTCCACAGGTAAGTTTTTTTTTTTCGACACTGAAAGTCAGTATTTGAGACCCATTAAGTAAGTCTTTAAGGAGGAGGATTTGGTTGATTACGACGTATACAGAGAATGGGATACGTCGAATGCTTTCCGATCAGATGAGAAATATCAAGAGATTCTTCGTTGCACTAGAGACTTTAGTGCAGATGATAGTCGTGAGCTACAATATTTAAAGGATGGTACGGTGGATCCAGGTGGAGTGGAGGGGAGATCGATTGGGGTCCAAACGGAGCTAAATAGTCATGAACCTATGAGTAATGTCTCTTGCATGCTTCGCTATACATCAAAGTTGGGTATTCCTCAAGTTTCAAATAGTCTTTCAGGTGAGAAAACCAAGGTTAAGAAACTGCAGCAGTGTATTCGAGCCAAAGTCGAGCAGGTAAGCATGGCTCTTGGCCAAGATATCAAGTTGGAGTCGGTTGAAACCCTATTGAATCGATCTCTGGTGGGAAAATTTATGGGCAAAGTAGTTTCGAGACCTCACCCAGTCGACTGGATGGAAGTTAGATGGAAGAGGTTCCTTAGATATGTGTCGAAGTTTCATATCCTTTTGAAGGGTTGGTTATCTTTTGAATTCAATTCATCGAAAGATGCAAAGCGAGTTCAGAAGCATGCATGGTTGTGGGATCAATACAGTCTAGTTTTAAAAAGGTGGCACGTTGCTTTCAACCCAGATACTAAGCCATTCGCGGTTCAACATGTTTGGGTTATGTTGCTTGGATTCACGATAGAACATTGGTCAAGGTCAGTTTTTGAGTCTGTTGCAAATGTGTTGGGTCAATTTGTGTATTTTGACGAGCACTCTCTTGGATGGGAAGACAAAAGGGTTTCCAAGGTGCTGGTGGAACTCGACCTTAGCAAAGGATTGTTTTTAGAACTGGAGGTGGTGTGGCAGTCACACTCATTCTCACAACAACTAGACTATTGGAATTTACCTTTTCGTCGTTCAATCTGTCATGAAGTTAGTCACCTAAGGCGAGAGTGCTTTGTGGCTAAGTCAAGTTCACAGAGACATATGAGAAAGGATAAGTTGGATCCAGAACCTTTGCGCAGTGGTAAGGTTTTGGAACTCTTATCGATTGATCCAAGTCTTACAAACTTCAGGGTCATCGAATTAAGTCCTCCTTTAGCAAAAGAAGGAGTTGAAGGATGTATCCAAGGACAAAGCATGCCAAGTTGCTTCGATAGGCGATTCGTCGAATAAAGATAAAGGTACTACTTTAGACTATGTTTCTTTGTCGCAGAATCTCGGACCTGAGTCAAAACCTCTTGTTTTTATGGGTTTATGGAGAATGTGGATAGTGGGTTGTTTTTGGGTGCACCCAAGGGGGCAATAGAAGTTGTTGTTGTACCCCATGTGTCGGATTTAGGGTCTCTACCTATTGCATATAACCCTCCTAGTTAAGAGGTTGGTCCCTCATCTCCGCGCTACAATTTCCATTCTCGCAAGATTAAGGGGTTTTGGCTCCGTATCGACTGATCCAAGTCTTCCAAACTTCAAGCTCATCGAACTAAGTCCTCCTTCAGTAAAAGAGGGAGCTAAAGGATGTATCCAAGGACGAAGCATGCCAAGTTGCTTCGATAGCCGATTCGTCGAGTAAAGATAAAGGTACTCCTTTAGACTTTGTTTCTTTGTCGCGGAATCTAGAACCTGAGTCAAAACCTCTTGTTTTGATGGGTTTATAGAGAATGTGGATAGTGGGTTGTTTTTGAGTGCACCCAAGGGGGTAGTAGAAGTTGTCGTTGTACCCCATGTGTCAGATTTAGGGTCTCTACCTATTGCAAATAACCCTCCTAGTTTAGAGGTCGATCCCTCGTCTCTGCGCTACAATTTCCATTCTCCCAAGATTAAGGGGTGTGAGGGCTCTGGTGTCGTCAACGGTGGGCTTGCTCCCACAATGGAACCCCCTGGTCATCCAAGTCGAAAATCCTCCATGTCCAAAGCAAAACAAAAAGCGTCCAAAGAAGG
The DNA here is from genome assembly GCA_000966675.3 of Picea glauca. Classification (NCBI taxonomy): domain Eukaryota; kingdom Viridiplantae; phylum Streptophyta; class Pinopsida; order Pinales; family Pinaceae; genus Picea; species Picea glauca. The sequence goes on from JZKD02S1815837.1 coordinate 14,026, forward strand.
GATGCAAGATTGACAACAAAAATAGTTCAAGCACTTAGAACGGAGAAGCCCATGAATGGGGCTCTGCCATGATTATTTTTTCATTAAACATGAGAGTGGTTGGGGGTGCCCCGAAAAGGCTAGCCCTCGTCAAGCTATTTAAGTTGTATAGGCCTGACGTTATATTGTTGCAAGAAACTATGGTTGTTGGTTCTAAGGTTGTGGAACTATTGTCTTCATTTTTTCCTGGGTGGAAGTTATTTACTATTGATGCAAATCGATTATCAGGTGGGTTATGTACTGCATGGAGTCCGTCTATTGCAGCTCTTAACACCACTTCTTCAGCTACAGGTATTATTTTGGAAGGGAAGCTCAAGACCCGGGACAAGGTTTTTAAAATCTTTAATTGTTACGACCCATATATAGATTGCAAAATCTTTTGAGATTCCTTAGTCGAAGATGGAATCTTAAAAGACTCGTCTTTAATTTTGGGAGGAGACTTGAATTTGACAGTTTCCGGAAGAGAGGTTTGGGGGGGGTCTGCTCGTTGTGACCCTTTGGCACAATGTTTTATTCATACCTTTGAAGAGTCGAAGCTACTGGATGTGGAGTCTGTGTCGATGGCACTGGCTTGGCGAAAAGGAAGATGCGGTGTTGTAGGGATGTCAAAGCGTCTTCATCGGTTCTTGATTGTCGAGGGTGTATTGGAAAATTTCGACCATTACAGAACTTGGATTGGAACAAATGGGGTTTCCAATCATCAACCTATTTTGTTGCAACTAGATTATGTAACGGAAAAAGTACCAGGGCCATTCAAATTTAATCATGCATGGATGAAAGAAGATGTTTTTCGTCGTTGGTCTTGGATAATTGGCATCATTATAATCTAAATCTAGATGAAGCAGCAATGGTTCAGTTCATAGCTAGTCTGAAGCATTTGAAACAGTGTGTGGTCGACTAGGAGAGAGAGAGAAGGAAATCTACCCAAGCTGAATTACTGAAGATTGTGGAGAACATAGGTCTAATTTTCCATAGGAATCGGGCATGAGTCTTTTCCATGGAAAAGCGAGACGAGTTACGACATTTAGAAGAAGAGAAGACTCATTTGTTGGCCACATAAGAGATGACTTGGACACTGAAAAGTCGAGCGAAGTGCTTGGAGGAGGGCGACAACAATGCCTCTTTCTCCATAAGTTCGCGGAGCATAGAAAGGTTCTTAATATAATTTGGGAATTAGATGGTCTGAGAGGGACAAAAATCAAATCTTTTAAAGAACTTGCAGAAGCAGGGTTGGCCTACTTTGGACATTTATTCAAAGTACCAAAGGCGAGTCATATTGGAGAACAGATGCAAGTAATAAGATTGTTCCCTCGGTTTTTTGATCAACAGGCAAATGATTCGATTGCGGCTCCTATAACAAAGGATGAAATTAAAAGGACTCTTTCTAGGTCTAAAAAAGCTAAGAGCCTGAGTCCAGATGGGTGGACTATCGAGTTTTACCTGGAGTTTTTTTATGTGTTGGTGGATGAGATTCTAAGGGTTGTTGGGGAAACAAGAATTATGGGTAGAATTTCAGGGGCTATTAATGCCACGTTCATAGCTTTGATTCCAAAGAATTTCAATCCTTTGACTTTCAATGATTTCAAACCTGTATCACTCTGTAATATCCTATATAAGTTGGTTGCCAAGATTATAGTTGATCGGCTGAAAGGGGTGTTGTCTGTGTGTTTGATAGAGGAACAATTTGGGTTTCTTTATAATCAACAGATTCTAGATTCTATAGGAACAGCCCAGGAAGGGATGCCCGCCATAAAAATAAAGAAGATTCCAACTTGGTTATGAAATTGGATTTGGAAAAGGCGAACAACAAGGTAAACTGGACGTTTCTTAGGTTGGCATTACTACAAATGGGTTTAAGTCTGTAGGTGATCAATTGGGTAATGGTATGTGTGACATCGGCTAATTTTGCAATACTTATAAATGCCTCTCCGACAATCTTTTTAAAGCAACGAGGGTACTACAACAAGGATGTCCTTTGTCACCCTTTCTTTTCCTCTTGGCAACGAAAGGCCTAAGCAAGTTATTGCATTCGGCTCGCCTTGAGGGATCCATTAAAGGTATCATGGTTGCGGATCAGGTAAAGTTGACTCATTTACTATTTGTCAATGATGTTCTTCTCTTTGGAGAAGGAACATTAAGGAAATGGAGGATTTTTAAGCATCTTCTAAATTCTTTTTTTTTTACTACGGATTTAGAGATCAGCCTTAATATGTCTCTCATGCTTGGCAATGATTTGTCAAGAAATTTGGAGGAGCAACTACGCAAATTGTTTGAAGTCAAGTACGAGTCCTTAAACACTGGTCTAAAATATCTTGGGTACTTTCTGAAACCCAACAATTACTGAGTTGCGGACTGGTTGTGGCTAATAAAAAAAGTGGAAGATAGGATAAGTTACTGGTGTCATAGGTGGCTATCTCTTGGTGGAAGATTGGTTTTGGTCAAACCAGTTCTTGAAACTATTCCTATGTATTGGTTGTCTTTGGCTCATGTTCTGAAGAGCATCGTGGACAAAATTCGAAAACAGTGTTTTAGTTTCTTATGGTATGGGAAGAAGATTACAAAGAGTATTCCTTTGGTCAATTGGAAGGCCTTGGCTAAGCCCAAAAAAGAAGGGGGTCGAGGACTGAAGAATATCTTTATGTTTGGCCAAGCGTTGGCAGCTTGTTTATGGAGAATGTTCTTCAACAAGGGATTGTGGGGTACCATCATGAAGTGTAAGTATTTCGGCTCTCTCTCTGTAGAACGGTGGATTGGGAAGGAGCCTAAATCGTTTAAAGGTGCTTCTAACATCTAGAAAGGACTTGTGCGGGCTTTCTTGACCCTTGAAAGGTGGGTGGCTTGGAAGATCAAGAAAGGAAATAAGGTGTGATTGGGGGAGGATCCATGGGTCGGAGCAAGGGGTCATTACTTGCTATCTCAGAAGCTAAAAGTCCTGCTCAATGCCGATCGTTTGAAATTTTTAGCAGATGTTGGAACAAGGGGTTTTCATCCCAATGGATTGCAAAGGTGGACCTCGGAGGAGTTAAGCTTGATGGGAGAGCTAGTAGCTAAATGGAGATCCTTTACTCGGCTTCTTATACACAATGGAGTCACCTTGGGTGACAAAGATGATGAATTAGTATGAACTTGGAACAGGGCTTCTGGATCGTTAACAGAAAAACTTGGTTACAAGGCTTTGGTTACTAATGATGCAATTGTGGGTAGAAGATGGTGGTAGTCTTGTATGTGGAAATGGAAATGCCCATTAAAAACTCGATTGTTCTTATGGTTAGCTCTGGTGAATAGAATTCTTACTTGAGATAATGGACAGAGAAGGGGATGGAGTGAACCAAACATATATCTTTGTAAGGTAGAGGAAGAATCAGTGTCTCATTTGTTTGTTTCATGCTCTTTTGCATCACAAGTTTGGCGTGCAGTTATGATGACTCTGAATTGTCCTGGGTAGTGGATTTTTTAATCTTTGGAACTTTGTTTATGGAATTGGTTAAGGAATCCATTTTTGAAACAATTCAAAGAACTTCCCTGCTATGTAATATGAGGAATTTGGTTGCATAGGAACCAGGTTCTTTTCAATGGGCAGAATGGAAATGTGAGTATGGTAGCTCACAAAGTCTAAGTTGCTTTTCTTGAGAGAGTAAAGGAGTCAACTTGTCAAACAGGTAGTTAGCAATTAGCCCCAGTCTTCAATCATATGATGGCATGGAGTTTCTTTGATGATGCAAGTCAGGGGATACCAAGTCAATGTGGAGCTAGTATGGTTTTATTTCTTTCTGAAAAACATTATTTCTACTTGAAGCTGGGAGCAGGTTATGGTTCAAGCACACGAGCCGAATTGATTGCTCTTTGGGGTCCCCTTTTTTTTGCAAAAGAAAGAGGAATCCAACAAAAATTCAGATCGTGGGAGATTCAAAAGTTGTTATTGATTGGTTTTGTCGTTGATGTCTTTTAAATAGCTTGCTTTTGGAGCATTAGCAAAGGGAATACGAGATCGACTAGAGTCCTCTGAAGACATTATTATTAACCACACTTACACGATTTATAATCAGAACACGGATTTTTTGTCAAAGGAGGCTCTTTGTTTGGATGATGGTCTTCTCGTATTCATAGAATTTCTTGAAAGGGAACCTCTCCCAAAAGTCTCTCGGATGATATACTGAAGTCATGTTTTTATGTCAATGTTTCTTATGGTAGGTTTATGATATGGACAGTTGGGTTTTAATTTTGTATGTTTATGTTTTGGGTAGATGAACAGTTCAGGCCATACTTCAACATGATCTAGCCAACATATGATCTTGGTTGGTCATCTAGGGATGCTCTCGACTCTCGGGCCTCTTTTTGTAAAATTTGATTCATAAGAATAGCAATTATACTATATATAATCCAAAGGTAACGATATTATGATTGTAAGTTATGGTAGATGATCTAGTAATTGCAAGTATCAATATATATTAATGAAGAATTGAAAGAGGAGCAGCACAGATCCTTTGAAATGACAGATTTGGGCATAATTCACTAATATTTAGGATTGGAAGTATAGCAGATGGATGGCATTATCCTTATGTACCAAACCAAGAATGTGTAAGAAATACTAAAAGAATTAAATATGCCAACTCCTGCTGAAATAGGATTAAGTGTGAAGATTCAAAGCCAATTATTTAAAGTCAATGGCAACTCCTATTAAATAGGACTAAGGTTATTAATCAAAGTGTGAAAGCAACTCCTAAATCAATACTGAAAGCAGAAAGACAGAACGAAGTGTCTAGCTAAAAGATAAATATCTGGCCAATAGAAGATATAAAAAAAGGTTCAAGTACAACAGAGTCTCAATGCAAAAAACAGAGGAGAGGATGTCAAGCCCTGTTGGAGCTGGAGCAAGAAACAAAAAACTTTTATTGGTGGTGTTATGGTTCTAAGTTGTCCCTTCAAAAACTTCACAATGGAGGTGGAATGACCATTTAGGAAAACCATATTGCTTCCTCCACTCCTCTCACTTTGAAATTGGTGTTTTCTAGTTTCAAGGTGTTGGAACCTCAAGCTCTGATGGTTCATCACACTTCTCCTGGAATTATTCGTTCGAGCAGTCGACCAGCATCTGGAAACAATTGATCGAACGATCGACCAGATATCTACATGAGTTGTTCAATTACTCGACAAGCCTGTCGGTCGAAAAGTCGACCAGCAGTTGAAGATAATCGATCGATGGATCGACCAACTGAGCAATCGACTACGACTTGGACGCATGGACGATCGGGTCGAGAATCCTTGTCGAGCTGACTAGACAACACGGATTCAACGAAGTCAACTCTAACCACCAACAATTGTATGTGGACAAGATCTTCTCGATTCTAAGGAAGTTGCTTAGATCTCGAAGCTATAAATAGCAGACCCTACAAGTCATTATCAAGTGTACAAGATTATGAAGTGAACATGTGTGAAGATGTTCAACATGCATTGTGATGTCATGATCACAATGCGTTGTGCTTAAGTGTTGTAACGGTGTCTTTAGACACCACCTGTTATCTTGGAAACTTATTCCTTTTCGATTATCTACAATTATGTTTATTTGTTTCGTATCAGGTTACACCCAATCCCCAACATGGTATCAGAGCCACTGGTTGTGACGTCACCTGTTGTCCGCAAATCGCGCTAAGTCAGATTTGTTGTGTGATTGACTCTGGGCCAGTGATTTGTTGACTGTAACTTGTGGAAACAAATCAGATCTATCTAGAGATCGAAGATGGCTTCGAAGATCGATCCCATAACTTTGAATGGATCAAATTATGTTGTACGAGCACCAAACATGGAAACCCTACTGAAGAGTAAATGATTGTGGTAATATATGAAGACTGTGATTCTAGATCCAACGGATGATCAGGCAAAATTCATCATTGATAGGAAGAAGGACAAGATCGTAGGCATCATCACGACCTATATCTCACAGGAGATTCGATTTCACATCAGTGGAATCGACTGTCCTCGTAAAGTCTGGAAGAAGCTGAAGTCTCTATTCGACAGAGTCGATGAAAGTCACGTCATGCAATTGGAGAAAGAGTTGAATTGTCTCAATCCTCGTTCTTTCGACAAAATAAAGGACTATTTGGTGCGTGTGAAGGAACTACAGTTGAAATTAAGCGAATGTGGAAAGAATTATCTGAAGAAAGACGGACAACACATCGAGTTAGTCTTGATGAATTTGAGAACACCATTCGACATGTTCATTTCAACTTTCTGCACCAACTGGCAGGCACGCAAGGAAGATGGTAAGGGTCCTTTGAAACTTTATGTGGCTTACTAATCATTGATCAACACAGACTGCTTGATGAAGGCAAGCTTGGTGGCAAACGACAAGCTCACTTGCTCAAGGAAAAGAGCAAGTTGAATCACAAGGAAAGAGGACGGTTTGATACCCCTATACAAAGACCAAAAACCTAAAGGGCAGACAGATGCGCCCCATCAGAGTTGAAACAAGAAGACGTGTCAGTACTGTGGAAAGATTGGACATGTGAAGAAGATATGCTACAAAAAGAGAGACAACCTAGAGAAGGTCAAGCACCTTGAAGGAGACGTGTATGTAGCTCATCGACCCGTTGATAATTTCACCTTCCAAGTTAGAACTTCTCAAGCGTTGTTGTCTCATTCTGTGCAGAATGAATGGGTAGTCGACTTTGGGTGCACTAATCATATGGCTAAGGACGCTTCCTTGTTCACATCCTTAGATAAAGCTCTAGAGAGAAAGATCTATGTTATTGATGACTTTGCTCTCGACATTGTTGGTCGCAATGATATTCCCTGTCGACATGGGAGAATTGTTGTCGTCTATCATGTACTAAATCTCAGTGCAAATCTATTGTCGGTTTCACAATTAACACATACAGGTAAGATTATGGAGTTTTGGCTGGATCATTTCTTTGTTCGAGATTTGGAGAAAGGTCAGTCGATTGTCGTCCAAGAGTTTCTCGACCGAGAGGATAGTTTGTATAATGTTTGTGACACAACTCGACCCGACTCTGAACCGACTGCTCTTGTTTCTCACACAGACAAACGAAATCGAACTTAGCATGAACGACTCGGACACCTAAATTTTTCAAGTCTGCAGTCGATGGCAACTCAGAATATGGTTGTTAATCTACCTAAAGATTTTCAACCTGATAGAGTCTGTAAAGGATGTGTGCTTGGCAAGCATCATCAAGCACCCTTTGACTCTAGAAAAGTGTGGTGAGCACAGAACCTCCTGGAGCTAGTTCACAATGATCTTTGTTGCATCCATCTACCTTCCTTAGCAGGTGCAAGGTATATCTTGACTTTCATTGATGATCTCTCTCATTTCACTTGGGTTTATTTTCTGAAGAACAAAAATCTTGTCTTTGAAAAGTTCAAAGAGTTCAAGGCCTTTACTGAAAAGCAATGCGGCCGACCCATATCAAGTACTTGAGGTCAAACAATGGCGGTGAGAATGTGAATCGACCTTTTGAAGAATACCTCGTTCAATCTGGTATTCACTGGCAGCGATCGGTTTCTTATGCCCCTCAAAAGAATGGTGTTGTAGAATGCAAGAATTGGATGTTAGTCGAAATAGCTAGATGTCTTTTGCAGGCCAAAGATTTGCCTCCTCAAGCTCTTCCTTAGGTGACTCCAATCGAACGATGGTGTGGAAGAAAGCCCTCAATCGACCAACTTTATGTGTTTGGATGTGTTTCCTGGGCCCATATTTCCAATGATTGCAGAACTAAATTGGATGCAAAGAGTCAGTTTGCATCATGATGGGCTACTCTGAAGAGTCTAAAGCCTATTGATTATTTAAGGCCGATCATTATCAAAAGAAATGTATGGTTAGATGAGAAGTCTTCTGGCATCAAGTTGTTGAATGCCTCCTCTAGATTGTTACAAGATGAGCACTTTGATGTTGTTTCCGACTGTAGTTCTCTTGTTTTGTCTTTCAGTCCTTCAACTGGACAGTCGAACTTTGTTCCTATTTCAACAAGACCTTCAACCTCCGAGTCGATTGGTCAGTCAATTTTTGTTTCGACTAGTCCGCCATTTCCTTTGATTGAAACTATTCCGACTTTTGATCGACCTTCGACAGTGAAAAGCAATTCACCTCTTTCTTGCCTACCCAGATGGGCTGCCAAGACAATTGAAGCTGTTGGTCCTAATGTCAATGATTTTTCTTCAGGCCGACAAACTCGCAGTCATAAGCAACATGCCAGTGTTGCTTTAATGACTCGTGTGCTTGAAACCTATGATCCTGTTACCCACTATGATGCCCAAGGACAACATGAATGGGAGCAAGCTTTGCAAACAGAAATGGATTCCTTGTTTAAGAATCACACTTGGGATTTAGTTCCCCAACATCAAGGGAAAAACATTGTTAAGTGTCGATGGGTCTGCAAGACCAAATTTACCATTGAAGGTGTTGTTGAGCGCCATAAAGCTCACTTGGTTGTGAAAGTCTTTTCTCAACAAGAAGGCATTGAATACACTAAGACCTTTGCCCCCATTGCAAAGAAGAACTTTGTTCGACTGATTATTTCCCTTGCCGCTCAATTTGGATGGAAGATCCATCAAATGGATGTGAAGAATGCATTCTTCATGGTGACCTATCTGAAGAAATTTTCATGGAACAATCACCTGGTTTTGTGATAGATTCTAACCTAGTTTGTCGACTTCAAAAGTCTCTTTATGGTTTGAAGCAAGCTCCCCGAGCTTGGTATGCTAAGATCGACAACTTCTTTCTTCGACTTGGTTTCAAACATTGTGAATCTGATTGCAGCTTATATGTACTCCATACTCATGGAGACACTTCGATTATTATTGTATATGTTGATGACCTTGTCATAACTAGAAATAACAATGATCTCATTCTTAGATTGAAGAAACAACTTGTTGACTCCTTTGACATGACAAATCTTGATATTCTACATTACTTTTTGGATCTTCAAGTATTACCACTCTCTGATGGTTTTTTCACTTCTCAATCTAAATATGTAATGGATCTTTTGACACGTTGATGGCAAATTGTAAGCCCTGTGCTACTCCTTTTCAATCTGGAGTTAAGCTGGGCAAAACTTGTCAAACTCCTAAAGTCGATGCTACCCTCTATTGGCAACTGATCGACAATCTCATTTATCTTACTCACAATCGACCTGACATTTCCTTTCTTGTTAGTGTGGTTTCTCATTTTATACAGGATCCCAGAGAAAGTCACTGGAAAGCGGTCAAAAGGATTGTTCGTTATCTCAGTACCACTCATCTTGGTATCAAGTATTGTCGCAATTCAAATTCACTGATCAGCTACACCAACTCTGACTGGGCAGGCGACAGTGATGATCAAGAGTCCACTTCTGGCTATGTGTTTCGCTTCAGCACTAGACCATTGGTTTGGTCGTGCAAGAAACAGAAGGTAGTCTCCTTGTCGACTACAGAAGTAGAATATCGTGGCGTCGTTCATGTAGGTACAGAGGCAGTATGGATTCACCAATTTTTGGGTGAACTTGGATTTCCTGTACAGACCTCGACTACACTTTACTGTGACAATCAAAGTGTCATTCAAGTTGCTAACAACCCTATTGCCCACGGTAAGATGAAACGTGTTGAGCTCCACGCTCACTATTTGAGACAGTTGGTTCATGAGAACGTTGTCTCTCTTGTCTATTGCAGAACAGATGATCAAATAGTTGATATCTTTACTAAGCCTTTATCTTAAACTAATTTTATCAAGCTTCGTACGATCTTTGGGCTTCAGGAAGCTGCAATTATGGGGGTGTGTCCTACTGACTTAATTTGACTTCCTAAATCTCCAGAGTCGTGTGTTGATGGGAGGGTGTTGGAACCTCAAGTTCTTATGGTTCATCACACTTCTCCTGGAATCAGTCGATCAAGCGGTCAACCAACATCTAGAAGCAGTCAGTCAGACAATCAACCAAGTATCTACATCAGTCGATCCAGTAGTCGACAAGTCTATCGGTCGAACAGTCGACCACCAATCGAAAACAGACGATAAGTGGATTGACCAACCGAGCAATCGACTCTGAGTTGGATGCATGGACGATCGGGTCAAGCATCCTTGTCGAGTCGACTAAACAACGCGGAATTGAGAGAGCCAACTCTAACCATCGATGGTTGTATGTGGACAAGATCTTCTCGATTCCAAGGAAGTTGGTTAGATCTTGAAGCTATAAATAGCAGACCCAATGTGATCTAAAAGAGGGGGGACCTTGATACCAAACTTGATCTGGTTCTAGGTTCACTTAATGAAAGGATTAATTATAAGATCATTTTAATTGAACTTGATTGCATTAAAGGTTAACAGATGTGCTTATAAACTTGGTGCATGAGTTAGTCTCATAATCCATTACATTATGCATTTAATAATCATAATTCTGGAAATAAAGATATGCATAAGAAACATGAGACAATCACATAAGAGCAAGAGATCACCGACTTGTTAACGGAGTTCACCAGAACCTTCTGGCTACGTCTCCAGATCTGCTTGGAATACGAATCACTTGTCATTGCTTCTCCCAATGCGGGATTGGTTCTCCTTTACAGAAAAGGGCTACATCTTCTCCCAAATGAAGGGGCAACAAGGCTCTACCAATGTGGGGCATAATTCTCCCAATGTAGGGGCTCACATACTCTCTCAATAAGGGGCTCAACTCTCCCAATTAAGAGGCTTACAAATTACAAGCATGATTGCTTGATTCTCTCCTCAAAGAGCTTCTCTCCAAAAGAGCCTCAAAGGGCCTCCCAAAAGCCTTCTTTTTCAATTTCTCTCAATAAAGGGGTTTAAATAATTTTTCCTAGCTCCATAATCCAAAAAGACAAGATCCATAAATTTAGAATCCAATAACTACTCAAGGACAAAAATGAGAAAGACTCTTAACTTCCTCCTTGAGACTAGGAATCCACTTGTAATAAAGTGAGGAAAAGTCCAAGCCAACCCATGAGACCCTTAACTTCCTCCTTAAGAGGACAAAAATGAGAAAGACCCTTAACTTCCTCCTTTAGACTAGGAATCCACTTGTAATAAAGTGAGAAAAAGTCAAAGCCAACCCATGAGACCCTTAACTTCCTCCTTAAGACTAGGAAGCTAATTTGTGAATTGGTTTCTCACATACAACTAATTTCCTCTTAAAAGTAGGAAACCAATTTGTGAGTTGGATTCTCACATAAAACTAATTTTCCATTTTTACAAATAATACGTGAGATTTCCACTCACTCCAAGTATTCTTTTTTTGCCCCTTAAAATTAGGAAACCAATTTGTGAGTTGGATTCTCACAACTATTTCCCGTTTTTACAATTAAATGAATAATACGTGAGATTTTCCAACTCACTTCAAGTATTAATCATTTATAACAATTAAATCATTCATGATTAATTAAATATTCTTTGCCTCTTATCATTAATTAGCATTTTAATGAATCTTTCTCCATGGTGTGCAAAGTTAATGATTTTTCTCCATGGTGTGCAACGTTAATGATTTTCTCCATGAAGTTAATTCTTTGTGTGGAGATCCTCCTAGATCACTATGGGTCATTATCAAGTGTACAAGATTGTGAAGTGAACATGTGTGAAGATGTACAACATGCATTGTGATGTTATGATCACAATGTGTTGTGCTTAAGTGTTGTAACGATGTCGTTATACACCACCTATTATCTTTAAAACTTATTCCTCTTCGATTATCTGCAGTTCAGTTTATTTGTTTCATATTAAGTTACACCCAATACCCAACACAAGGGAGTATCCCTAGGAAAAAATTAGAGTTTAGAACTTAAGATTCATATTTCAAAAAGTCACCAATGCCAAATTCAGTGGGTGTTGAAAAAAATGGAAGAGAAGAAAGATCAGCAAAGCAATCCTAGATCAAATGTCTAATTAAACGAACCTTTCAGATGAATCAATAAGCGAAGAGCATTCCACTTTAAATAAAAATTCTCAAAATGTGACAATTTACTAGACAAACTAGCTTTTCATTAATCAAAAATATCAGTGTGTAATTCTGGTACAAATCAAGACGAGTCCATCCCAAGGAACCAAAGGGGACGTAGAAAATAGTCAATGCTCAAGACCTTGTTGACCTATGATGAAACCCTAGAATAGCTTTCAGGCCTTAGTTTTTAAAACCATACCTGGTCGATATCAGTCGCCAAACAGGCCGAGCGGATGGTTGGCCGAATCGACCCGGCCCAATGCCGAGTTTGGTATCGAATCGACCCAGTCGAATCCAGTTTGATACCAAACCGGTTGAACCGATCAGTCTGTGCCTGCTCGGCCGGTTTGATTCTAAACCCACCCACCGACGCACTAAACCTCAAAAATCAATTTCTTTTTTAATAAAAATAACTAAAACTTAATTCTAACCCCAAGGCCTACACACTAATTTAAATATGCCCCCCCCCCCTCACATCTCACATCTCATCGTGGTTGACTTGGAGTTTGTTTTTTCCAGTCGCCTCAGCAGTTTTGGACTCAGCCTGGAGAGCAGTCGCCGCAACAGTTTTGGACTCAACCTAGAGAGCAACCACCTAGCTACAGAGTCCACACCAATCAGCCGCTTACACTCAGGCTTCAGCAGCATTCACTCAGCCAGTCAACAACAAGCATTTCGTTTGGAGTCTTGAGCATAAAAACTCAAGCTTCGGTAAAATTCACTCAGCTTGTCAGCACTTTAGTCTTTATAGACTCAGCGGCAGGTATTTTCCTTTGGCACCTCTGATTTTTTATCATCATTACCCCTTCTCTCTTCTCCCGGATATACTACATTTGATCTCCTTAAACAGGGAAAGCCAAAGCAATAGAATAGCTAATAAGTAGGGCTCTTGGATGACTTTTTTAAGATCTGCCAGCAAACAGTTGCATGTATGAACTTTGAAGTTTATTGTTGGAATATGGTATTAGTCATTGGAATATTGTTTGAATATTGTTGGAATATTGGTAATAGGTATTAGTTTAATATTGCTTGTTTGAATTTGAAATTTTGCAGGTTTATTTTAATCCATAATCCATGGCCCTAGGAGTCAAAGACGTTGCATCGAAACATGTTAATATGATTCATGGGTTTATGTATTGCAAATATTGCAAGATGCTCATCACGGGAGGGAGGGGGGGGTTTATAGGATAAAAGAACATTTGGCTGGTATAAGAGGCCAAGTTCTCCCATGTGATGCACCGGATGAAGAAATTAGGCAGATTAGAATGGAAATGCTCGAACGGTTTGAGAAATTTGAAGAAGAGAAGGCTAGGAAAAAGGCCATCCATGCTGAAATTGGGAGGAAGAGACACCCTGTTGCAATGAGAGCAAGTGGTAGTGTTGAATTTGCAGGCTCTTCATCTATGCCTTCTACCAATGTTATCGACCCCTTTCGTTATGTTTCTCCCCCACCTGAGCTTGACAGGCAACCTAAAAAGAAGAAAAACATTAAAAGTTATTTTCCACATTTCCCCAACTCTGTTAGTGGCTCTCAACCAACTCAAATTCAACCCACCTTAGATAGTCATTGGAAGAAGCAATACAAAGCGTTGAATACATTGCTATATGGTGGTATGATGCAGATATCCACTTCAATGATGCCCGCTCACCTTATTACCAACCTATGTGAGATTTTGTTATTGTTGTGGGAAAGGGCTTCAAAGGCCCTAGTATGTATGACTTGAGGGGCTCGCTTTTGCTAAAAGAGGTTATCTCCATAGATGAATATTCGAAGGATTTTAAAGATTCATGGGCCAAAACAGGTTGTAGAATCATGTCAGATGGGTGGACTGATGGAAAGAACCGCACAATCATAAACTTCCTTGTCTCTTGCCCTCAAGGAACTATGTTTTTGAAATCGATTGATGCATCTGATAAGGTGAAAGATGAAAACCTGTTATTTGATCTTTTGGATGAGATTGTTATGATAATGGGGGTGGAAAATGTTGTTCAGGTCATTATAGATAATGCCTCTAACTATGTTCTTGCTGGTAAGATGTAGGCCAAATATAGGACCATGCTTTGAACCCCATGTGTTGCACATTTCATAGACCTCATGCTTGAGGACATAGGCAAATGGGATTGGATCAAGAACATTGTAAAGCCTGCCAAGTGTATCACAAAATACATCTACAACCACTCATGGGTATTGAACCTTGTTGACCGCCTATTCAGCTAGGGGTCAACTCATGTGCCATGAAGATGCATCACCAGATGCAAATTTGATAAAGACAGTTTTGGTTCTACTTGGGTATCTGATGCCCCAGCACAA
>JZKD02S1815837.1:30302-42370 GCA_000966675.3 Picea glauca
CTCTTACTGTCAGGGCTGACCGTGGAAGCTAGGGTGGGCCTCGTTGCCTTACTATCTTGAGCACCCGGCAGTCATTTGGCCAAGGGAGAAGGAAGTTCAAAGCACAAACATAGTTTAGGGGGAAGGGAACTAAAATTTACTAAATCTTTAAACAACTCCTTAAACACTTAGTTGCATAGATCACCTTTGTATGCTTGGGGGGAATTAGATGTATTGATTAGGAACACACATTGGTGGTAATTCCATTGTATCATTTATCTTTATTGCAACTTTATGGTTTATGTTATGTCTATGTGAGTAACTTAAGTTAAACATTGAATATCTTGTTAATTTGCTTGTTGTGGTGTGAATCAAGAAAGTGTTGAGTATCCCACTTGGGGAGGCATCACCTTCTTTGATTCTTAAGTGCTTTTATGGTTGCCAGTGAAAGCGGTCCAATAGAGTAAGTGCTATTGGGGCATGCTTGGCTAGTGTGTTTTCTCACTTACATCTTGTTGTATCTTTTGTATCTTGTGTATCTTTGTAAATAGTGTAATCATTGTAACACTTAGTATTCTTTTGTAAGTAATTATAACCTTGGGTTTGTGGGTAGTTTAACTTGATTTACTTGTAATACTTTTATAATAAACCACCCTCAAATCTAGTTGACCCCATTGCCCAACCTTAGGCACTAGTCTTAGTTGACTTAGGGAAAGGGTTGATTCACATATAGAATTAGACTTGCACTTTGCATTTGCTGCCTTTGCATCATAGGCTAGTTTTCCCCTTTAGCCTATTAAATTAAAACTAACTCCTAGAACATTAACACTAAAATCAATCTAGTAACTAGGGACTACCCCCCTTGGCTTCCCTAGGAGTAAGCCTAGAAGGAAGAGGTTCCAGTCAAGGTGACAGTGTGGACTGAGAACCTAGACATTGTGTCTCCAAGGACACACTAAGTGAGTTGGACTTGGCTCACGTTAGCAAGTGTGTATTAGGACGGCAACAAACCTAATGAGGAAAAACACCGGGAGTAAGGAGCTTATAAGGCCTGTCGTCACAAGATTTACAACTCACTTCCTCATGTTGCAATCTCTCATTTCTCAAGCACAAAATTTGAAAAAAATGTTTAACAATGATGAATGGAATGGATGTCAGTGGCTCGCAAACAAGATGGAAAAAACATCAAAAAAAGAGTTTTTGAAAACAATTTGTGGAAAAAAGCAGTGGAGGTTGTGAAAATTGTCGAGCCCCTTATTAAGGTGTTGCGGTTGGTGGATGGGGAAACATTGGCCATGGGTTACATCTATGAGGCTATGGATTAGGCAAAGGAGCAGATAAGGACAGGTTTCAAGGATAGAGTAGCTAAGTATGGGCCTATCTGGGAGATCATTGATAACAGATGGAAGAATCAACTCCAATGCCCCATACATGCAGTTGGGTATTTCCTGAACCTAAGGTATCATTACAAAGCTCAGTTAGGAGATGATCTTACTGGGGAGGTCAAATATGGATTGTACGAGTGTTTGGAGCGCATGGTCCCTGATGAGACAGAGCAATTGCAAGTACATCGACAAATCAATGCTTTCAGTAGAGCCATGGGTACCTTTGGAAAAAACCTAGCAAAGATCGCAAGAGGTGTGGACCAACCAAGTAAGCAATTCGAAAGTTTCATTAAGTTCAGTTGTTTAAACTTTAAACTTTAAATACTTGATTTTCTAGCCAAAGTCATAATTTAATCCGTTCAACTAACTCTATCTTTGCAGCACATTGGTGGGAGTCATTTGCAGTTTGAGTCCTGAGCCAAACTTGCAGTGCTTCTGGATGTGAACGCAATTAGTCTATCTTTGAGAGAATTCACACAAAGAAGAGAAACTATTTGGAACATAAACGATTAAATGATCTCGTCTTCGTGCAGTACAACCTCCAGCTAAGATGAAACCAGTTTCTAAACAAAAGACCTGATACAAATCCCATTGTGTTGGATGATATTGATCCAACTTCAGAATGGGTAGAGGAGTCTCACCCAGTAGAGTTTGATCCTGATAGAGATATGGATGACTTGGGTTTGGGTTTGGATTCAGTTCCACTAGGAGAAGCCAGAGAAAACGAAGCACCAAGCATGGCACATGCAAGCACTAGTTGTGCAGCTCGGCCAACACGTGCAGCTCAGGTAACTCGTGCTTTTGCTAGCACTACTACATCAGCTACTGCAGTGAAAGATGTCCCCAAGGAGAATGAGGAGCCTGAAGACTCTGAGTCAAAGGATGATTTTGTAGTTGGCATAGTTGTTGATGATGATCCCATTCCTAGCAGTGGTGATGAGTTTGACGATTGATCATGTTGATCAATGATATATAGTAGATTAGTAGATTGTAGTTTTTGCATGTTTCATGGACTGTAGAAGCCATTTAGAGCCTCACTGATTATGTATTTTGTTGTTGATATGTATTGCACTCAGTGCCATTTTGATATATACACCCTTAAATGGTATATAGATGAGCAAACTTTGCATATTTTGTCTCTAATGGTTTGGAATCATGGTTTGAAAGCTTTAAAATATTTTTTTTAATTAAAAAATAATTATTTAATGTATTTTTTATTGAACCGAGTCGCTGAAATCAAACCGGTCCAAGTCGATACGATTCGAGTTCGATGTCCGACTTGATAGGTGAACGGTTCGATGTCTGGTTCCAGTTTTAAAAACTATGTTTCAGACCCAGTTTGCAAGATAAGAAGAAGAAGAAAATACAATGACCACAGATGAAAATTGCCTTGGTTGGAGTGCCTTTTACAAATGAAAGAATCTCCTCCAGTTAGAGTGCCTTTTACAAATGAAAGAATCTCCTCCAAGGCTAAATCTAACTCCTTCCAAATAAAAAATTAAAAAAGCAGGCCCATCAACAGCACCTATCTCAAGCCCTAAACTGAGCACCCAACATGCACAAGAAAACTTGTTTTATGCCCAGAATAGCACAAGATCATCGTGGAGAAGTATGTGGAGGATTTCCATGGCAAATCACCATAAATATGATCAAGGAAATGCACCCAAATATCCATAAATTATGCACCATGATTCTGTCAACCAAGTCTGATTTTGATTTATCTTTGTCATCTGCAACTACTCCTCATAACAAAGCCTAGTAGGAGACTAAAATCAGGCATAGACTAAGTCACCTGGTTCGAATTCAAATTCGAGTTCGGCGGCCTTGAAATTCGACAAAAATTCGACAATGAAAAATTATGTGATAAAATTTGACATTAAATTCGAGAGACTATAAAATTTAAAAATTTAAAAATAAATAGAATTAAATAAATGATAGAAATGAAAATAGTTTATTAAATAGATATTTCAAAAATACATCTTCTTCAAAATTTTAAAACTTGTTAATGAAACATAACATTAAAAACATATTAATTAAATACAAGATAGAAATAAAAATAGCATACTAACATGACTAAACTATTTAAAAAACACATTACTGAATCGCGGACTCGTGGAATGGAGTCATTGTTCGAGTGCAGGCATGGGTGGTAGAGGAAGCTAGGAGACGACAGTCTGCAACTCTGCAAACTGTCAATCATAAGTTTGTAACCACTCTTGAGTGAAGACTGTAGTGAGTCTGAGTCGTGACTGTAAATTATAAGTTCAGATGCAAAGGAATGAGCCTTGAGATCGAGAGTCGGGCCCATGGGTTGACCTTGGGAGAAGAGATTAAACGAGTGGGAAACAACAAAAACCCACGTGGATTGAGGCGAAAACCACGCATAATGGGCCCTAGGGTTCGATTCTTTTATAAAAAAATTCGTCTGACGAATTTGAAGCCAAAATTGAAGGGATTCGTCGAATTTATTCGCCATGCGATTTGCATAAGTTTCGGATTCAAGCTACAGTTCGGGTTCCACTTTAAATTCGCCGCATTCCAACCGAATTAATTCGAGTCTGCATAAAATTCGACGAATTTCGAATTTTAAGGTGAAAATTCGTCGAATGCAGTGACTTAGGGCATAGACATGCCTTGTTTTCACTTCAAGCAACCTCCAAAATAGGCACCTAAAACCTCCCAAATATATCTCACAAAAACAAGAGAAACTCTCCCAAGAAAAGTGCCTTGACTTAGCTTAAAATAGATCTCTGGAAAAGCATTCAGGGCCTTCAAATAGGCGGGTAAATGAGAACAAAATAATCTAATACAACATGATGAAAGGGATCTAGAAACAGTGCCCTAACTCAGAGACAAAGGTAAGTCTCCAAGAAAAGCAGTTTCTCCTAAAGATAGCACAATAAAGTACTGGAAAGAAACCCCTAAAAAGCACCTTAAATAAGAACAAAATCCACCATAAATAGAACCTCCAACTCAACAAGAAAACCAGAAAAGGAAGGCACTGCATCATGCCTGAAATAAACCCTCATTCTGGGTGCTCCAATCCAAGGATGAACAAGAAACAGAACTCCAAAAATAAGTGAAAAAATCAGGCTCGAACGATCTCAAAGAAGATGCCCTTCTACATGCAAAGTCTAGTCACAAAAGCACCATCATAATCAGCTGAAAGAACACTCTAACCAGACGCTCATACCATCACAGAAAGGTCAATGACATTCCTCAAAGACAGTCTTCAACATAGGAACTTGAAACTGGTGTTCATCCTCTCCTAACTAAGTCTGCTATAAGTTGAGAATCACTTGGAAAACAAGGTTTGCACTGCTGGCCAAGAAAAGACATGACCAAGTGTTGGTCTTCATGTAAAAGCGTGCAGATATGATGACCACCCTCTGTTAGGTCAATCAACAATCAAGCATCATAATCTCCACGTCATAAACTCTGAAATCAACCCGAAACTTTGGATCTCAAAATTAATGCTGGTAAAAGGCTGAAGCAAACTGATTTGAACCCCTGATTCTGCTGACTAACTCAGGGATTAAGAGGTGGCATTCAAATAGGCTCCATTTATGAATTCGATTGCAACAGCTTATAGTGAGTTGAGTCCCTTGAATAGCTTTAAGTTCAATGTTTTCTGTTATGATCCTGATCTTTTAGTTTTCACAATTGTTATCAGAGCTATGGTCTGATGGTCTGGTATCTCTTCGAGTTTTTAAGGTGGGCCAAGAGAGTCTCATGATGCTTGGGTAAAGCTTATTTGTCTAGCTAAGTAATAGTCTCATAATGTGTGAAGCCATCATTGAAAATTGAAGAGAGTGAGTTAAAATAAAGTCATAAGAAGCCCATTGAAGAGCTTTGCAAGGGTGGTAAATGACATGTGTCAATCGGAAGGTGGGGATGGGGGGAGATAAGAATAGATAAGATAATTTTATTAATGTCCAAACGAATGACCACAAAAGTAGGTCAATGGGACTGAAGATTACAACAAGTATGGGTACAATGTGGGAGTGCAAAAGCATCTCCTAGATAATGCTGAGAATACCATAAAGAAAGGAACCCTAGGTCTAGTTACAACCAAGGAAAAAGGTATATAGCAGTATCATACGTGCGCTGATACAAAGTGAGAGTATCCGTGGTAGGCATTGGACAGCTCAATACTAGCCGAGAGAGAAAAATATGAAAGTGAAGCCAGTGAGGTCAATGTCTCCTAGATATGATTACCGATGGCGAGGGAGGCGACGAGGGTCACACTGGCTCACTGTTGGAGTCGTCGAGTACCATAGGGGGATCCAGCTGTATGACCCTGGAGGATGTAGGAGCGAGGAAGCCCAACTCTCCTACCATACAAGGTCGAAGGAAAAGCTCTGAATTGATCTATGACTGCTATGTTGGGGTTGGGGGACGATCTAATGAGCGAGAGGTGCCCTACTCTGAACCCGTATGGAGTTGAACCCTCTATCGCTATGAGGATGCATGGTCGAGTGTATGGTTCTACACCTCCGAACCGATCTCAAACATATCGGTCGATCTCTCGAGGGGGGAGAATGGGCCCGAGGTCTCACCATTCTATGGTCTAAAGTACTTTGGAACTTGAACTGTCGTTTGTTACTCCGATCTGGTGGGAGGGCATGGAAGTATGAAGTGATCCTCCTGGTTTGTCCCGGGTGGGGGGCGACATGCAAGAGTTGGGCTCTGTGACTAAGAATCTCCCTAATGAAAAGAACTAGGCACCTCTGATCCTGATATCGATAGAAAGTAGAGAGGGAGTCCCCTGAGTTCCTGTAGAGGCAGTAGTAACGTACTTTGATCTCATAGTAAACAAGGCACCGAATAATTAGGTGCCTCTCTATCTCTGGCTCCTGTAGGTGACACATCTGGCAGATCCTATCAGAACGTGGGATATGGTGATCAGTCTCTACTCGGAGTTGATGAGAACCAACCTGGAGCTATCCCAAAGGGATCCTGAGTGAATGCATCCAATGTTTGTACATGTATGGGGAGTGGACAACGATACCATCACGTAGCTCCATAAAGTGGTCTAAGTAGAAGACATCTTCGAGCCCAAGCTCGTCGAGGGTGAGGTCCAAGTGACATGAATATATAATATGTATATGTCCTCTTTGATGTCTCGGTTCACAATCTTTCTAGTCAGAAAAAGATAGGCCAGCGCATCTAAGAAGTACTTGAACGGGGGAAAGCGCTTTGGGGAGATGGTCATCGACTGGAGAAGTCGAGACGCCTCTGAAAACCATCCTTGTGTCCAACCTATGGAGTGATCTGAGGCAAGGGCTTCTGAGGAGCAAAGTACAAGGTAGGGGTACAATTCCCTCCTGGAATCAGAGTCCCTCAAAGATCTGAATCTGTGATTGAAGGAGAACGAGTGAAAGATAACCTCGAGGTGATACAGTTGGACACTGAACTCTTCCTGTATAATGGACTGTGGGACTGTACGTTTGCATCTAATGATGCGTCGAAGAAGCAAGGTCTGGAATCTCTCCAACTGAGCCCAATTTGTCTATATCAAACTCCATCCCCAGATCTCCGAACCATAGAATATTGTGGGTCTGATAATCACCTCCATGAGGTAGAGTTTGAACGAGATGTCCTAAAATTAACCTTGGAAATAGTGTCTCTCGATAGAGACTAGGGACCCATATCCTTTGTTGAGCCGAGGTTGGAGAACTCATCGCATACCAATGAGGCCCCGTGAACTGGACCCCCAAGTAGGTGTAAGTTGTGTTGATCTCAATATGTTCCCCCTTGAAGTAGAAATGTAAGTCTGTAAAAGTGTGCTTTGAAGCATTGAAGATCATGACCTTGGTTTTACCCAAGTTGATCGTCAACTATCGGAGGTCACAAAAACTGGCTAGGGCATCAATCTGCCTCTATAGGCCCTCAGGAGTAGAGGCCAATAAGACCAGGTCATCGACGAAAAGGAGCAGGGAGATCAGCACCCAATGAAGGAGACAGCCATCGCCATCCTGGATGTGGTCGTGGAGGAAAGACTCTAGCTCATCAATGTAGATTCTGAAAAGAGTTGACGAGAGGGGGCATCCATGTTTTACCCCAATGGTACTCTGAATGAAATCGAAGAGGTTATGAGCCAACCCGAGACATCTCAAAACTAACTCATACAATCCCATGATGGCTACTAGGAGGGTCTCAGATATGTTGATGTCGCGAAGTCTCTGGAATAAAGCCTACGGGCCTCCTCAATAATGGCTCTAAGTGTGAAAATGTGATCGGTTGTATGGTAATCCGAGCAGAAGCCTACCTATCCTTTAACTCTGAGATGGTGATTGTCCAAATCATCAGAGAGCCACTAATGCAGAGCTATGGCATAAAGTTTGGGGAATGTATATCCCACCATGATAGTCTTGTAATTGTTTAGATCATAACTATTTCCTGATTTGTGAATAGGGTGAATGGTATGTCTTGTCTAAGAATGGGGGAAACCTGAACATACAACATGGTTAAATTGTTAGGCGAGAAATTGGCAGAAAAGATAACTCCACACTTTATGTGTTTAGCATTAACATAATAGGTGCATAAATAAAATAAAAAAATGATTGTTGGTCTTCCATAACCGAAGACAATTCCTATCACCTACGACTCTTCATATGTACATTATTGTTACAAAACGCAATCCCAAGGATTACGTGTCCAACATTCCCCCCCCTTAATCTGAAGGGGTGTGTCTGAGTCCAAGCATCATTCTGAACTTCTCCATTTTTTCTCTTCCAAGCGCTTTGGTGAAGATGTCCGCAATTTGCTCATTTGTGGAACAATGTCTCAAGTGAATAGTCTTGGCCTCTACATGATATCAAATCAAGTGATACTTTGTGTTTGATGTGTTTAGTTCGATCATGGAATATGGGATTCTTGGCCAACTTGATTGCAGAAGTATTGTCAACTAGAAGAGGAGTAGAATTCACTTGTTTCTCCTGCAAATCTTCAAGTATTTTCCTGAGCCACACAATCTCCTTCGTCGCTTCTACAGCTACCACATATTCTGCCTCCATTGTGGAATCTGTTGGAACTGACTGTTTGTGTGTTCTCCAAGAGACAGTAGTTGATCCAAGACTCGTGAGATAGCCTGAAGTTGATACTCCAATTTCCTTATCCCCAACAAAGTCTGAATTAGAATATCTGATCAGGTTGAAGTCATCTTGAGTCGAAAATCTTGAGTTCCTTTCAAGTATTTTAGAACTCTTTTTGCAGCAGACCAATGTCCTTCACAAGGCTTTTGCATGAATCTGAAAAGAATCCCAAAAACAAATTAAATGTTTGGTCTGGTGGTAGTAAGATAGAGAAGACTTCCCACAAGTTGTCAATATTTGGTCACATCCTCAAATTCACTCCCTTCTTTTGATGTGAGTTTTAAATTTTGTTCCATTGGAGTAGAAATGGGATTGCACTCAGCCATGCCAAACTTGTTCAACAGTTCTCCAATATATGTCTTCTAGGAGATGAATATATACCCTAGATTTTGAATCACTTCAATGCCCAAATAATAGTGAAGATGTCCCCAATCTGTCATCTCAAAGCCTTTCTTTAACTCTTTCTTTATGGATGCAATGTAGCGTTCATTGTTCCCTATTATCAACAGATCATCTACATATACTACAAGATATACAACAGTTTTTCCAACTTTCTTGACAAACAAAGTTGCATCGTCGAGATTGAAATGCTTGAAATTCAATTTCGGAAGATGCTCAGTTAACTTTTCATACAATGCTCGTGGTGCTTGTTTCAAGCAATATAAGGATTTGATGAGCTTGCATACCTTACGTTCTTGTCCCTTCACAACAAAGCCTTCTGGTAGAGACATGAAAACATTCTCTTTCAAGTCTCCATTCAAGAAAGCAGTCTTCACATCCATTTGATAAATTTTCCATCCATTATGTGCTGCCATGGAAAATAGAGAATGGATGGGTAGCCTATTTTGTTGTGGGGGCAAAAGTTTCCTTATAATCAACACTTTATTTCTGTGCAAATCCTTTTTCCACGAGCCTTGCTTTGCGCTTGTCAAGTGAGCCATATGATCTATACTTGTTCTTGAATACCCACTTGCATCTGATTGGTTTGGTTCCAAATGGAGGGTCCACCAACTTCCATGTCCCATTCTTGATGAGAGCATCATATTCCTTCGGCATGGCTTCTTTCCATTCATCATGAGAAGTGGCTTCTTCAAAGAAAGTTGGTTCAAGGTTAGTACATAAATTGAACTCACAATCATATGAAACATCCATGTCTTCTACATCACCTGAGTTTGAATTATATACATTACCTCCATCCTGTTTTGAGAACAATCTGGTTCTTGTCTTCCCGACCTCATCAAGATGAACACTTTCAAGTGTTTTTGTGAGCCATTTTGGTGGACCTTTCTGACATGGTCCAAGTTTCTCAACTAATTGAGATGGTGTTGAGTTCTCATCAAGCCTCGACTTTTCAATCCTCTCGATCACATCATCAAAATGAACTTCGGGCTCTGATGAAGTGGCAAGAACTTCTTCATGCGAGGAAGATGGTGATTCAAAAGGAGATTCCAGAGATTGACCCAAGATAGGGATCCCACCTTCAAGATGTGGAATCTCATCATCAAATTCATGATATGTCTTTATGTTGATATTTTACTTATACAGCCAGCTGTTACAGTTCTTCTTTATTA
This sequence comes from Picea glauca, assembly GCA_000966675.3. Classification (NCBI taxonomy): domain Eukaryota; kingdom Viridiplantae; phylum Streptophyta; class Pinopsida; order Pinales; family Pinaceae; genus Picea; species Picea glauca. The sequence continues at coordinate 40,335 of JZKD02S1815837.1, forward strand.
TAACAATTATTTAGCACATTAGTTGCATATATAGATCAGTGAAAGAGAGACAATCACAGAAATAAGAGAGACACAAAGATTATCCTAGGAAACCCTCTAGGGGGAGAAAACCCAGCAAACTTCCTCAATATAGATTAGTCAACCAAGAACAATGTTTCTCTCTCAAAAGAGAACTAACAAAGTAGAAGATCCTCCTCTACTCCTTCACTAGGAAGAGTAGTGCACCACTTAACCAAGAGAAACCAAGAGATAGACCAAAACCCTCCTTGATGTCACACCTAGTTGCAGTAGCTTTTCCTCCACAACTTGAGCACTTTTCCTCGTGTTGCAGAGCTCATGAGTGAATGAGCAAGTGAGGTGCTTGCCCTCCTTATAAATAGTAGTCTGGCCTCCCTAAATTAGGGTCTAGGCCGACCTGTCAATTTACCCAATTAAATTACATTTAATTGTCAAGGCACAATAGGGCCAACTTTTACAAAGGCACAATAGGGCCAACTTTTACAAAGACACAATAGGGCCATCTTAATAAATATAATATAATAGCATTCTTTAGGTTTTGTCTTGGTCAAATACAATAAGGATATCTTCCAAAGCTACTCAATCTTCAACACTCCCTCTTAGCAAGGAAGGTATTCTTCTTGTCATGATCGACATCACTACTTTTGTGCTTCTGCATACTTGGTCATTGTCTTGTTATCAATCACGGATCTATATATCATAGGAAGTTTCTGCACTTTCATTGCAATAACGTGTTGAAATATTGTAACTACAAAGAGTATTCTATTTATTATTAAGTTATTATTCATCTGATCAATCCCCTTTTGTGGATTGATCATATCGGGCATTGTAATTGACCAAATCCCCTTTTGTGGATTGATCATATCGGGCATTGTAATTGACCAAATCCCCTTTTGCGGATTGGTCAAACCCTAATTGTATTATGCAAATTAAGAAGTCGGCCCCTAGGCCTAATTAAAGTGGTTTTAACCACTAAGAAGACATGTCGGCCCTGCCCAGTGAAGAGACACCTTTCCAACACCTGCCAGCCAGTATAAATAAAAGAAGCCAACGCCTCATTATCTCACTCATTTTGCTCAACAACTGCGCAAGTTTGGTAGTTGCAGTTGGGAGAAGAAGGAAGAGAGAGGCGCATTGCTCAGTGTTGAATATTCTCTAGTGTTTTGGTTTATTGTCTTGGCATTGATTGGCTATCTATATTAAGGAAGTTTTATTGGGTTTTCTCCCCCATGAGGGTTTCCCAAGACAAATGTTGTGTATCTTGTGATTGTGATTCTCTCAGTGATCCTACCTATGCTATTGTTATCTAGTAAATTGAAAAGAAACCTAATAATAGCTCAAAACTTAACATGGTATCAGAGCTAAACTGGAGAGAGCATATTTCATTGGATAAAGAAAAACGTCACTACTGTCGTACAAGAAAATTAGGTCTTTTTATTGGAGAGGAACTTTTTGCCTAAAAACCATCTAGAAAAGTGTGCCCTACCCTAGTGAATCTTTTGGCACCTTGAGCACACCTTTTCATTGGACAGAACTCCCGGAAAGTGAAACCCTAGTTTTTGTAAAATTTTGAGCTTGATTTCTTATGCGGATTATTTCTTTTATTTTATTCAACACTTTGATTCCATCTTAATACACTTCAACAATACAAAATCATAACCGAATAGCAATAACCATGTAGATACATAAGCATGCACATCAACAACACATATACCCTGGGGAAACCCTGTACAGGGAGAAAAACCCTAGCAAACGATATTCCTTTATTGCATTAATAATGTATGACTACTTACAAATATCCACCATGAAAAAAATATGTTCTTAAAAGAGTTTGCCAAGATGACTTAGACTGGACTGAAAACGTTTTAGAAGAAAAGCTTTGCTGATATGTTTTCTGATTATGGACCTGCACTGAGAAAGAGACCATGCATAGCCTGTGTGTTGCTTTGTTGTCCTTTTCTGGACTGATATGCAGCCTCACTTTATCAGGGTTATACGTTGTCTCTCGTGACTGATAT
>JZKD02S1815848.1:13073-25063 GCA_000966675.3 Picea glauca
TAGTCAAAATTAATTAGAACATAAATGAAATAACCAAAATAGAGTGTAGACAAATAAAACACTACATAACACACACACACACACACACACACACATTGAAAATATATTTTTGTCCTACATTATTTCATTAAAAAATTAACTCATCGACATGAAAAAGGATGTGCACACATATTGAAAATATAATTTTGTCCAACATTATTTCATTAAAAAATTAACTCATCCACTTGAAAAAGGATAGCTTTGTGTATTCCAAAAGTCTCAAGGAAGTGAGGGGAGAGATGAGAAGAGAAGAGGGGAGAGAGGAGAAGAGAAGAGGGAAGATCATATGGAAGAGAAGGTGGAAGAGGAAGAAGAAAGTGAAATATAATGGAGGAGGGAAAGAGGAAGGAGAAGAAGGAGGTGTAGAAAAGGAGGAGGAGGAAGAAGAAGGAGGGGAATAAGAAGAGGAATAAGAGGAGAGCAAATAAGAAGAAGAGGAGGAAGGAGGATTTGAAAAAAAGAGAGGAGGAGACAGAGGAGGAGGAAGAGAAATAATAAGGAAGGATGATCCAAATGGTCAATCGATATTTCCACCAACTCAAAACCAATCTTGAACCATATTGTAATATTTACAATAATTTTTGGATCTTGAACTTTTGACACATTTTTTGGGTCCTAAACAACATTTCTTTGGTTTTGATTGCAAGAATGGTAGAATCCAAAGGCTTCCTATAGGTTGGATCATCCCTTCCTATAAATATTATCAAGATATTTATAATGGGATAAATAATGAGCCAAACAAAGTTCATATGAAGACATTATGGCCCTAGGAAATTGATGTATCAACTAGGCTCCTTGGGGTCCATAATTGTTTCACCACCTTATCTCCCACGGTTAGGGATTTTGGATTTTTGGGTTAGAGTTTTTTGACATTATGGTATAGTGTATTTTCAACCTCTTATTATGGCTCTTTTGTGAATAAAATGATGAAGTTAATACATTGAACAAGAGAGAGATGTGGCTCTTATTTTTGTTAGTTTTCCTAGTTAAGGGTTTCAAAGATAAATCTTTGTGTACTAAATNGTATCTAATGCCTTCTTCCTATTGATGTTTTCCATCCTATATTAAGGTTGAAGGTTCACCAATAAAGAGAAAGGTCCAAATATATTCTAGAATCACCAAAAAAGAGAAAGATCCAAATAAAGTTCCAAACCCTTCAACCTTAATGGAGAATGGAAAACATTAGGAGGTAGAAGGCATCAAATCTATGGAATTTCAAGAAGAAAAAATGATAAGTTAAACGCTCTAAAATTAAACAATTCTTTACTTTCTAGAGAAGGTAGTTTTGATTTGGGGGGTAAGGGATCTTGGCCCTCTTTCTGAAATGGGCAGCTATCTTATTGGTAGGGAAAAGGGTTCTATGGCTAATGTTACCATAGGGATAAGGAGAATAATATAAAAGGGAATGAAATAATAATAAATCATTTGGACAAGGTAGAGTTATTAGGGGAGGGAGTCTTCATAGTGAAAATTTGAAACAAAATTATTGTCAGGAAGAGATACATGCTATGCAATCAAACCCTAAGCACCCACTCAAACCTAGTAAGTTTGATAGAGGGAAAGTAGAAGACAACATTGAAGGAGGTCTAGGACTTGGCTTGATTAAGGAAACCATCCAGAATGCCCCGAGGAGAAAATAAATCCTTCACCATGCATAAGAAAAAGTACCGAAAGAGATATAGTAAGGGAAACATATCTCTTTGAAAGGGGTCCTTAGATCAAGACATAACCCATTAAATATTCTCCCATGGTTTTATTATTCATGGATTCTAGGGGTTTGGGAATCCCTAGTAAAATATTAGGCCATCTAGACTAGTATAAGTCAAAAATCTCAATGTCATTTTGTTATGAGAGACTATGGGTGAAGGGAATAAGCTTGTGGGGGATTGAGGTAAATGATTAAAGGGTGGGTTTTTTTAGCTTTAGACTTAATGGTTGTTCATGGGGGATTATCATTGAATGGAAGAGTAAGGTAAATTTATTGAATTCCTCTTTTATTGCAACTGGTATACATGCATAATTTTAGTTTTAAAAAATTAGGATGCAACATTATAATTATTAATGCCCCATATGAAGACAAGAAGACATTATGGAATGCTTTTTTTCTTTGGAGGTCTTGAAACATGATAAGATCATTATAAGGGGGATTTAAACTTCAATTTAAATGGATTTGAGGTATGAGGGGAAAACATAATAATAGATAGACTTGCAATATACTTTAGGCATAATATAGAGGAGGTAGGCCTAGTGGATGTGAAACCTATAAAGGTTCCCACTTGGAGAAATAAAATATTGCGAGGAGAGAGAGTTTCTAAGATCCTACCCTACCTCCATCCTTTCCACCTTATCCCCTCATTCTACTAGATCCATAGATTTATTAGTATAACAAGGGAGGCATAAGCATTTTTTCACAAAGAGTTATGAACCCACACATGACATTAATATCCTGCAAATTACATTTTCTTAATGATATGGTCTAAGCATGTCTTTCATAAAATTTAAACATAAATCTATACAAAAATACCATGACTTTCACCAATTTACTTTATCTTCACAAATTTCAATACAATAAAATGTATAACTAAATTTACTATATATAAGCACTTATAGATGGAAATGAAGTGTGTTGGATGATTTTAGTTGTCTAAATGTCGCAAAGTTGGAAAAGGGAGGCCATATGATAGAACATGAAATCTATTATGGGATATTAATCGCAAAGTGTCATAAATGTCTTAACGTTCATCTTTGTCAAATCTCCTCTTGCAATACTTGATAACCATTTGGTACATGGACCATGGCATAATGCAGAAGCATCCATGAAAAATTTAGGAGTGCATATAGTGCATGTCATACAAAGATGAAGGTATGTCGACAATTTATAACATAGAGGGAGGAAGTACATACGAGTTAATGATGGATCATGCATGTGACATCAATAGGGAATGTGACAAACATGAGAGAGGATAAGAGCATGAAAAATATAGTTGAAGTAGAGAATGTAGGATAATGCAATGATGACCATGAAAAATGACATGACATAAATGATGCAAAATGAAATCACTTATAGAGGGGAGATGGAAAGTTGTGAGATAGAGGAAGGTGAAGTGAACATACAAAGGAGGATCTGAAGAGTTAGAGATTCAAATGTAAAGTTAGGATGAATGTTTAGTAGTTGGTTATGAGAATAAAGAGTAGGATAAACGCTATAGTTGGGTTAGACAAGGAAAGTGTAGAGCCAAGTCTGGAGTGATAGAGAGTTAACCAAGAACCAAGAAAGGGAATTGAGAGCTCCTAACATTATATTTAGAAATTATGTGTTTGGAGAACTAATACATGAGTAGACCATTGCACATGATGTGTACCAACTCCATATTTTTGTGTATGAATGATTATTTGATTTCATTTTAATTCACATTATTATGTAAGACAAGTAAGTCATGGGTCGCTACGTGGAGTTATAAGATATTTGTGACACCATCATTATTGACATAAATGGTGGGATCCTCACCAATTTCACTCACTTCAAAAGGAGTGGTAAGAGTGAAAATAGTGTGCATAAGAAGGATACGAAGGTAAATTATAAGATAAGTGTAGATGAAATAACATGGGTGTGACATGAAGTGTATATGCATAAGCAATATGGTGCAATAGGTAGTTTTGACATGGAGGAAGAAGGAGAGAAGATTAGATGATGAAGTGTTGTGATGGTATCAATAGGGTATATAACAAATATGAAAGGGTAAAAGTGTGTGAAAGATAGTTCAAGTAGAGTGCATAAAACAACATAAAAGTGAACACACAAAATGGAGCAATGAAAATAATGCACAAAAGGAAGATGAATGGTGGAAATGCATAGGAAGGGGAAGTGAATAAACATAAAACCACTTCTGCAATACATGGCTATAGTATTGTCATTAACATAGTCTCCTAGTGTATTTTTATGGGAAAAAATTCAATTTTGGACAATGCAAAACACAATGCTAGCGGGTGTGTCATGATTTTTGTCTTTTTTGCATTAACTCTATTGCATCATCTTTTTCGATGTGTGGTCTAGAAGGCATTGTATTAGTGATGAATGATAGATGCATATATCTTTCTTGTGTTATGTTGCATCACATATTATTTCAAAAAAATACTTATAAAGTCACTTTTGAGTCAAAAGAGTATGTTGTGTCATATTAGCATCATATTAGTGTCAAAATACAAAATTGTTTAATCATTTTGCGTCCTATTTGTATCATGTTTAATTGTTGTTGATTATTTAATAATAATTTTTTTTGTAAACACTATTTTTGTAATGTTTAAATATTGATGAGATTAATAATTATTATATGTCTATTTTAGAACATACTAATCATGAGAGAAAAAACCATGTATATATAGATGCAATATCCCACTAACATTAAGTCAATTTCACACCATGAGAGCAACAAACCATCTATCCATAGACACAATTATGAAATTTTACTACACTAACATTCAATCAATTTCACACCATGGAAGAAAAAAAACATGTATATATAACACAGTAATGAAATTTTAAATTAAATCGTAAAATTGCTATTTAATTTTTTTCAATTTTGTATACAACTTTGTATCAAAAAGTATGTACACACATAATGAAATGAAATGATTTGACATTAAAATTTGATTAAACTATTGCTAGTTTCGTCCCATCTTCTAAACCCTCCTCATCGCCACTTTGTAAAAACATAATAAAAGAACAAGAGTTCAATACTAATAAAAAAATTCTAACATGTAAAGATGTAATACAAAACATATAGGTTAAATAATTGTCAATACCCTTCGATCCCCTTGAGTCACCCTCATCATCATCAGTCTGGAAGAATATAATATATTTCAATCAATGATTAAAAATATATATAAGTTAATAAATAAACACATAATTAACAATTAATTACCTTGGACATGTGATATAAATATTCCACCATTATTTCCTAACCATTCTGCATGGTATACTTTAATTCTTCATTATAAGTGGGATGTGAATATTCCACCACTCTTTCATAACCATTCCTCATGGTATACTTTATTTCTTCATCGGTGGGCTCACACTGCCATCAGAATAAAAATCTTTGTTTTCATGGCAGTGCATTTCTAGTTGTAGCAAATGAGAAACTTCATTGGTGATTCTAGGGCTATCCATCCAGAATGATTTGATCCTTGTGAATAAAATAAAATGTGATAGGTGCTCATTATTCACTTGTTACTTTGTCATTGGTGTCTACAACTACTTGTTTTTCCCACTTTTACATTTCCATATCCTTTCTCCCGTGATCGTCATCATGACCTTCATATTAAAATCCACTTGAACTCATATATATAGAAAGGTAAGTACATAATTAGAGACTTAGTCAAAATTAATTAGAACATAAATGAAATAACCAAAATAGAGTGTAGACAAATAAAACACTACATAACACACACACACACACACACACACATTGAAAATATATTTTTGTCCTACATTATTTCATTAAAAAATTAACTCATCGACATGAAAAAGGACGTGCACACATATTGAAAATATAATTTTGTCCAACATTATTTCATTAAAAAATTAACTCATCCACTTGAAAAAGTATAGCTTTGTGTATTCCAAAAGTCTCAAGGAAGTGAGGGGAGAGATGAGAAGAGAAGAGGGGAGAGAGGAGAAGAGAAGAGGGAAGATCATATGGAAGAGAAGGTGGAAGAGGAAGAAGAAAGTGAAAGATAATGGAGGAGGGAAAGAGGAAGGAGAAGAAGGAGGTGTAGAAAAGGAGGAGGAGGAGGAAGAAGGAGGGGAATAAGAAGAGGAATAAGGGGAGAATAAATAAGAAGAAGAGGAGGAAGGAGGATTTGAAAAAGAGAGAGGAGGAGACAGAGGAGGAGGAAGAGAAATAATAAGGAAGGATGATCCAAATGGTCAATCGATATTTCCACCAACTCAAAACCAATCTTGAACCATATTGTAAAATTTACAATAATTTTTGGATCTTGAACTTTTGACACATTTTTTGGGTCCTAAACAACATTTCTTTGGTTTTGATTACAAGAATGGTAGAATCCAAAGGCTTCCTATAGGTTGGATCGTCCCTTCCTATAAATATTATCAAGATATTTATAATGGGATAAATAATGAGCCAAACAAAGTTCATATGAAGATGTTATGGCCCTAGGAAATTGATGTATCAACTAGGCTCCTTTGGGTCCATAATTGTTTCACCACCTTATCTCCCACGGTTAGGGATTTTGGATTTTTGGGTTAGAGTTTTTTGACATTATGGTATAGTGTATTTTCAACCTCTTATTATGTCTCTTTTGTGAATAAAATGATGAAGTTAATACATTGAACAAGAGAGAGATGTGGCTCTTATTTTTGTTAGTTTTCCTAGTTAAGGGTTTCAAAGATAAATCTTTGTGTACTAAATGTGTGTGTGTGTGTGTGTGTGTGTGTTGTTTACTTCCTATTTTTATTAACAAACTATATTTAATGCCTAATTTGTAAACGTTTAAAACTTATAAGATGAGGGGGGAAGAAAAAGAGGAAGGGAAGAGGGGAAGAGGGACAAGGAGAGTGAGTGAAAAGAGATGAAGAGGGAGAGGGAGAGGGGGAGAAGGAAACGAAGGGAGAAAGAGAGGAAGGAGAGGAAGAAGATGAAGAGAGGAGGAGGAGGAAGGAGAGGAAGGGGAAGAGGAAGGATTTGTAAACCCCATATTTAAAACCCAAACCCCATCTCCCATCCAAAACCCAAATCCCATATCCAAAAGTCAAGTCCCATCTCCCATCTCAAAAAATCAAATCCTATCTCTAAAACCCAAATCTCATTTAATTTTAAATTTGCAAATTCCAAAATAAGGAGAAATGACAAAAAACTTAACTTTGATATGGTGATGCCCCACAAATCTTCCTTGCCTTCTCCGATCCTTTGATATGGTGACGCCCAACCAATCTCCCTTGCCTTCTCCTATTGAGTGCCCCAACAAATCCCTTTCAACTCTAAGAATATTTTCCCCACACCCTTGTGCAAAAATGAAATGAGGTGACCCTCTTTTTTTACTTTATATTAGAATTGCACATTTAGGGTGACACAAATCTTTATTTTGTGTTTATTTTGTTTTTTTGTTTTTTTAGTTTCGTGTCAATATTTCATCATCCATGCATCGACTATTCTGACACAAATATGGCGTGAAAATTATATTCATTTTGGAACCTACATCTTAACCATAATGAAAACTTAATTCAAAGATGATTTAATGAACACATCACAAAAATACAGACGATTTGAAGATTTAGGGAGTTAGTTAATGTGTTAGGACAAAAGTTGAGGATTCAACCATGGACATAAATAATAAGACAAACATTGAAGTTGCTTTATAGAGAGAGATATTAGATCCAAGTTTAGAACAACATAGAGTTAGTTAATAATTAATAGTTAAGTCAAGATCTCTCAAGATTGTATTTGTTATAGTGTATGGATTTTGTACCTGGTTCTCATCATACAATTGTCCTATATGGGGTAGTAAGATGTGTGGTATTTCTAATACACTTTCATGTACACAATGCCTATGGATAACATGAGGCCATCTAATTTTCATTATGGTTCATATGTGATGGTTGACCCAGGCTTGTGTATCCCCTTACACAGTGTGGTTTGCACCTTTTTAATGTCCAGTACCTAGGTGAGGTCCTTAGCCTATTGGTTTGGGATCAATATTTTCCCATTTTAGGACTTTTTTAGTTCTTCACTTGAAATTTTTTTTTCTAGTTGGATCAACCTTAACACACCTTGATTAGTTATAGGGCCCATTTAGGGGTCCCCAATGGTCTTAGATCCATTTGAGATCACACACAAAGATTTAATTGTTCAAATTTGATCTCCCCTTCTTTTCCCTAGTTGTTGCCTTTAATGTGTGGGATGATTAGCACATGTTGAAAATTTCACCAACGTATCAATGTAGCCCACTAAACACAACCCTCATTTATCGCAAAAACCCCATGGATTATGTGTTAAACTCATGTTTCTTTGGTCAAAGCCTTATATTTGTAACCATGAAAGCATAAAGTTTCCCAAGGGTTAGATTTTTGTTCCATTAACACCCCTATGCCATTCCCTTTCATATAAATTCCGTTGATTTTGAGTTATTATGGGCCTCACTTTCAACTTCCCCAAAGCATCTAGTCTCATTCTCAATCTCTTGCATTGTTTGGACCCACTATATCCTCTAAACCTTTATTAAACATTAAAAGTGTCATCGCACAGTTTGTAGTTTTGGAAAATCCCAAGCCAAGAAACAAATGTGTGACACAACTGAGGAAACTTATCATTGTCACCTCAATAGATATCCCCCTCATTTTAGTGAAGGATAAGTACAACACAAGGTAGGCTTCCTGGGTGACCCTAGGGGGGTTGCAAGAGGAGAAGCAAGGAGCTGGAAGAACACCCCTATCGGTCAAGGTATAAGATGAGGTTGAGGATTGAAGAGAGAGTATTTGGGATTGGTAGATGGTTTCCAAGGTTGTGTATCTGCAAAACAATGTTAGACAAACCAAAACAAGACAATATATGATGATATAAGCTTCAAAACCAATGGGGAATCAACAAGAAACCTTGTTGTCCCAAAATTTCAGGAGTATGGAAATATATATCAACGGTAAAGAAACTATGGCAACTACAAATTAAACCATCAAAATCAAGTATATGATGTTGGAAAATAAAGCTAGCGATTAGTAGACAATCTTTCAATGTTTAAACCAAGACTTTGATACCAAGAGAGGGTTGTTAATGAGTGTTGTCAACAGAGTTTTATAACAACCTTATGTTTGTAGAAAATTATTTCTACAACAACAAAATCTAACCACTAAAATCAGAAAGTAAGCCACCCAAACAATATCTCTTAAACAATAGATCAATTATCACAACTTTCAAGTGAATTTCAGTGATAGAAAAGTGAGTAAAAAGTATAAAAGAGTGAGTTTGTTGCAACCCTATTGGTTGTAGATTAATGTTTGTTCCTAAATCTCAATCACCTAACTAATAAATATTCCCTTAGGTAACAATATATATTAAAGAATGTAACATTTAAATCCAAACTTGAACAATTCAATATCTCAAAATTCATGTTTACCAATGCAACAATATTCAATCTCCAATGCAAAGATTAGTGTATTATCTATTGGGTAATGGAGTCTCTTGCTTTGAGCTAGGGTTTAGAAACCTTCTAAAGGTGTAAGCCCTTTTAATCCCTAGAGAAGATAAACCTTAGCAAGGTCTTACTACAAGGGTGTAAGCCCTTTTACTCCTTGTATCAATCCTTAAGCCTTTTCAATAACAATAAAAGAGAATTCATTGATGGAGGGTGTATGCCCTTATACTCCTCCTAAGGTTAGATTAATAACCTTGAAATTAAGAAGAAAAACACAAGATTGCAGAAATTCCTTACCTATTCCAAGAGATAACATGCAAAACCCTTACTTTATCAATAAATTCCATCAAATTGCCAAGAACAAGCATCCAAGAGAAGTCAATAGCCTTTATTCCACCAATAGACAAACATTCCATCCATTTTGCACAAGAGACAAGAGATAGTGAATTTCCCAAGAGGGGCCAAAATTTTATTCCAAGAGTATGTAATTCTCAAGTGATGAGATGTGAAAATGAAAAAAAGATGGCCTCTATTTATATGAGGCCATCTAAAACAATTTGTCCACGTAGAATTGTCAACAACAAATTAAAAGAGGGTCAACCCTCTTTATTTCCTTTTACAATTTTCAAGTAATAAAAATACATAAAATAAAACCCTAAAAAGGTTGACATCATGCCTTAGAAGAGTGACATGGGGCCTATAAATGAGACGTTGAGCCTCAAAAAGTAGATCATTGGGCCTCTAAATGCCACGTCCAAAGTTCAACGTCTAGGTGCAAAGGGTCATGATTTCATCCTCGAATGTTGTCAAAGTTCCTCTAAAGGAAACATCCTCCATCCTTTGTATATAAAGGCTCTGGGGTCCTCTTCCAATCCTGTGGGGTAAGGCATCCATCCTTGGGGTTTTCAACCCTGCATGAAGGTCAAAATGGCATAATTCATCCATGGATAGCTTTCACCGAGAAAGGTCCCGCAAAGACAAAAAATTACGCCCTCCAAGGGTCAACAAGTCACATGTATCATGCCAAGTGAGCGAAATTTAACAAAATAACCACCCAAACATGTGCATCAAGTCCCCCCTTTTCAAACTAAACAAATGCTCAAATATCTTATAAAATTTTCCAAATTTAGGTATGGGAGGGTTGTCATGGTTCCCTATTAGTTAGATCAATCCTCAAGTCAAGGAGTGTTTCCCAAGAATACCCTCTCTAAGTCATGTAATGAGTATGAGGTGGATGGCGGTATGAATTTTCGTAATGGGGTTCTTGAAATATCAAGGGCTCATATTGTCTCATTTATGGGTGCCTTTGTGGAGGGTGTGTTGCATCCTTCATTTTTCCAAACTCTTTTATTGTCGTTAATTTATTATGGTCCAAAACATTGAGTGCTATGTGCAATGGAAATTAAAGAGCATCGCAATGCCACTTGAAGTTAGGAACACATTGAGTGTCATATGCACTAGAAATTAAAAGGCACTACAAATGCATTCCCCCATCAAGTGGGACATTTATTAATTATGTTTTTTATTTTTTAGAAGGTCGTTCATTTTTATGGAGAAGTGTTTCATTGCTCTCAGGACCTTAAGGCAAGGATCTAGAAGGATAATTTATGGCTTTTAAATTTTTCCAACTACAACACCTCTGGGCCTTTAGCCCCTTCTTTCCATGAAATGAGGTACAAGGCATGGAAAGTGGTAAGTATGTGCGATAATGGGATGATGAACCTTCAAGGAGACCCCCTAGTAACAAATATTTTCCTGAAGGTGACCCTCTTACTAGGAAACCATGTCAACCACTAAAGTGAAATGAAGAAAACGGTATAATTTCCAAGAAGACGTTTTTGTAATCAAGAAATGACTCTTTGCAACATGCTCAAATGCTTCAATTATTAAAATGACACTTACCATGAGAACAGGCTTGTTACCTCATGAATCAATACATGTTGTCCTTTCTAGGCCATGCTGGTGTGGTGGATGTTGTTGTTGTCGATAAGTAGTGATGTGTGATGGAGAGGAGGGCCTCTGTCTGCTCAAAGTAGGATCAACTGGTCATTTGGCTCTCAACACTCCATGTCTTCTACCCATGGTACTAGAGACATCATATCCTTAGTTACCCCTAGGATGGGGGGGTAACAAAAAGCAACCTGCAACAAATGGTGAAGAATCTATAACAGAAAGATATTCAACATAAAACGAATTCCAAAATAATAGAAAAACCATAGAAAAGAAGCACACACAACAACAATTAAGTTTTTATCCTCTGGAGACAAATCATTGTTGGACTTGTTGTTTTATTTTCTTTTATAAAGAATGTATAAACATAGAAACAACAACACCCCTAAAATTATGGATATAATTGGGAAACAACTTTTCTTATAAAACACAAGCATGCAATCGATATATTTCTTTACACGTTCCATATACGAATGGAAAATACTAGTTACTCAAGTGATGTAACTTGGAATATCCTAACAATATCCCAATTGGAAACTACATTGACCAAGTTTTAATCCCCACCTGCCCCTACACCAATAAAATTTCCTTCCATCCCTTGCCTTAGTTAAATAATCTGTCATGATTACCCTACATCCTAACCTTGAGTATAGTAATCTCACTAACTTCACCACCTCTCCAATGTAATGGAATTTCACCTTGATATGCTTAGTTCATGGATGAAACTTGGGATTTTTCCCCAAAGCAATTGCACCTTAATTCATAAAACAAATAAACATGGGCCCATGCTCAAGTCCAGTATCTCTAGATAATTGTTGCAACAAAAAATCTTCATTGGAAGCCTCTAAAACTAC
>JZKD02S1815848.1:28822-39419 GCA_000966675.3 Picea glauca
GTTTTCTCTTAAGACTCATATTCCTCCAAAAAAACACTTCCACTTGAGATGGAATGCAAATTGGTTTATATTTATCCATACTAGAGTGCTTAAGTATGTTTTCCACTTATTTTGTTTGGTTGAAATGCAACTTTCTATTTTTGTGGTCTCTTTTCACCTCAATTCCCAACAAATAGTGCAAACTCACCTAAGTCCATCATGTCAAACTCACATCAAAATTAGGACTTAGTTTCCTTGACTGTCTACTTACAATCACTAATCAACATAAAATCATCAACATATAAGACCAAAGTAATGAATTTATTACCTTCTTGCTTGAAGTAAACACAATGGTTTGCTTTGATTCTAAGGAACCCTTGTCCCACAACATATTTTCAAATTGTTGGTACCATTGTCTTAGAGACTACTGCAATCCATATAATGATCTCATCAATTACCACACCATGTCTTATCTCCCTTATGGGTTGCTTCATGAATGTTTCTTCTTTTAGCGCACAATGAATAAATGTTGTCTGTGTGTCCATTTGTTCCACTTTAAAGTCATACGCGTCTGCTAATGCCAACAAAAACGTAATATAGGCCATCATGATCACTATAGATAAGGCCTACTCATAATATACACCCTTTACTTGAGAGTATACCTTTGCTACAAATGGGCCTTATGTCACTCCACAAGACCATATGCATTATATTGTACTTGAGCACCCATTTTCATTCAACTACCTTCTTTTCTTCAAGCAACTCTTGCAAATGCCAAGTATGGCTTTGTTCCAAGGCCTTAATTTATTACTCCATGGATTTCTTCTAGTGAGGGGTTTTGTTAGCACCAGAAATCACCTCTGGATTACGTCGAAGGTAAGCCTAGTACCCATCAGAGTTTTATCTCACAGATTGGTTTTTAAAGAGGTCAAATGGGCGCAGACTCGGGATGATATCGTTTTAACTCAAAAAATTGGACTAGCATGCATAAGAAATTGAGGTATGGAATCAAGTTTAGTCAGTAAGTTGGAGTAAGGGTGAGTAGAGGGAAGACTTTGGTGAGGAGAGTGTAGAGATCTGTCGTGGACATCAGGTCTTCCAGCAGCCCAAAGAGGAAAAACTTAAACACAAGATCTTCTTGAATTCAAATCTCAAAGAAACTGAAAGGAATTATAACAACACTATGATCAAACATTCATCATAATACAATCACAATAATTCATGTGAATCAGTCACTCATGAACTCTTTCAGTATCAGAGGGAAACAAGAGGAAGCAAGAAAGTTGACTGTCATTAAACAAGAAATCTCATACTACAACGCATAACTAGAGAACCATAAACTTCATTTAAAACCTTACAATACGAGAGCCTTTCTCTGCCATTGACCATAACAAATTATCAAAATTGAGTATTTATACTCGGAACAGTTGCCACTACCAGGAGTGTGACCTGGCCACTACAATCAAAGCTTTGTGTCTGCATCTTCTTTTGTCAGTCTGCACTTGCATTCTTCTGTCAGACACGATCTCGAATCAGTATGGGATTTGCAGGAGAATCTGGTGATAGGGGAACTTTCAGTTGATAGTCTGCCTACACATCCATCTTTCCATGCTTTCCATTTATGGGGTTAGACGAGGTTTCAACAACCTCCCCCATTTCCATTAACAACTTTCATTGGGATCGGGGTGGAGCCTGACACCCATGAATGTTCCAGGAGACATTCATGACTCCTCCAAGTCAAGCCCAGCACCTCGAAACCACGCAGATCTTCTGATGAGACCAAGACGAGCGCTTTTGGCCCTTGACACAACTCCTATCCATCGCTCCACGCAACCTTGGGCCATGACCTTACACATATCCCACATGAAATTTCGGGATCTTGCATTTCAGGATTCTTCAGTCCCCTGATTTCAACTATTTTGATGCTCGATCCCGCGAAACAACCCATCTAGATCGACAATTGGACTTACTTTGGATTTGACGGCCACAATCATTTCCTTAAACAATCTCTGTTTCCCGTTGCTCGATAGGTGCTTTCCCTTTCTTTATGGCCCTGCTTCCATATGACCGCGGGCTGTGATCATGGGCCCAACTCTTAGGCGTGTCACGATTTCGTGTTTTGTGAGCTCACATTGTGCTCCATGCTCAAACCTCCGAGTCGTGAAATCGTGATCTCATGGATCAGACGCCACGTGTCCCCTTTGATCGGACGACCCAAATGAATATCGATATTTCTGGTCCTCGGGCCATCGACTTTTCTCACTTGAGCTTTTCTGAAATGAATTTCTTCATGTTGATCCTGCACCACGTGTCCTTCTAAAATAGACGACCTGGATCATTTCGTGATTTTGCGTTTCACGAGTCCTCATGACTCTGCCCTTTGACTTCTTCATTCTGCGAGTCAATGAAATGTTAATCTTGTGCAATGTGTCCTTCCCAGGATCAATGGCTAGGATTGGCCTCGCGATTTCAGAACTTTGTCTAATGCTATACTTCATGTAAATCTATGATCCCAATCGTCTGATGGTCGTCAATCTGATCTGCCTAGTGGATCTTCGTCGTTGAAAGATGGTCTTGCTCGCTCGCTGATTTGATTCCATATCAGACCACTCTAAGTGTTGTGCTTGTGCTTATGGTTGCGACCTCTATAAATGAATACTTGGATGACTGACTGAGGGCTCGGGAAGGTAAAAGGATCAGTGACAGAGACAAAAAGAGAGAAGTGATCGACCTCAGAGAAAACATAGAGGCTTAGGGCCGACACCTCTCAAGCAGGCAAACGAAGAAAGCTATAAGCCGAAAGGGAAAAACCCTACGATTGGGTCGACAAAAGGGGGAGAGATAGGAAAAACTATAGACTTAAGCAAAAAACCCCAAATTCACAAGACTCTGACAAGTTTATGTGATAACAAGTTTAATCNGTTTTCTCTTAAGACTCATATTCCTCCAAAAAAACACTTCCACTTGAGATGGAATGCAAATTGGTTTATATTTATCCATACTAGAGTGCTTAAGTATGTTTTCCACTTATTTTGTTTGGTTGAAATGCAACTTTCTATTTTTGTGGTCTCTTTTCACCTCAATTCCCAACAAATAGTGCAAACTCACCTAAGTCCATCATGTCAAACTCACATCAAAATTAGGACTTAGTTTCCTTGACTGTCTACTTACAATCACTAATCAACATAAAATCATCAACATATAAGACCAAAGTAATGAATTTATTACCTTCTTGCTTGAAGTAAACACAATGGTTTGCTTTGATTCTAAGGAACCCTTGTCCCACAACATATTTTCAAATTGTTGGTACCATTGTCTTAGAGACTACTGCAATCCATATAATGATCTCATCAATTACCACACCATGTCTTATCTCCCTTATGGGTTGCTTCATGAATGTTTCTTCTTTTAGCGCACAATGAATAAATGTTGTCTGTGTGTCCATTTGTTCCACTTTAAAGTCATACGCGTCTGCTAATGCCAACAAAAACGTAATATAGGCCATCATGATCACTATAGATAAGGCCTACTCATAATATACACCCTTTACTTGAGAGTATACCTTTGCTACAAATGGGCCTTATGTCACTCCACAAGACCATATGCATTATATTGTACTTGAGCACCCATTTTCATTCAACTACCTTCTTTTCTTCAAGCAACTCTTGCAAATGCCAAGTATGGCTTTGTTCCAAGGCCTTAATTTATTACTCCATGGATTTCTTCTAGTGAGGGGTTTTGTTAGCACCAGAAATCACCTCTGGATTACGTCGAAGGTAAGCCTAGTACCCATCAGAGTTTTATCTCACAGATTGGTTTTTAAAGAGGTCAAATGGGCGCAGACTCGGGATGATATCGTTTTAACTCAAAAAATTGGACTAGCATGCATAAGAAATTGAGGTATGGAATCAAGTTTAGTCAGTAAGTTGGAGTAAGGGTGAGTAGAGGGAAGACTTTGGTGAGGAGAGTGTAGAGATCTGTCGTGGACATCAGGTCTTCCAGCAGCCCAAAGAGGAAAAACTTAAACACAAGATCTTCTTGAATTCAAATCTCAAAGAAACTGAAAGGAATTATAACAACACTATGATCAAACATTCATCATAATATAATCACAATAATTCATGTGAATCAGTCACTCATGAACTCTTTCATTATCAGAGGGAAACAAGAGGAAGCAAGAAAGTTGATTGTCATTAAACAAGAAATCTCATACTACAATGCATAACTAGAGAACCATAAACTTCATTTAAAACTTTACAATACGAGAGCCTTGCTCTGCCATTGACCATAACAAAATATCAAAACTGAGTATTTATAATCGGAACAGTTGCCACTACCAGGAGTGTGACCTGGCCACTACAATCAAAGCTTTGCGTCTGCATCTTCTTCTGTCAGTCTACACTTGCATTCTTCTGTCAGACACGATCTCGAATCAGTATGGGATTTGCAGGAGAATCCGGTGATAGGGGAACTTTCAGATGATAGTCTTCCTACACATCCATCTTTCCATGCTTTCCATTTATGGGGTTAGACGAGGTTTCAACAACCTCCCCCATTTCCATTAACAACTTTCATTGGGATCGGGATGGAGCCTGACACCCATGAATGTTCCAGGAGACATTCATGACTCCTCCAAGTCAAGCCCAGCGCCTCGAAACCATGCAGATCTTCTGATGAGACCAAGATGAGCTCTTTTGGCCCTTGGCGCTACTCCTATCCATCTCTCCACGCAACCTTGGGCCATGACCTTACACATATCCCACATGAAATTTCGGGATCTTGCATTTCAGGATTCTTCAGTCCCCTGATTTCAAATATTTTGATGCTCGATCCCGCAAAACAACCCATCTAGATCGACAATTGGACTTACTTTGGATTTGATGGCCATAATCATTTCCTTAAACAATCTATGTTGCCCGTTGCTCGACAGGTGCTTTCCCTTTCTTTATGGCCCTGCTTCCATATGACCGCGGGTTGTGATCGTGGGCCCAAATCTTAGGCGTGTCACGATTTCGTGAGCTCACATTGTGCTCCATGCTCAAACCTCTAAGTCGCGAAATCGCGATCTCATGGATCAGGCGCCACGCGTCCCTTTTGATCGGACGACCCAGATGAATATCGATATTTCGGGTCCTCGGGCCATCGACTTTTCTCACTTGAGCTTTTCTGAAATGAATTTCTTCATGTTGATCCTGCGCCACGTGTCCTTCTAAAATAGACGACCTGGATCATTTCATGATTTCGCATTTCACGAGTCCTCATGACTCTGCCCTTTGACTTCTCCATTCTGCGAGTCAGTGAAATGTTAATCTTGTGCAACGTGTCCTTCCCAGGATCAATAGCTAGGATTGGCCTCGTGATTTCAGAACTCTGTCTAACTCTATACTTCGTGTAAATCTATGATCCCAATCGTCTGATGGTCGTCAATCTGATCTGCCTGGTGGATCTTCGCCGTTGAAAGCTGATCTTGCTCACTCGCTTGATTTGATTCCATATCAGACCACTCTAAGTGTTGTGCTTGTGCTTATGGTTGCGACCTCTATAAATGAATACTTGGATGACTGACTGAGGGCTCAGGAAGGTAAAAGGATCAGTGACAGAGACAAAAAGAGAGAAGTGATCGACCTCAGAGAAAACAGAAAGGCTTAGGGCCGACACCTCTCAAGCAGGCAAAAGAAGAAAGCTATAAGCCGAAAGGAAAAAACCCTACGATTGGGTCGACAAAAGGGGGAGAGATAGGAAAAACTATAGACTTAAGCAAAAAACCCCAAATTCACAAGACTCTGACAAGTTTATGTGATAACAAGTTTAATCACCATTAAGAGCCTCTTTAACATTTCTTGCCTCATCACACATGGAAGATAAATCAAAATAACTAAAATTAGTTGGCTCGTAGCCATTCTCGTCATGCCTCTTTCACTCATGAAGGTTCCTCCTCAAATTCTTCCCTTGATCACACTAATCATTAGCCTTAATGGCATATTTTATTCAGGATGATTTTCATCTCCTTTAGACTTTCCACATCCATCTCCTTTAACAAATTTTCAATTTTATATTCAACTTGATCTTCAACTATAGATTGGAAATATGGAATTGCTACATGTTTTACCTTTTCTACATGTACAAATTCTTCATTCTAATATTCACATGATTTCTTCTCCTTGAAGATCACATTCCAATTGTGGTTATGCCAATGCTAAAATTAAAACCACAACTTGTTGCCCTTGAATCCTTTGTAATATCCAATAAAGATGCACTTGACCAATTTGTTGTCAATCTTTTCTAGTATACCTTAGGTATATGGATATGATCCTCACACCCAAAAACCCTAATATGTGAAACAAAGGGCCCCTCTCCACTTCAAGCCTCTTTCAGTGTCCTATCACCCAAAATTGAACTAGGTGATCTATTGGTCAAATATTTTGTTGTAGCAACTACTTCAACCAAAAATATTTTGCTCAAATCAACATCTATTTTCATGCTCTGTAATTTCTCTATCAAGGTTTGATTCAACCTCTTAGCAAACGTATTGAAAACACCATTTTGTTCAAGGGTATGTGGAGTGTTATTCTACCTTTCAACACCTTGATATTTGAAAAACAACTCAAAATTCTTGGAACAATAATCACCAGTATTGTCACTTCTTAAAGCCTTCACCTTCTTCCAACTTTACCTTTCAACCAATAGAATAAAGATCTTGAAAAATTCAAGTGCATCACTTTTTCTCCTCATGAAGTAAAACCATGACTTCAATGAGAAGTCATAAATGAAAGCGATAAATTAGTGAGATCCTCTAATGACTACTATATTATATCCATAGGAACACAAATATCGAAATGTACCCAATTCAAGCATCTCTTGAGCTTTGTTGTTACTCGAGAAAAACTCATCTGTCTTTTTCTTTTAAAGCACACATGCCCCACAAAAATAAAAGAAAAGTTCTATATATCATCAATTTCACCAACAATATTCTTATGACATAGTTATCATAGGTTCATTCACCAAGATGTCCAATCCAATGATGTTGCATCATTATGCTTGTTGTCTTTAATGTTGCCACTGATTTGGCCTTTTTTGTTGATGTTTCATTATCGCTACCCATGACTTGAGGAGTCACATTCAAATTGTACAAAGTTCCAAGACAAACTACAACCTCCTTTGAAGAACATTGTGTCAACACTTTCATCAAGCATATCTTCGCTCAATCAAAGTAAGTTTTGATCCAATCCTATTACATGTTGCACATTGGGTATCCACTTCATGGATCCATATTTGTGTTGAGATTTTACACTACCATGACCAATAATTTCATGACTGAAATTATCTCTAAGAAATATTTTTCCTCCATGCATTTATTCATAATCTACAAACCAGTCCCTGTGAGGAGTTATATGGAACCAAGCCCTCAATTCAATCAACCATGCCTCCTAATGGACATTGGTTAACAAACATTCCAAGGAGATATACATGTTTCCCTCACAACTAAGATTTTGAAAAACTAAATCCTCCTTGTTTGCTTCTTTCTCCTTCAAAGGATCAACCTTGCATTTTCTCTTCCTATTCCCTCTTAGATGGCATCTCTAGCAAATCAATTCTTGTCTTTTCCTACCTTTACTAGCATATCTTCCTCTAGATCTAGATTTCCTCCCACTAGATCTTTGATCATTTCACTCCTTAGTGACCCTAAGACACCAAATCTTTTGAATCGACATTTATTTAAGGATTTATTATCCTTGTCTCCTCTTATAGAAACTAACCCATGATGTCATTCAACTTGAGATTCTCTACCTTTATAGCTCCATTGATAGCAACTATCATATTCTCCCAAGGATCCAAAATACCACATATGAGGGCTATGCATTGCTCATTATCCTTTATTTCATTATGGATGGTCTTGTGCTAATTAAGCAAGGCATTGAAGGCATTAAGGTGATCTACAACCCCATCACCGTTCTTCATCTTTAGAGCATACAACTTCTTTCATAGGAATATTCAAATTCACGAGGGATTTATCCTCATACCACAAGACAAGCTAAGCCTAAAACGGTTTGTTATAGTTTCCCTTGACATATTCATTAACACATAATAAGATAGATTAATACTAAATAAGGCAGTGGCGTTATCGTTCATCTTTTCACAATCAAGCTACTTCATAGTGTCAGTGTTCATGTCCTTCATGACATCTTCTTTCTAATATCTTTTAATAACTATATATTCCATATTCAACTTCCACAAATTGAAGTTGTGGCCATAAACCTTCTCAATATTCAAATGTCTAGATGTCATTTCTTCTACCACATATATCTTCCCAACGTATTACTGAAGTTGGCTACCTAAAAATTCAACAACATAACTGTCCAATTTGAGCTCTTTAACTCGGACAATCAGATTCATCTAGCTCTTTGAACAAGACTTCAAAACAAGGCTTCAACAACCCAAGATTCCATGAATTGAGCTTCCTAAGATTGATACCGAAGACCTCCACTTGAAGTCAATAACTGCTTTGATAACAATTGTTAAACATACAAAAATTGATAAGGATTCACAACAAAAATATATTCAACATGTAAATGAAATTCAAAATAAAAGAACAACCATAGCAAAGAAGCACACACAACAACAAAAAAGTTTTTCTTTTATAGGGAGAAATCACTATTTTCCTTGTTGTTTTCTATTATTTGATAAAGAATGTACAAATATAGAAACAATGCTACCCCTAAAATAAAAAAATACAATGGAGAAACACTGCTACTTCTAAAACACAATAATGCAATCTAAAGATTTCTTTACACATTCCATATACATATGGAAACTACTAGTTACAGAGAGGATGTAATTAACAATATTCTAACACCCTGCACTTGACGGAGGCTGACCTTCGTATGTATAATCTCTCCATTTGTTTGGATTCAATATTTTGTTGGATTCGTTATCTTGGATCTAGGGTTTCTTGGCTATGTTCCTAATGTTTCCTTGGGTCATTCTCGAACACACCTCAAGGGAGGTTATTAGAACAATAACTACACGGAGAGAACCTCATAGCTGGGGGCACACTTCATCTTCCATCACTGTAAGATTGTTTTGTTTATTTGTATTGTTCATTTATTAGTGTAGGCATTGCAATATTTTGAACATAGTTTACAAGTCGTTTTGAAGAGAATATCTAGCACCTTAGAGAATTGCAAGGGGTTCAACACTTCTTGGTTCTTCACAAAAGTGTTTTACATATTTTCAACCCATGGAGCATGAATCCCCTTTTCTCTCTTACTTCATGTTGGGTTTTCCTTTCATTTTGATAGTTATAACACATTTTAACCAAGAGCCAAAATAATCAAATCTAACTAAGAAACATAATTTAAGGGAGGTTACGGACACAACAACTACATGGAGAGCACTTCATAACTGCAATAACAATTCATCTTTCGTAATTGGAAATATTGTTTAGTTTATTTGTATGGTTGATTTAGTAGTGTAGGCATTACATTGTTTGAAACATAGTTTGCAAGTCATTTAGAAGAGAAGATCTATCACTTTGGAGAGTTGAAGGAGATTAAACTTTTCTTGGCTCTTCACATAGGGGTTTCACGTCTTCTCAATCCAAAGAGAATGATTCCCCTTTTATCTCTCTTACTTTAAGTTGGGTTTTCCTTTCATTTTGATAATTAGAACATAATTTAACTAAGGGGTGAATCATATTTGCTTTCTAGTGCTCTCTTTCCTTTATAGTTATTGAAAAGACATATGAGAACCTAATTGAAGTTACTCTAAAATCAACCTACAATCACATACTAACTAAAATCATATTTGATAAATTAACTTAGTGGCTTCCTTTTCCCTCCTTCCTCTTACTCCTCTAGGTTCTCGATTCCTCCCTCCTTTTGGTTACAATTAATCCATTGTTGTGGTTGCAAGATGCCTCACTCTAATCATTGCACCACATCTATAAATTATGTACTTTTAAAACTAATACATGAGAAAACCATTCCCTGAAATTATTGATGTAGGAGCGAGGTGCAATGGAATTGACACATAGCCAAACTTGATTTTTGAAATAAAATGCCTAAAGAAGCTCACCAATGCATGGAAGAAGACAAAATAAAGAGACACGCATCAAGTTCGAGAGTGTTATGAAATATTCTACTCATTCTCATTATCATCTTGGAAATAATTACAACACATAGATCCATATTAAATCCATATCTATCCTACACTGAGAGGGATCAAATTCCTTGAGGTGCAAACTTTACTCAAGTTTCGTGCTCTAAAAAGAGGTTTTCTTGAAACTTGAGGAAAAGTTTACACCTCGAGGGATTTGATCCCTCTCGACAAATGATAGGTCTAGATTTAAGATGGATCTAAAATGGTTCCTTACCTTTTTTGAGGTCCCACGGACCATAATCATCACCATATATATATACATATACATATACATATACATATATAGACACACACACATTGAGAGGGATCAAATCCCTTGAGGTGCAAACTTTTCCTCAAGTTTTGTGCTCTAAAAAGAGATTTGCTTGAAACTTGAGGAAAATTTTGCACCTCGAGGGATTTGATCCCTCTCGACACATGATAGGCCTAGAGTTAAGATGGATCTATGATGGTTCCTTAC
>JZKD02S1815859.1:6819-17121 GCA_000966675.3 Picea glauca
TCCTTATACAATTACCGACATGATTAATCCACAATGGGGATTAATCCAATAATAATAATAATAATAATGACATGATTAATCTGCAATGGGGATTTAATCCAATAATAATAAGAATACTCTTCGCAGTTACATTATTTCAACACAAATTGGGCTGAAAAGTTTGGGTCTAGAGATATATGATGATATCTCCATACCAAAGGTCCTCGGAATTGAACAGGAAAAGGGATTCATCGGGTAATGAATCTTTTGCTACTTTTTCCGTCTCAGAGAAGGAAAGGTCGCATATCAACTCGACAAACACCAATGATTTCTTGGACTTAGCACGTTCGAATTCTAAGTCAAACTCCTGGAGTATTATGATCCATTTGGAGAATTTCCCCCCTAGCAATTGACGTGTAAGAATGTGCCACATAGGGTTGCAGTTAGAAATCACCATAGTTTTGCGTGAAAGGATATAGTGTCAAAAACATTGAACATCTTGGACGACTACCAAGGCTAGTTTTTCAACATGTAGATACTTGGTTTTGGTAGTTGTGAGACTCCAACTCAAGTAATAAATGACATGTTCATCATGAGAGTCATCCTCCTGGATGAGAACCATAGAGATGGTATAGTCCGAGGCTGCGAGGTATAGGAAATAATCCCGACTGTAATCAGGTGGGAAGAGTAGAGGGGTACGTGTCAAAGACAGTTTCAAAGATTCAAAAGCTTTGTTGGCAGTGGTATCCCACACGAACTTAGAACCTTTCTTGAGCAATAGAGTAAATCCAAGAGTTAGCTCAGCATAGTTCGAGATGAAACGATGGAGAAAGTTTTCCTTCTCTTGCAAACTTTGTAACTGGTGAAGTGAGGAAGGGGGAGGGACATTGAGAATCGCCTTGACCCTCAAAGGATCTACCTTGATGCCTTGACGTGAAAAAATATAGCCTAGAAGTTGGCCAGATTCTACACAGAAAACACATTTGTGGGGATTCAAGCGTATATGGTAAAACCGACATCAAAGGAAAATGGTGTGGAGGTGTATAGGATGATCTACATGGTGCATGGAATGAGCGGGTAAGTGATCGAGATATGGCTACACAATGTGCTTTATGTCATGAAAGGCGTAAGACATAACATGTTGAAAGGTTGCACCGATATTCTTTAAACCAAATGGAATTTTTCGATAGGTGAAAGTGCCCCAAGGACAAATAAAAGTGGTCTTGTGTTGGTCTACAAGTACGATATTGATTTGATTATATCCAAAGAAACCATCCATCAGAGAGAAGATTTCACTTCTGGCACAATCATTGACGATCTAGTCGACGAAGGGGGTAGGAAAGTTGTCTTTAGGACAAGCTTTGTTAATGTCCCTATAATCAACGCACACATCGATTTTGCCTGGTTTCTTGTTAATCAGAACAAGAATGGAAACCCAATCAGTTAGAGCCACCGGGTAAATGAAGCCAGCTTTAAGAATTTTCTCAACTTCAAGCTTGATAGTGGTTGCTTTATGTGGATGGACCAGGCAAAGTTGTTTCTGGATGGGTTTAGCACCTGGGTATGTCTTAATTTCATGTACCACAATGTCAAGGTCAATACCTGACATTTATTCATACCTCCATGTGAAAACATCACGAAATTCTTGGAATAGAGACTTGTAGGTGACCACTTCATCATGGGAACACGAATCTCCAATATGCACATTTTCGACAATTCCAGGTTTTATGGATATGTCAAGGGGGAGGGTGGGTGAGATGTTACTTAGTTCCCTTCGTAGAAAAGATTGTGTGTAGACTCGGGAACGATAGAAATGACGACAACGGTCGATGGGGTCGAGATCTGTTGGTAACCGTCGATGGTGTGTTGTTCCAGGAAGATGATGGAATGATGATGTCCATCGTCCCAAGGGGTGTCTTCCATGGACATAACAGACATAATCATCTTGTCCATGGGAAAAATGACGCGGAATGGGTCTGGAGATAAATCACCAAGATAGGGGGTAGAAGGGGTTGCCGATTGAATGGCTTGATAAACGGATTTGACTGAACTCAAAGGCATTTCGTCACCATAATGAAGATGATCGCCAAGGTTGGGTACCATCCATGGGTCGTAATACGCAGGGGTTTCGTGAACATAGGTGGAGATCATGTTGATCGAGGTGGCAAACAGATGTGGAACATCGGGTGGTGAAATGGGGAAAGTACCCATCAAAGAGGAATCTTTAAGAAGACCCACACCGACGTTCTCATATCCAGGGGGGTTTTTGAAATGAAAGGTACGTTGCCGGTACATGCATTAGAGTGAAAGAAGGCCAATTGGTCTACGGTAACTACTTTTCCTTGATGTGGGAAATGAATGACACCAAAAATAGTGGACACAATTGCATACATGGAATCAATCCAGCTACGGGCAAGTAGAAGGTTGTAATCGAGAGGAGCGTCAAAGACCTCCACTTCAAATTTGACCATTTTTCCTTCTAATGTAATAAGCAACAAAGGGAGGACACCGTAAGGCTTCAAACCAGATCCATTGAAGGATTTGAGCATGTTGTGGGATTTAGTCCAAGGAGGAGAGCTGATGGCTTTCCAGTAGGTAACAGACATGACACACATCGAGGCACCCTCATCAATAACTGTTCTACAAATGTTTTTTTTAGAGACACTAGCTTTTATTTGGAATGCGAATTGAGGGGGTAACCTTGGAATGTGATCTTCCAAGTCAAAAATTATTAAATTTATATCCGTAGGGTCGATTCCACCAATAACTTTCAACAGCGCCTTCCGTTGTATAGGACAACTTTGAAGGACTTCGAGGGTTGACATCGTGGATGGTGTTTGGCCAGATCTTCGACAATACTGTAGTTCTGGGCACCATGTGCATGAGGATTGAAAGCCAATTTTCGAACAACACCCTTTAAAGGAGGGCGAAGGACTATATCTAGGCTTAGTCATTTGAGATGAAGAGGACCGTTGGTAGGTGGAGTCATGGGAGATGGTTGGACCAATGAAGGAGTTATTACATCAACCTTCTATTTGGAGCAAGAATAATCTTTGGCTCGAGTGGTAAGTGTGATGTCATTCTTCTTTGAATCATCTATACACATTAAGACATAGGATGTATAGGAGGGGGAAGGTTTGTCATGAATGACCAATTGGGCCTGTTGTTGAGAAGGGAAGGGTTGTGACAATATGTCCGGAGTGTGTGGTTTCAAGGTCCCTTGAAGGAACTTAGTAACCTCGACTCGTCTTGGACAATCCTTAGTGTAGTGATCATCACCACAGATAAGACAAGGGTATTGGGGTTTTCTCTTATCCCTATCGTCAATAGGTGGTGTTTTGTTTTTATCAGTTTGCGGATTATTTTTATCCTCCTTGTTCTTACCCTTTCATTTTTTGGATTTATTTTTGCTGGCAGGGGTAGATTGTACAGAGTTTACCTCAGAAGTCTTGTCGGTGGGAGGGGTAGGAGATAGAGCATTTTGAACATTAGAAGAAATGGATTTGGGATTATTGCTAGAGGTTTGGATAGAATGCAGTTGGGCATGGAAAGTTCCAATCACACCATCAGTTGCATGAGAAGTAGTAGGAGTAGTTGAAGTAGCATAAGTAGAAGGATGAGGTGCATCAGGGAGTAAGTCGTAAAGAGTACCCATTTGGGAGTAAACGAGGTCGAGGTACTGAGCACGACTGATTGCTTGTTCTTCTGTGACAACTCCACCCATGGCAATGTCACGAGTGATGTCGTTCACAAATGATTTCGTGAACCACTCTGCCAACAACTGATCGGGAAGTTTGATTTTGATGAGATGTCATTTACGTTTCCACTCATGAATGTGATAAAAAATATGAGTGGCTTTGGTTTGTTTGAAAGAACTCAAAATTTTAGTTCCCATTTCGTAGCGGATCGGTAACTAGTAGTGGATGAGGAAAGCCATAGCGAGGGTGTTGAAGTTGGTGAAGAAGCCTCGTGGTAATTCTATATACCACTTCGTGGCATAACCTGTGAGGGTCCACTGAAAAAGGCGTAAACGAATAGAGTCATCCATCAAGGAGTTGGATGAACACCAAAGGTGAAAAGTCATTACATGATTGTTCGGGTCCTCTATCGGTTTACCATCAAATTTAGGGATGTCAGATGGTAGTTTGGCTGGTATGGCGGGCCATTGAGGAGAGTGACGGATCAGATCATTTAAAATTCTTGACATATCCAGAAGGTCCAGGGTGGCTAAGAAGGGTAATTGTCTATTCACATGTGGGTACTGGTGACTTTGGGGAGGGAGTCCCATCAGTAAACCAGTGGGACCATAAGAAATTTGCATATAATGCGAAGATCCGGGTAGATTCAGTTGTTGGTGTGGAGGCAAGTAATTCATAGGGTTGTACCCTTGAACATGGGTGTGGGGTAGAGCATTCGAGCCCAAAATAGGATTAGGCATACCTGGATAAGGTTGGCCTATACTAGGGGGTATGTTGGAGCTAGCTTGAGGCTGTTTCCCCCCAATTGAGTGAGGATTATGTTGAATAAGATAATTTCAATACTGGGCCAAAGATGGAGGTATGTTTTGTCCATAGGGTGGGGTAGGTGGGGGTTTCCCTCCAATCAGGGGTTGTGTCCCATTTGGGATTTGTCCTACAAAAGGGGGTTAGGTTTGGCCTCCTTGGTGAAATTGTCCACCAACAGGAATCTGGTAATTAGGTGTGAAATACGGGATGGTGCCACTAGAATCAATGCCTCTGGTAGAGGATGAAAGAGATTCTCTGAAAGGGGGTCGAGGAAGTGTTGAAATGAAACTGGGAATGAGATGGTTCCCAGAAGGAGTGGAAACGCCAGGATTCCCGGATGTGATTTATGTAGGAGCAGGATAGAAGTATTCAATGCATGATATCCGAGCGGAAGCATTGGGGTGAATCTAGGCGAAAGTGACGTGCCAATGGGAGCTTGGCTAGCCAATGTAGTCCCAGTGTGAGGACTCATAGTATCTGGGACCATAGTGTAATGAACCGTTTGTAGGGGGATAGTCAAGATGTGGTCGGCTAGCGGAGCATCTGTACCAAGAAAATAATATGTGGTAGTAAAAAGGTATTGCGTATGGATTAGATGTTTCGAGCAGCTTAGGTGTGAAAGTGATATCCACACTTGCTCCTGAGCCAAAGAGATCCCATTTAAAAATTCTAGTAGTCCAAAAGTATCTTGACCCTCAGGTCTTGTGAAAGGTCCAGTTGGTAATTTAGAAGATTGAACAACTATTTCTTTGGAAGAATTCACTCGAACAATACGTCTCTCAGAGTCGGGAGGAAGTCGGAAGTCCTCTTGAGAATTGGTAATTCAGAACCTTTCTAGAGAGTTAGTTCTTTCCACTTGTGAAGTGGCAACGTCTTGGACTTCACTCTATTGAGGAGAGCCCTCCAGTGAGTTGGTAGGCAAGGGTTGAGGAATTTCTATATCTTCTGGGGGTAGGCCTTGCATTCTACGCGAATGGCATGGAGGGTCAATTGTGATCGAGTTAAAATCTTACGAAAGAAATTATATGGCCAACTTGGGTAAACAAACAACATGCGCTAGTAAAATCTAGGAAGCAAAACCAAGCAAACAAGACCTTCCAATTCCGAAGTTACTAGTTGGTGATGAAATCCAACGTCGTGACTACGAGACAAGAAGGGGCTGGGCTAGGGTGGAAAAGTTACATTGATGACCTTCTTAATAGACTTACGCCCTAGTGTAAGCTCCCACACATAATTGTGGGTATACCCTCCAAGGAGCCCGAGTGAGTCTGGCCAATGTCGATTCCAGATACCGTGAAGACTTACCCCTTCACAGTCACCTTGTGTAAGACCCTAAGAAGGTAGGCTACTAAGGTTACCACCAACAACAATGATGCTTAGGGGAATAATGAACAGTCCGATCCACACGCAAGGGCAGGGTATCTAGCCCAAAATCATCTTGAGAGGCTTCCACTCATCATTGTGGGTATACCTTCAAGTGACCCCCGTACAAAGCAAAGTGAGTAACTTTGTCAATCTCAATGTGACCTCAGGTTTGACCCTTGTGTGAGAAGGGTTTCCTAGGAAAAAATGCTGCAAATGGAATTTAACATTCCTTATCATAGGATGCTATTGTGTGTTTTGTACTTTGGAGAGTGTGTCTCACTACCTATTCCAAAGCTCTAGGCTAGCTAATGTTGGTGTAAAAGATCCCTAGAAAAAGTTATTAGTTGAATTTTAAAGTTGTGCAATATTATTAAAGGCTGTTGTTACACAAAAAGAGACGGAAATGAAACTGATGTTGTGTGAGACTATGACCCAACAATGCATAGATAGGAATGAATTATACAAATTTTTTGTTCGATGAATCCTATTTACAGGAGGGAAAAAGGAGTTTTCTAGAACAATGCGAACTACGATGTATGATCTTCTCTGAAATGTAATGTCAAACAATCGTGAAAATGAAAATTTCCTATTCGTTGTCTTTCAATACTTGAATGCGAATATTTTTTGAATACAGGGGTGCTTAAAAAAGAAAATGTCTTTAAATTTTTTATTAGAAACCAAACAACAAGGATGGAACTAAGAAAAAACAAGCAACCAACAAAAAAGAAATACACAACAAACACCCAAACTGATCTTTCAATGAAGATAAAAAATAATAAACTGACAAGACCAGTCTCTTCAAATGCACATGAGTAACAATTTTCCAAGTAATAAGAAATTGGAAAGGACAATTAATCTAAACTTTTAATCCAGTCAAAGGATCCCGACCAAACAAGCACTGAGATTTCAAAACTGGAGATTATAACCTTGTTAAGAAAAGGTCAAGAGGTAAAAATTGAGAAACAATGATCAAGAAGAGTTTTCGATTTCCGAAAAATAATCATTTGCAAGATTTGAAGTCAAGAAACATTCAATCACTAGCCAGAGAAGTTCTTCCTAGAAAAACAAACAATTCTAGGCATCTGAGGACACAAAAGAATTAATCCAATTTTTTTTACAAGTGAGTTCGCAAGATGGCAGTGGAGTACAGTGAAAGAATTAAGGATTCTTACAGGCTAGACACAGGCAGGTTGCAAGAAGTTCGCACTGAAATGAAAACTAGGGTGCGAAATCCAGTGATTCTCACAGGCTACAGAAAGGTGCAGTGTGAGAAGGTCTGTAATCAAGCAAATTTTGGAAAAAAGACAAAACCTTTGAGGGAGCTTCTAGATCCAGGGAGTCTGTAAGAGTCTCCTCAAGACTCAGATATTGATTGGGAATGAAAAATGGTAGGTTAAGAGAAAATGGCCAAGAAAAAACCACCAAAATGGGTTGTATCCCCAGTGGAGTCACCAATTTTGTTATCAGATAAATTGGTAGGTGCAGACACTAACAGATCTCCCTAGATCCACCTGGATCTAGAACAAAATAGGACAGGACATGACTCTTTCCCTAAGCTGTAGTCATTGAATCTACTAATAAGAAGGAATGAGTGACATACCTTTATATCGCTTCCTTAGGTCTCTATTATTCCTGCTTCGCTCCGATGCTCTTGTGAAATTAGGTCCAAGACAACACAAACCAACCAAAGTGAAGATAGAAAAGTATATTCAATGTCAACCTATGCATATGATCAAGGAGCTATGCAATAAAATAAGAGTGATTTTATGGGAAAGGGACATGCCACTGTATTATATTAAATGAAAGTAGAAGATACAACCATATCTCCTTGATGTTGCAAGATTCCTTTCAGTGACCCTTGGTTCCAACACACACACTTTCTCTATCTTTGCATGAAGAAAGTCTGATACAACTTGATAGACCAAAAAGAGTCTCCAAAATTCTATCCAAGTAGGGGTCTTGACACAATTCTTTCACCAATTCTTCATTCAATCTCGCTTAACCTTTTCCATGATAAACCCTTCAATATATAAGAGAAGGAGAGATGGTTACATGGATGAGGATGATCCCACCAAATCTGAGAAGTTAGTAGGATGCCAACCATGTGAATGCCAACTCATTTTCTAGAATATTCTCTTCTAGAACCTTCATGACCTCTTCTCTTTTCCAAGCTTAAAAATAGGTTCACACTCTATCTATAGAGAAAAATGCGAACAGTTCGCACCCCAAGTGTGGGTTGCCTGTGAGAATGGAGGATTTTCGCACCCTGTAATATAGGTAGCTTGCGAACTCATCTTAAAAATGTGTTTTTGGAAGAAGATAGTAGTCACTTCTCTCAGGCAAAAAGTCCTTGTGGGAGCATGAGTACATCACTAGTAGAGACATCACCAGAGTGACCAAAATCATGTGTAATAGGGGTGAATCAATAATAGAACAATTTAATCATTTTTAACCATATAATCCAAGTGTTGTATCAATGTAGCATTATTATCCAATAACTGCAGAGTAAATAAGTAATGAACAAATGAACAATCATACACATACACAGTACACCAATTTTTTACATGGAAACCCAAAGCAGGAGAAAACCACATAATGCTTTTTCTTATATGTCTTGAATAATTACATTCATTGGAAGCACCAACTTTTTTTTTTTTCCAGCTGCAACTAGAAGGAGGCTCCAACCCCCTCGTTTCTCAGGCTACAACCTGAGGGAACCTCCAACTCCCCAATTCTCTGGTTGCAACCAGAAGGAGGCTACAACCCCCTATGTTCTCCAGTTACAATTAGAAGGTGGCTACACCCACCTGCCCTTGCCCCATCCAACCACCATGATGTAGAAGTAGAATGATGGAACCACTGTCACACTATCACTATGAGATATACTACTGTAAACCTATACCAATCAACCTGTAACAAAGAACCTGTACTGATAATGTGAACCATGCATCAGCTTGTACCTCAAACTGTAATCAACCTATACCATAAACAAGTGCATCAACCATGCACCAACATGTACCAACCAACCTGCAATCAACCTGTACCATAAACAAGCGCATCAACCATGCACCAACCTGTACCATGAATAAGTGCATCAACCATGCACCAAACCTGTACACATAACATGTCACAACAACTTGTCACAACAAATTGTCCAAACAACCTATCACAACAACCTGTCTCATCAATTTTATCAGCCAAATCAGATCTACTCATGAATATCAATCACCAAGACAGCTCTCAAAGATGTGCATCAACCAAGTATAACACAACAACTCATAATCATCACCAAGATCAATATGCGATTCTAATAATAAAAGTATGCTACATCATCCATAAACCATATGCCAACAATACTACTAACAAGTGACTCCAACCATGTACCAAGTATGTATCAATCATGTATAAACTACTCATCAACTATGACTCATCAATATGTACCAACATCATCAACTATACACCTCATGTATGTGCCAACTCATCAACTACTTGTCTCAACCATGTACCCGACATGTACCTCAACCAAATGACCTCATCAATTTCATCATCCAAATCTGATTTGTTGCTCTGTAATAGACCTGGTGTATATGATCACATTCATGCAAAACTTCCTTAAATTTAACACCAAGAGACTAGCATTTTCATCAAACTTTTCTTTACTCTCACATGCCTAGTTTTGGATTAGTTAACAACCCTAACTTGAAGTAATCATAAATTTGTACCTGTAATGAACAAATATTTGAAACTAATACACAATGTTCTTCAGTGTGTTTTATGCAATTCCTCCAGGTGTCACTACTTGGAACCTCTAAGAAAAGGAGCTATAGAAAAAATGGCATACCTTGTTGAATTTTGTATTATTCTAGAGATCGACTTTGTAGAGTGTGCCTTGCATGAAATATTCGTTGAATCGATATGAAACTATTAAAAAACATACTACAGACTATACTCTAACCAACACATTTGGTCTTACTAAATTTGGATCTTTTATGAATAAGTTATGACATTTTTACCCAAAACACCTATTTTTGGGACTATCCACAAACCCTATTTTCCATGGAGTGTAACTCCAAAACTACAACGACTCACAACCTGTATTTTTTACCACATATGCTTGGATATGTTTCCTCAATGGAATATAAATTTTACGGTCTGAATCATTCTAGAAAAAACGTTATTGTGAAAATGGTGAGATGACCTGTAATTAACATACCTTAGAAAACATCATCAAAAGAATTTATCCTTCCTTGAATTCCAACCTTCTTTTCTTCACCTTCCCTCAGAAATTTCACTTAGATATCCTTTGGTTACCTCATACACCTATAGGTATTCAATATTCTCAAGTGTGTATAAAATGAGAGAGCCTTGCCTCTTATTTATACTCTCCAAGTAGCTTCCTTAAAAACATCTTCTAGGTCACTTTACCCACTTTCCTTATTTTAGGGTTAACCCA
>JZKD02S1815859.1:53586-73277 GCA_000966675.3 Picea glauca
TAGTGTTTCTCCTCCCGATTCCAATGAGCTATTACACTGAGAGGTTCCTCCAAGTAATGTGCCCAAAATGACCTCTTTAGTGAATTCCATTGACTTATAGCTCAAAATAGTCAAACTCCTGGAAATCGTCGGAATGCAACGAAACCAAAGCCAACCTATGCGGAATGGCTCATAATGATGGAATATGATCATCAATGCAATTTGGACCCCACAATGCCTCTCAAATACCCCTGTACTCGCTATAACATCCATCTGGCTACTCTGGTCATCATAAATCTCTGCCCTGTGATGATGTCCCAAAGTGGGGACATTACAACTCTTCATTAGATGAGGATGATGATAGTGAAAATGATTCAGAAAGATTACTCTTCATGGAAGTAGAAGATGATGAAGAAGGATATGAAGATTGTGAAGAAGAAGTTGAAGTCGACCTCATAGCATAATTAATTAGTTCCTTAGAAGAACTATGGAAAGAAAGGAAATTAATTCACTTAAGGAAAAGTTAAAGAAGAAAGAAGGATCTCAAAATTCCAACTCAGAATAAATCAAGCATATAGTCACAAAGTTAAAGATCCAGGTAGAATAAGACAAAAGGATTGAAGAAAGACTCAGAAAACAATTAGAAGATAAAGATAAGATGATTGAGATCTTGGAAAAAGAAATAATTACCCTAAGAAAAGATCTTCAGAAGAAATATATGCAGCAGAATAAAACCAAAATATTGGATGATATCATCAACATTCAAAGGCCATACTATGACAGGTCTAGGCTAGGATACAACCATATGTAGGATGAGAAAGGTTCAAGCTCCAAGACGACAAAACATGAAGAAAAACAAAGCACCTATGCAAAAATAGTCAGAGGTACTCAAGAAGAAAATCATAGAGGAAATGGATCACCTAGAACATTCATAGCACATAACCAACAATCAACAACATCTCAACAAGAATAAGGCTTCAAAAGAGAAACACCATTCAAAAGATCCCCTACATTCAGGAATTAAATTATTTTTCTTGGTTTATGATATTCTTGTAAAAATTTTGGTCACAAAATTGAAAACTATAGAGCCTATGCCAAGAAAAGAAGCAACTATGGAGGCTATTCAAACAATCATTATCCTAGAAAGTCACATGAAGCATAGAAAAAAAACCACAACAATTTT
The DNA here is from genome assembly GCA_000966675.3 of Picea glauca. Taxonomy (NCBI): domain Eukaryota; kingdom Viridiplantae; phylum Streptophyta; class Pinopsida; order Pinales; family Pinaceae; genus Picea; species Picea glauca. The sequence goes on from JZKD02S1815859.1 coordinate 54,749, forward strand.
GGTTCACTAAATAATGAAATAGAGTGATACAAGTGCAACAATTTTGGACACATGACCAAAGATTGCAGACTGATTGTTCCTCCAAAGGAACCAAATCAGAATAAAAATAGTCATAAACATGAACCACAAATGATATGGAGAAGAAAGCATGATAAATTCAACACTGGAGAATGCTCACTTGCTCTACAAGAACAACAAAAGAAAAGTGGGTGGTATGTTGACAATGATTGTTCGAAGCGTATGACAGGTAACAAGAACATGTTTTTGACTTTGAAGAAGGAACGATATGGATTATTTTCATTTGGAAATGATAACTCATCTAGAATAATAGGTAAATCCACAATCAATCTTGGGAGAAAAGATGCCAAGGAATAAAATGTTCTACTAGTCGAAGATATGAAGCACAATCTTCTAAGTGTCAATCAAATGTGTGATCAAGGACACAAAATTTTGTTTGACTCAAAAAAATGTGATATTAGAAAAGAAGGATTAGGAAAATTGGTAGCTACATCTAGAAGAACCTCAAACAACATATATGTCCCAAATGAGATTGGAAGGGGAAAATGTTTCTTAGGAAAGGAAAATGAAAGTTGGCTCTGGCAGAGAAGGCCAAGTCACATGAACTTTGATAACCTTGTCAAAATCAATAGAAAGGAAGCAATGAAAGAAATTCCTAAGATGTCAAAGCCAACAAATACTCTATGTGATCATTGTCTACAAGGAAGACACACCAGGACCAAGTTTAAATCAAAATATTACTCCACGAAAAAACCATTACATATTATACACATTGATCTATGTGGACCTAGAAGAACAAAGGGATTAAATGGAGAAAAATATTTTATGCTACTAGTGGATGAATACACAAGAATGACTGCAATTTTCTTTCTCAGGAAGAAGTCAAAGGCATTCAAACACGTCAATATATACAAAAAAATGGTTGAAGCCTAGATGGATTCCAAAATTAAGTGTTTGAGATCAAATAATGGTAGAGAGTTCATATCAAATGAATTCATGGCTTTATGTGGTGAACATGGAATAAAAAGACATTTCTTAGTAGTCAAGACACTTCAGTAGAATAAAGTTGTCGAAAGAAAGAACAAAACAATACATGAAATCGCCAAAACCATGTTGAAATATTCCAAGTTGAGTGACATCTTTTGGGCACAAGAAGTACATACAACAATTCTTATACTAAATAGAGGAATGATCAAAAGTAAAAATGATAAGACTTCCTACGAGTTATGAAAAGGAATACCAAAAAATGTGAAACATTTCAGAGTATTTGGAAGCAAATCTTATATCAAAAGAGAATATTGATGGCTTGGAAAATTCGACTCCTAAGTTGACAAAGGCATACTAGTTGGGTATTTAAGAAAAATAAAAGAACATAAATGCTTCAGTCCAAGATTTAACAAAATTGTAGAAAGCATCAATGTAACAATTGATGAGACATATGTACAGAAGGAAAAAGAAGGAAGCAAAGACTTAAAAGAGAAGGATGACGAGTAATATATAAATGAAGAAGAAGAAGAAGAAGAAAAAGAACAAGAGAAACCATAAGAAAAACAAGAGGAAGATGAACAAAAATTACCTCCTAAGACACCTAGCTGACGAGTACAGAAAAATAATCCACTAGAACATATTATTGGGAATAGATATGAAAGAGTTGAAACCCAAAGAAGAATAATGTCACGCGAATAACAACACCTAGCATTGCTATCTACAGTTGAACCAAGTAGTTTTGAAGAAGCTAGTAAGGATGAAAATTGGATCAAGGATATGGATGAAGAATTAGATAAGATAGAGAAGAATGACACATGGGATCTGGTTCCTAGACTGAAATACAAGAACATGATTGGCACAAAATGGGTATTTTGGAACAAGCTAAATGAAAGTAGAAAGGTAACCAAAAATAAAGCAAAGCTAGTATGAAAAGGATATGCCTAGGTTGAGGGAATAGAATTCGAAGAAATTTTTTCCCCAACTACTAGAATGGGAACAATTAGATTAATATTGGATTATGCATGTTAAAATAAGATCAAGGTATATCATATGGATGTGGAATCAACCTTCCTAAATAGAGAGTTAGAAGAAGAACTTTACATCGAGTAGTCAAAATGATTTCATACATTATAAAGGGAAGATTATGTTTGCAGGTTTAAGAAAGCATTGTATGGTCTCAAGCAAGCCCCCAAAGAATTTTACTCAAGATTGGACATGTATTTACAACATCCAGGGTTCAGGAAAGGTAATTCAAACAATAATCTGTACATAAAGGTAAATCGAGATATCATATTAATAATTGAAGTTTATGTTGATGAAATTATTTTTGGAAGTGATGATGACAAGATGAGTCATAAGTTTTCCAAAGACATTCATAATGAGTTTGAAATGTATTTGATTGGTGAGTTGATTTTCTTTTTGGGACTTCAAATATATCATCATGATACAAGTATATTTATTTCATAGATCAAGTATATCAACGAAATGCTAAAATGGTTTGGAATGGAAGATTGTAAACCCATAATTACTCCTATGAAAACCAATTACAAGTTGATTAAAGAAGATGAATCCAAGGATGCAGATCAAAGACTCTATAGATCAATAATTGATAGATTACTCTATGTGAAATCATCAAGACCACATGTGATGCAAGAAGTTGGACATGTAGCAAGATTTCAAGAAACACGAAAGGAAACACATGTTATGGCTGTAAAGAAAATATTTATATATCTCAAAGAAATATAATAATATGGGTTATGGTATCCAAAAAGAAAATTACTATCTCTAGTTGATTATACATATGTATATTGGTCTGGAAGCATTGACAACAAAATAAGTACAAATGGATAAACTTTCTATTTGGGTGAGTGTCTTGTATCCTAGTTAAGCAAGAATAAATCATCAATATCATTGTCTACAACATAAACATAATACATTGCCGCAACAACGTGTTGTACTTAGGTTCTCTAGATGAAACAGACTTTGTAATATATACATGTGGACTATGATGAGCCCATTATGATACTTTGTGATAACACCAATGCTATTAGTATCTCAAAGAATTTGATGATGCATTACAAGACGAAACACATTCATATCAAGTATCGGTTTCTACGGGAACAAGCAATAGATGAGAAAATCAAGATGTAGTACATTGGGACAAAAGAGAAGATTGTAGACATATTCACTAAACCTCTTTCGAGGGATACTTTTGAGTATCTTCAACAAAGACTTGGAGTAGTTTCTTCCTCGTAGTGAACCTCACAGAATCAAGCACAATAAGACACAGGGAGAGAAGAAGTAAACATGGCAAGTCATGAAGACTTGTAGTCAATAATGTTTGAATTATTTTCATATATGTCATTGATTTACATGAGGAAGCACCATCAAGACAAAAAGTCAGCATAATGGTACAAAGAGTTTAGATAGGGGGAGAAACCCCAAGAAGAGTGCATATAGGGGGAGTATCCCTAAGAAGATTTTAGATAGGGGGAGCAACCCCAAGGTGAGTTTAGACAAGGGGAGCATCCCCAAGGAAATTTATCCTTTTCCATTGATGTCAAAGGGGGAGAGAATGAGAAGATGTAGGGAAACAAAAAGAAATATCAGAGGTATAAAGACAAAGGGAGCGATGGTCATAGGGGGGGAATAAGCATGCACATATATGTTTTCATGCCATCAATGTAGACGTATTTGATCATAGTGTTTCCATTAATGCCAAAGGGGGATATTGTTGAAATATTGGTTGTAATTGATGTCAACCCTTGAAGAATTTAGGAAGACCTGAAGGTATGGTTATGGAACCCACAATTGTTCGAGGAAAAAGGACATGAAGGACAATTTCAATGCTGCCAACACATTAATGAATGGAAAATACATATCATGCCATTTCTGATGATATGTGGTACACCACGTGGTTCCTCACAGTTGAGGATTTATGGACTTGTGAAGTTGGAGGACCCCAAAGAATGATCTAGAAGTCCTTAGAAGGTCAACAAGAATTTACAGGTTATTTATTAAGGGAAAATTAGTTGCAACAAGAATTTAATTAAGGGTAAAGTGGTTGCAAAAAGAGAGTGTGGGTTAGCCCTAAAATAAGGAAAAGGGGTAAAACAATTACAAGCTAGCCCCTAAAGGAAGTAACTTGGAAAGTATAAACAAGACTTCAAGAGACTCTTATTAACACCTATTGAGCACATTGAATATCTATGTTTTAAACTATTATGGGAAAGCACTATTGATAGATCTGAAGTAGTGAGTTTGAGGTAATGAATTTAAGTGAAGAGAGAATTTTCAAAAGATGAAGGGATGGAGTTGAAATTACTATTCTAGGTTTTTCCTTAGGCTATCTATGAGTTGCAGTGAAGGAAGAGCATGGGAATTCAAAGGGCTTAGTGAAGAAAAATGTAGATGCACAAGGAAGCACAAAAATATGTGAGTTGCAGAGATAGAAAGGCATAAACATCTGCAAGCCACAATGGGACAAGGCATGAACATCAGTGAGTTTACAAAGTACAAGGCACAAATCTATTGAGGAAACCAAATTTCAAAAGATTTAATCCATCAGGTTAGCTACAACTTGAGAGGTATGGTTTACTATGTATGTTAGGGTTTATATTTTGCAGTAGTCCAACACAAAAATGTATTAGTAGCTCATGAGTATTTGATTTGAAAGACATTCTTATGGATATTGGTATGGGGATTTGAGGCATAAGAGTTTGAGTAGTAACAATTGATGAAGCATAGCAACAATGATAAGTTATGGTAGTGACAGTGAAATATTAGTAACATGTTGATTGATTCAGTGGTAGTGACATGTTGTATGCATTTATATTTCTGGGTGGTTGGATGGGGAGAGGAAAGGGGGGTGTATCCTCCTTCTGGTTGGTTTCGGAGAATAAAGGAGTTTGAGCTTCCTTCAGGTTGAAGACTGAAAACTAGGGGGTTGTATCCTCCTTCCAGTTTTAGCTGTAAAACAAGGAAGTTGGTGCTTCCTATGAATGTATTTCTTCTAACATATAAGAAAACTTTTTCGTGTATTTTTCCCGTATTGGGTTTCCACGTAAACTTTTGGTGTACTTTGTATTTGTGGTTGCTTATTGTTCATGGTTGATTTATACTAATGATGATACATTAAACACTAATGTTAAATTGTTGAATATTACTCATAAAGTTAAAAATTACACATTGTGTTTAAAAGTGGAAATAAAGTGCTCATACTGATTCACCCCCCCTACCCCTCAGTATTCCAACAGTTGTCAGGTTCCTCTTCTTCTTTTAGTTCTTCTTCTGCTTCTTGATCTTTTGAATTTATACTTTCTTCTCTGGTCTTCAACACATCTATTTCATCAATATTTAAATTGATGCTTTCCACTATTTTGTTGAGTCTTAGGTTGTAGCATTTGTATGCCTTGATTTTGATTGAGTATCCAACTAATATGCCTTCATCAACCTGAGAGCCAATCTTTAAAATGTTAATATCTTCTATTTTTATGTAAAATTTATTCCAAACACTCTAAAGTTCTTGGCATTCTTTGGTCTTCTCTTCCATAGTTCATATGGAGTCTTGTCATTGTTACTTCTAACCATTCCTTTGTTCAAGATATGAATGACTGTATGTTCTTCTTGTACCCAAAAGATATCACTCAACTTGGAATATTTCAACATGGTTCTGGCCATTTCTTGTACAATTATATTCTTCCTTTCAACGAATCCATTTTGTTGAGGTGTCCTATCTATCGAGAATTGTATTTTTATTCCATGTTATTCACATAAATTGCTGAATTATTTTGACGTGAAATTGCTTCCATTGTATGGTCTCAAGCACTTGATTTTCAAATCAGTCTCATTTTCAACTATCTCTTTGAATATCTTGAAACATTCGAACACCTTTGAATTTTTCTTAAGAAAACAAAATCCAACCATCCTTGTATAATCATCAATAAGTAACGTTAAGTACTGTTCTCCATTCAACCCTTTTGTTCTCATCGGTCAACATAGATCAATGTGTACAATCTCCAATGGTTTTGTTGTGGAGTATTCCTTTTCCCTAAACTTAGTTCTTGTTTGTTTTCCATGTTGACAGTGCTTTCACATAGTGTTTGATGGCTTTGAAATTTTAGGCATTTATCTTAACACTTCCTTTCTGTTGATTTTGACAAGATTGTCAAAGTGGATATGTGACCCATTCTTTTGTGCAAAATCCAACTTTCATATTCCCTTCCCAAGAAACATATTTCCTTTTCGATCTCATTTAATATGTATATGTTATTTGGAGTCCTTATTGTTTTCGCCACCAATATACTTGATCCTTCTTTCCTTATTCATATTTCTTTGAGTTGAATAGAAGTATGTTTCTATGGTCACACATTTGACTCGCACTTAGCATATTATGCTTCATATTTTTGGAAAGTAGGACATTTTCTGCGATGACATATTTTCTTCCAAGCTTCACTATGCCCTTTCCTATAATTTTGGCGATGTTGTCATTGCCAAATGAAATTGATCCATATATTTCTTTCTTTAGAGTTACAAATTTGTCCTTGTCCCTTGTCACGTGCTTTGAACAACCATTGCCAATGTACCAATCACTTTTTATTCTTTGGGATTGTAGAGAAATCAAACATTCTTAAATGTTCAATTTATCCTTCTTCCTTTTCCATACCCTTGTTGGTTCTTTTGCATAACTATTAAAATACTGCTTCGGCTCCCTTGGAGGAAGAATCAACCTGCAATCTTTGGGTATGTGTCCAAAGTTTTTACACTTGCAACATTCTACTTCATTATTTAATGAGCCAAACATGTTATAGTTCCTGTTATAAGCTTCATGAGGTTTTCTGAGATAATTATTCCTAGAGTAGCCTACACAGTTGATTATTTTCTTAGCAGAGGCTCTACAATTTATATCCTTGTGCCCAAAATTGTTACAGGAGTAACAAAATGCAAGAAATATTGTTTGGTACTTGAGTGTGGGAGATATTCTAGGTGGTTGAGCTCTTCTCTAATATTCTTATTGAGTCCTCTCCATTGTTTTTTGATGATTCCACATTCCTATGATTGGATGATATTCTTCTTGAATGATATCCATTACCTGAGTATTCTCCTTTCAAGGATTGCATTCTTCCTTCTTGATGGGACCTCTGATGACTTCTGCATAACTCTTTTGTTCTGCTTCATTTTTTATCATTATGGAGCTTGAACCATTCTCAATATGCATTTGTTTGTATCCTAGTCGAGATTTTCTATAGCATGGCCTTTGACTGATGATGATTTTATCCAATATTTTGGTGTTGTTTCCAAAGTTATGCTAGATTACCTTCTTTTGAAGTTCCTTTCTTAGCGATACTATGTCAGCTTCCAAATATTCATTTATTTTCTTCTTTTATTCCAACTGTTTCTTGAGTGTTTCTTCAATCACTTTGGCTTCTTCCAAATGAACCTTTAGATTTATGATAATTTGTTGAACTTATTCATAATTTTTGTTAGTGTTTTGAGAACCCTCCTTTATCTTGATCAAGTCTTCCTTGAGGGACTTTTTTTTCCTCCTTTCCATATTTATATCACTTAAATCACTTATTAGTTCTGCCTCACGATCTTCACCTTCTTCATAATCTTCTTTGTCATTTTCAAGGGTTTGTTTCTGAGTTTCCATTTCCATAAAGAACACTCTTTCTGAGTCATTGTCACTATCATTATCCTTATCAGATGAGGAACTATCTTCTCTTGAGTATATACTTTTATTTTATACATTTTCTTGTCTTCTTTCCAATATTCCTTTTATTTGTTGGGACGTTCTTCTTCATCACTATCTAAATTCTTAGCATAAGGACATTTAGAATAAAATGACCAATTTTACCACAATTAAAGCACTTTAAGGGAATCTTACCTTTTTACTTACCAGTTCCTTTCTTTAAACTCCTCACGCAGTTGGCTATTTCTTCATCTTCATATGAATCATAGCTATAGCTGAATCTTGACTTTGACTTTTGCTTATTCTTTCTTGTCTTCTTTGATGCTTTGAAAGCTGCTTCCTTCTTGGATGGATTATTCTGTTATGTCCTCATCTCATAATTTGTAAGTATTCCATGTAGCTCGTCCATGCTCAATCTATAAATATATTGTATTTCTTCTAAGGCTGAAATATTAGGTTCAAATCTCATTGAAAGAGATCTTAATACCTTTTTAATAATTACCAAACCTTTAATTTCTTCTCCTAATCCTTTAAAATCATTTATTATTTCATCAACTCATAGAAAACAAGCTACAATATCTTCATCATCCTTCATTTTTAGTTTTTCAAATTGATCTAGAAGTTTGAAACTTGCCCCCTTGACTTTGGTGTAACATCCCCAACATCCAACTAGGCTATGGCATGTAAAATTGTTTCAAACTGTATGCAAATTAAAACATATACACACAGAAACTATTGAAAAATTTATATATAAAACTTAAAACATACAAATACATTATGTAAATGCACAGATTCATATGGAAATAACAGTAAACATATACATGCAACATAGACATGCATTACTCATAAATATAAGAACATGTATAAACCACACACAGGAAAACCCCATAAAAACAAACACATAAATAATAATGCAACATGTAATTTAACACACAATTGGCACTTATATTGGTAATAATATCAACAACTACGTGAAGACCTTCCATGAACCTCCCAACCTTACACCACACTGCTCGACACTCTCAATAGTGGGTCACCCCCGAGCTGGGACTAAACTCCACCCGGGTAAAGGGATTCCTAACCAGGTCAATGTATCTCAGACAACAAGAAAGACTCTGTCACAAGTGCCAACTCAAAGTAACAACCTACAATCCCTCATTCCCCACATGCTTGTACCACCCCAAGAAGTGTGCCCCTTCTCTGGTCAACGGTCTCTTGGTTGCCCCACTTCCTTTTTAGGATTCAACAACAAGGCAGACATGAAGTCTCAGAGACCTGTAGCTATAGTTTAACACCTTCTAGAAATCAATTCCCAACAATTCTCTCACATAGAGAGAAATTTCTCACGAGCCTAACAACCCGCCTCTTCAGTATCCCACGAGCCTCACAACCTGCTTCTTCAGTCCAACTCCGAAGCTAATGAGGTATAAATATAGGTATAGGTACATATACATGTATAGGTACAGGAAGGTACACATGAAAAATCAATGAGTGAGTGAGTGATCATGGAATGAATGAATGCATGCCCCCTGAATGCACTAAGTCCAAGATATATATATGCATGTTCCAAACTTGACACTTGTCATGTTGAGAACCACTTTGGCCCACTTGTCCCCATCCTTAGAACTTAGGATAAAATAATTATCCAAACTTTATACTTTAAGGAATATTAATATAATATTCCTTTTTGGATTAAGCTCCCTAGCTTATCCATTTTTCTTAACTTTTGTCCCCCCTTTTCCTTAACTAGTGGAGTTTAGTCCCCCATACTCTTTTATCGTGGTTGGTATACACACAACGATGTATTTTATATTAATGATAAGACATATAAAAAAATAGGCTCATTGGCCTTTAGCATATAGGGTCTCCATCCTAATTCAACACATAAGTCTCCTAGCTTATAATAACTGTCTCACTAGCCTATAAAACACAACATATACACAAAGGCTCCCTGGCCTCAAAATCGCGTGCACTTAATTTTGCTGCGTGCTATATCCTGGAATGTGCTCACTTCATCATTTTAATGTGCAATACATGTGCACACTATACCATGGAAGTTGCATACAAAAAATGACATCAAACAACTCACCAAATTAAATACATTTTCATTTACATTTACAATTGGGTTCGACCTAGGGGTATTACAATCCCCTCCCCTTATTTATGCACTATCCTCAGTGCATTATGTACACATGTCAACAAGATTTCAAAAATATTCAAAAAGATGCAGGCATTCTGCCCGCATTGCATCCTCATGCTCCTAAGTAGCGTACTCAGGACCATAATAGGTCCATTGGACCTTTAGAATCCCTATGTCTTGATTCTAGAGCTGTTTGATTTTCTGGTCTAGAATGTGTACTTGATGCACTTGGATAACGCCTTCTTTCTCCACCTGAATCATGTTCCAATCAATTACATGATTAGCATCAGGTATACATTTCTTGAGAAATGATACATGTAACACATTATGGACAGACATAGAAGCAGGAAATGTAATCATATAAGCTACTGGACCAATCCTTTCTAGGATTTCAAATGATCCACAATATCTAGCTGCCAACTTGGAACAATTTCCCAACTTTAGTGAACTTTTGTTGGCCTTAACCTTCAAGAATACATGATCACCCAATTTAAAATCCTTGTGAGTTCTACCCTTGTCAACATATCTTTTCTGCCTGTCTTGGGTAGCCTTTAAATTCTGTTTAATTTTCAACATTTTCTTTTCCATTTCCCTAAGTAATTCTGGCCCAATTACTTCTCTATCTGCTGGGTTGTCCTAGCTTATTAGTGTGTTGCACCTTCTACCATAAAGTGCCTCAAATGGGATCATCTCTAGAGATGATTGATACCCATTGTTATAAGAAAACTCTACTAAGTGTAGGTAGTCTTCCCATTTTGATGGTTTATCCATCACATACATCCTCAACATATCCTCAATCACTTGATTCACCCTCTATGTTTGTCCATCTGATTATGGATGATAAGTTGTACTAAAATTCAAATTTGTTCCAAATCCATTAAATAATCCCTTCCAAAAATTTGAGGTAAATTTTGGATCTCTGTCAGAAACAATTGTCTTGGGTATACCATGTAATCAATCAATTTCTCTCATATAAACATAAAAAATGTTGGCTTCCTTGCGAGTGAGCTTTACTGGAATAAAATGGGCAGCTTTAGTAAGCTTATCCACAAATACCATGATAGAATCATGTTGCTTATTTGTTCTGGGCATTTTGGTGATGAAATCCATTGTTACAACTTCCCATTTCCACTCAAGAGTAGGTAATGGATGTAGCAAACTAGTTGGGTGTCTATGCTCATCCTTTACCTTTTGAAATTTCAAATATTTGACAATAAAATCATCAATTTCTTTCTTCATGCCTGGCCAATAATATTGGCTCTTGATAGCTGCAATAGTTTTCTGATAACCTGTGTGCCTAGCATAAGGTACATTATGCATTTCTCTCAATATCATATTTTTAATTCCTGGGAATTTGGTACATAAATTCTGCTCCTGTATAGATACTTTCATCATTTTCTATCTTATAGTCTTCAATTTTCTGCTGCAAAATACTTTGCTGTAATTTTTCCACTAACTCCTTGTATTGCAAATATGATTTTGCAGCCTCCAAATTTCTGTCGTTCAAATCTGATTGGTACATGCTAATGGTTGTAGCATGCAACTCATGCATTCTTCTATTGAGTGCATTAGACACTTTGTTCTCTTTCCCCTTGATATGATTTATATCAAAGTCATATTCACTGAGAAATTCTAACCATCTGCTTTGCCTAGCATTTAGAGTTGGCTGATCAAATAAATATTTTAGACCATTATGGTCTGTCTTCATTTCAAACCTTTTCCCCATGAGGAAGTGCCACCCCTTCCTCAAGGCATGCACTATGGCTTCCAACTCCAAATCATGAGTGGCATAGTGCCTTTCATGCTCCTTCAACTTCTTTGATTCATAACATACAACAAACCAATTTTGACTGAGGACTCCACCAAGTCCTTCATTACATGCATTGGTGCATACAATGAAGTCTTCATTTGGATATGTAATCCTTAGTATTGGAGCACTTGTTAATAATTTCTTCAAGTGTTGAAAACTCTTTTCACAATTCAATGTCCACTAAAACTTCACACCCTTCTTTTGCAAGGAAGTGATTGGGTGTGCAATCTTTGAGAATCCTTCAATAAATAGCCTATAGTAGCCCACAAGGCCCATGAATGATCTAACCTCTGTCACATTCTTTGGTGCTGACCATCCTCTAATGGATTCTATCTTCTCAGGATCCACTGCTATCCCTTCCTCTGAAATGATATGCCCCAAATAATGAATTTGCTTTTGATAAAATGAACACTTTCTCAATTTGGCATACAAATGATGCTCCCTTAATACTTGTAATACCATCCTCAAGTTTTTTTCATGCTCTTCTTTTGAATTAGAATATATAATAATGTCATCTAAAAATACAATGACAACCTTATCTAAGTATTCTCTGAAAATACCATTCATTAAACACATGAAGACAACTGGTGCATTTGATAATCCAAAGGGAACCACTGTGAACTCATAATGACCATACCTTGTTCTGAAAGCAGTCTTGCTGATGTCTTCTTCTTTAATTATTACTTGATGATAGCCCGATCTAAGATCAAACTTGGAGAATATTTTTGCATCTTTCAGTTGATCAAAGAGGTCATCGATTCTTGGAAAAAGATACTTATTCTTCATAGTTACCTTGTTCAACTGCCTAAAGTCAATGCAAAGTCTCAATGTTCCATCCTTTTTCAATTTTGTTGTACTCATCCTGTATGGAGTCTTGGATATTGGAGCTGCTCCATGCATCAAGTTTATGGATAAATCAATGTCTCTTTTAGGGGGTAATCTTGGTATTTCCTTAAACACATCTTCAAAATCTTTTAGGACTGCATAATCTTCAATATTTGACACATTATCTTTAGGTGTCTCTTCCATATGTGCTGTAAATAATTGACACCCTTTTCTGTAACATTTCTTCAGCTACAATGTTGAAATTTCTTTGATGGTTACTGCCATGGGAATTCCCTGCATTGTCCTTAGGTTTCGTTCCTCATCCAAGCAAGTAAATTCCTTGCTATGATAGTCTAGGTTGGCATGATGTTGGTCCAACCAATCCATCCCAATTATACAATCATATGAACCTAAAGGAAAGATGTTCAAATATTCCCTAGTGTTCATTCCATTCATATCCATAGGACATGAATTAGCCATCTCATTAAATATTCTTTTGGCTATGGTAGCCAACTGCACCAACCAAGATTTTCTATGTTTGCTTCTTGGAAAATGAAAACTTTCCACCATCTTAGGATCTATATAACCATGACTAGCTCCTGAATCAATTAAACTAACAATGGTTTGGTTGTTGATCATACCTTCCACTTCAATCATATGTGGCTGATACTCTGCTTGCTTTTTGTCTAGGGATGCATAGATCCTTGGTACATTTATGCCCATGTCATCCACTATTTCAGATTGTTGTACATTGTGAAAAATCCTCACTTTTTCACCTCTGTGAGGGAAACATCTAAATATATGATCTCCTTTATAGCCCAAACATTGAATAGGTGTTTGCCTTGGACTTTGCCCCCTTGTCTCAATCATTTTGGGTTCTCTAGAAGTTGGTTGTCCCTGGGGATTATTTCTGAAGAATGGTGTGTTAGGTCCCTTCTTCCTTTGATCCATCTTGAATTTATTTTTGTCTTCCCAAGATTTTTGGAAAGTTGGCCTTGATTTTTGTTGATCATATAGGCATTAACTCACCTTATGGTCTCCTCCAATGTTTTGGGATCATCATATTGTATTTTTTCACTGATGAATGATGGAAATCCACTCAAATCCCTTTGAATCTTAACCGTCTCATCTTTGATGAAGGAAACATACTTCAACATTTATAAAAACCTTTATTCATATTCATATATGGTCATACTACTAAGTTTGAGTTCAAATAAGTCTTTCATTTTCTTGTCACAGTATCTCTTAATCAAATATTTATTTTCAAAATACTTCTTGAATTCCCTCCAAGTAACATTTTTCACTTTAACGTGTTCCACTTGCACAAGATGATCCCACAACATGGATGCCTTTCCCTTGAGTTTATAGATGGAAATTATTCCTTTTGCATGAGAAGAATAATTATGCAGTTGGAAATACTTTCTCATGCCCAACATCGATGTCTCTGCATCTTCATCCTTCTTGTGCTCACCATCAAATGTAGGAGGTTTTATTTTGTTCATTTCTCCTTGTAGCTCATCCACCCCATACCTCTTATGCTTCCTGACAGGGGATGAACTTGAGCTATTGTGTGCTATTTTATTGGAATTCCTCGAGGAGTGATGGAAATGTCTGCTAACACTTCGTGTTCAGGAGGCCTGTGACTTTCTGATTTGCTTGAGCCACACTGCTTATCCAATTTCATTTCTATTCTTTTCAAGATCTGCATTAGCTTCATTTTGAAGTCCTCCTGCTGATCCTTGCCTCTCATAATCCTTTCATTATGAGATTTATGGCTTTGTAAATCCTTCTGCAAATTTTTAATGGTCTCTACCATATTCATTTTTTCATCCCTTCCTTCTCCATGTCCATTGGAGTTTGTTCCTTCAAGCCCATATGGAAATCCATCCCTCCGATCTCATCTTCCTGGATATAATCCCCCTATGCATATTCCATTCCTCTGCACTCTATTCTGATCCTAATATGATCTATTTGTTTTTAACTCTACAAAATTTGCAGCCAACATAACTTTGTCAGGCTAACTGTTTCAACAATTTCATGAAAATATGAACCATTCTGGTTCAATAATGCATCATAATTCTTTCTTCCAATTTACTAAAAATTGAATGCATAGACCAATTTTTTGGGTGAATAATTATATTCTACTATCCAATACCTTTCCAACGCCTATTTCCATGCTCAATTATGATTCTTGAGCAGAAAGTTATGGTTATTTGAAAATTGTCCATTAATTTTTCTGTTCACTCTTCAACTTGGTGCAATTCTGCGTTGTAATTATGCATTGTTCACCTAATCCATTGGATTTTTAGTAGGATCTCAATTGGGTTTCTTCATATACATATTTGGGACAATTTGTCCAAGTTTCACCTCTTTCTGGTTTCTGGGATGCTAGTTTTAGCTTGCTGAAGTTATAAGCGAATTAGTGTTTTTGGCCTGGAATGCTACAGGTACCTTTTTTGCCATCTTAAATTTTTTTAACATGCCCATAATTTTAATTCATATCTAGGACTATTTTATATGGTTCAATATCTTTCCATAGACTGCTCTTGTTCCTCAATCTGATTCCAGAGTAGAAAGTTATGGCCCTTCGAAGTTAGTTAGGTCTTAAAATTTACCCTCCATCGTTTGTCCTGTAACTTCCTCATAAACGTTGAGTTTGACATACGGTTTACACCATTAGAAATATCTCTTTGATCTCTTTCATTTGATTTGAAGAGACATAGTGTACCTTGTTTCACTTTGTTCTCGAGGTTTTTGAGTAGCTAAAAATGTTCTTTAGGGCCTCAAAAATGCGCTGCAAAAAGATGACCTTCAAATAATATAAAATGTCGCAGAAATTCATTGGTTTTCTGTTGTTGTGCACCATCCAAACGAATTCACGTGCACAAATTTGAACATGCAAACCCATATTTATCATGTGAATCAACACCATAAGGTAGCACATGCTTCGTGCACATATAGCCAATGTGGATTACTTCTTTGTCACGCCAATAACTGGTACACACTACTTTTGTGTCGCACACCAATATCCACCGCACACAATTTTGGTGCATGCACTAATACCTATTGCACACAAATTTTGTGTCACACACTAATATTCCATGCACATTCCACTCTAAATGCTGCACCATACCAATGTTTAGTACACCCCCACCACGCACCATTACTTCACGCGCACCCTTAATTAAATTATCACGCGAAAACATATACCCACATTGCACGCGCACCAACAAAATTCCTCTATTGTTTATCAATAATGCGCACACCACGTGCGCCATTATTATGCATGCACACACCACGTGTGTCAGTGTTACACATGCACCATTCAGTTCACACCACACAATTCTAAATTTAGTGCACACACTTGCAAACCAATATTTTTTGTGCAATACCACTCTGCAATGCACAATGCCAAATTTAAGTGTGCACACCCGCACGCCAATATTTTTTGCGCATTTCCACCCTGCACCACCCAATGCCAAATTTAAGTGCGGATAATTGAGTGCCAATATTTTCCGTGCATTACCACTTTGCACTGCGCAACGCCAAATTTAAGTTCCCACACTCGTGCACCAATATTTTCCGCTCATTTCCACTCTAAACTGCGCAAAGCCAAATTTAAGTGCGTAGACCTGCATCCCAATATTTTCCATGCATTACCAATTTTCACTGTGCAACACCAAATTTAAGTGCGCACACCCGCATGCCAATATTTTCCGTGCATTACCACTCTGCACTGCGTAATGCCAAATTTTAGTGCGCATAGCCATGCACCCTTATTTTCCACATATCAAAAGCTTTTCACTACACATCATGCATTTTTAGTGCGCACACCTGCACACATTCATTATTTTCCAAACTCAATTCATGAATTGAGAATTCTAATCAACTAATCTCGCTCCATCTGTCATGGCTTCCGTGTAACTTCAAATTCGACTAATTCTAGGTATGAATTTTCTAGAACAGATATTAAATTAATAATCTCACACTACTTGGCCAAATTTCTCAATTTTCCCATGAATTTAACAAAAGAAGTTGGGGATTTTTCCCAATTCCACGCAATTGATTCCAATTTTTACCATGGCCGCTTTGTAACTTGAAATTGGCCACTCGAAAATCAATTCTATATGAAATTTCTCTTCAGTTCACCTTTCTTGGCCCATCTAAGCTCAATGTTGAAAACTCAAGCTTTGATACCATATTGTAACATCCCCAACATCCAACTGGGCTATGCCACACAATTGTTTTTCAAACTGTATGCAAATTAAAACATATACACAAAGAAACTCTTGTATAACTTTATATATAAAANAAAACTTAAAAAAAAAAAAAAAACTGTAAATGCACAGATTCATATGGAAATAATAGTAAACATATACATGCAACATAGACATACATTACTTATAAATATAAAAATAGGTATAAACCACACACATGAAAAACCCATAAAAATAAACACATAAATAATAATGCAACATGTAATTTAACACATAATTGACACTTATCTTGGTAAGAATATCACCAACTATGTGAATATCTTCCATGAACCTCCCAACCTTAGACCATGCTGCTCATCACTCTTAGTAGTGGGTCACCCTCGAGTTGGGACTAAACTCCACCCAGGTAAAGAGATTCCTAACCAGGCTGATGTATTTTAGATAACAGGAAAGACTCCGTCATAGGTGCCAACTCAAACTAACAACCTACAATCCCTCATTTTCCACATGCCTATACCACCCCAGGAAGTGTGCCCCTTATCTACTCAACAGTCCATCGGCTGCCCCACTTCCTTTCCGAGCTTCAACAATAGGCCGAAAAGGAAGTCTCAGAGCCTTGTAGCTATAGTTTAGCACCTTCAAGAAATCAATTCCCAACAATTCTCTCACCTAGAGAGAAATTTCTCATGGGCCTGACAACCCGCATCTTTAGTATCCCATAGGCCTGCCAACCCACCTCTTTAGTATCCCATGAGCCTGACAACTCACTTCTTCAGTCCAACTCCCAAGCTAACCAGGTACATATATAGGTATGTGTATGGATACAGGTACAAGTACAAGAAGGAATGAAGGAAAAATCAATGAGTGAGTGAATTATCATGGAATGAATGAATTCATGTCCCCCAATGCACTAAGTCCAAGTTATATATACACATGTTACCAACTTGACACTTGTCATGTTGAGAACCACTTTGGCCCACTTGTCCCCACCCTTAGAACTTAGGATAAAATAATTATCCAAACTTTATACTTTAAAGAATATTAATATAATATTCATTTTTGGCTCAAGCTCCCTAGCTTATCCCTTTTCCTTAACTTTTATCCCCCCCTTTCCATAACTAGTGGAGTTTAGTCCCCCATACTCTTTTATCATGATCAGTCTACACAGAATGATGTATATAATATTAATCATAAATACATATACAAAAAAGGGCTCACTGGTCTTTATCATCTAGGCTCTCTAGCCTAATTCAATGCATAAGCCTCCTAGCTTATAATAATTGGCTCACCAGCCTATAAAACAAAACATATACACACAGGCTCCCTGGCCTCAAAATCATGTGCACTTAATTTTTTTGTGCGTGGTATCCTGGAATGTGCAACGTCATCATTTTAGTGCACAATACATGTGCACACTATACCATGGAAGGTGCATACAAAAAATTATATCAAACAACTCACCATCTTAAGTACATTTTCATTTACATTTACAATTGGGTTCGGCCTAGGGGTATTACATTTGGAATCTCCTTCGTAAACATTTTGAAGTTTGTCCCAAATTTCCTTTACAGAGTCACAATGCATAACCTTGACATATATTGAATTAACGAGGCCACTCAGAATAGCATTCGTAGCCTTCAAATTGTTTTCACAGAGTCTCTTCTCATATTTATCTGTTGGGGGGAGGAAATTGCCTTGTATCCATTTACTACTTCTTGCTAGACATCAAATCCCTGTGCTTGCAAAAACGTTTTCATCCTTCTGCTCCAGAAGGAATAGTTTTAACCATCAAACACTCATGTTCCATACTTAGTGCAATCCATGATCTACTTTCCAGCGGT